>JAAWXA010000014.1:2875170-3318562 GCA_038090715.1 Florisuga fusca
AAAAAAAAAAAAAAAGAAAAGAAAGAAACCAGGAGAAATTACTATAGAAATATAAAAATATGAATAAAGAAAACGTTCTTGTTCAGAAATAAAAGGCAGAAACAGCTGGTCTACTGATGCAACAGGTTATAAAATTTATCCTTGTTTTTACATCAATCTAATGACACAGGTTAATTGTGTGATCTTATGCCAATTTATTGGTCTATCAGTAAATTAAAATGTTCTAATGCTACTGGAAACTCTTTTGTCACCCTAACCACCTGGCTTGGCACCATGTGTAATATAAAGTCTGTTCATGTGAAGATTTTGAAGTTCTGAAGATTTTGGATGTGTCTGGACTTTTACATAATTCTGTGAAATAACTTCTTAGCCAGTTCTTGCTTACCACTAACACTCAATATATCCTTATGTCACCAGGTTTCCTTGAAATACAGCTGAGAGATCATTCAGCTTTGTTTCTGTCTTTGGAGAGAAGCTGCATAATGTAAGACTTTGTTTCTGAACATCTTCTTAAGGGATTAATAATAATATTTGATAATGCAAAATATATTGAACAGAAGTTACATGTATCCAGATGTAAAGAATAAGCCAGAAGAACTGAGTCTGGAGTTCAAGATGCTGAGTTTTTCAACATATGTTTCAACATCTCCTAACTTATTATTTACAGAACAATTCACCTTACTCTGTTTCCATCATAAAGAGGGTTATAAAATTAAAATATATAAATCATTTATGTTTCAAGATTTTCAGATGTAAATTGAAACATCTGTGCACTTATGGTTTGACTTGCAGTTTCAAAGCAATTCTGTTTCTGAAACTTATGCTGCATTGCCTTTATTTAATTCTTATGTGCACACGTATATATACATCTACACAAACATATTGCAAATCAGTGAATGTTCTTCCTACTGATTCTTTAATGCACGAACTAAGCAAAGAAAAAGATAGGTAAGTAAGGAAAATAGTCCTACTTATTACTCAGCCAGCACATTGACTGACTGAAATTGACAGTTTCTTAGTCTTTTTACTGCATACATCCTTCCTGCTTTCATAATTGTCAGTATTTTTGTCAATAAAATTACATGCCAAAGAAATAGAGAAAATATCCAGCGATAGTAGCTAATGGAGAAAAACTGATGGAAGTCATTTGTGAAGAAATGTGAAGTATTTCAAAGGAAAAATGAGTCTAAACTATTTGCAAAATAGCACACTTCATAATTGTCAGCAGCACAACTTGAATTTTAAATGCTCTCATGAGATACTCAACTAAATCTTTAAAACTGTAATTGTCTATAGAAATTATTCTGTGCATCCTTTAAAGAATAGAAGTTGGATAATAGCAAATCTTTTTTTCCCTTCATTTTGGAAATGCTTTAACTTTCTTGTCTTCTGAATAGCAAGTAAATCTAAAATAAAAATCTCTTGTACATTATGAAATAGTGAAGCTAAAGAACAGAGCAGTCACCATTGAATTTTTCATCCTTAACCAAATATTTAATTTTGATTTCTGACAAACAGTGGCTGAAAATTATGCACATTAAAAAGTTGTTTGACACATCTATATCTTCTAACAAGAAAAAGAGAAAATTTATGAAGATTTCAACCCAATTTTCAGATAACAGTCTAAATTAAGATAACCCAGAAAACGGGATTGTTACTCTAATGTTGGAGACTTCTCTCCATCTTCTTTGTAGTTGCCCTTTAAGTACTGGAACATCATAATAAGGTGTCCCCTAAACCTTCTCTTCTCAAGGCTGAACAAATCCATTTTTCTGAGCCTCTCCTCAGATGGCAGGTGCTCTACTCCTCTGGTCATCCTCGTGGCTCTTCTCTAGACCTTCTCCAGCCTGTCTGTGTCCTTTTTGTAGAGAAGGGACCAAAACTAAATGCAATACTCCAGGTGTGATCTGACAAGGGCTTGATGGAGTGGGATGATGACTTCTATCTCTGCTTGTGATGCCCTTGTTGATGCAGCCCACATCCTGTTGGCTTTCTTTGCTGCTGCAGCATGCTGTTCACTCATGTTGAGTCTGTTGTCCGCCAAGACCCCCAGGTCCCTTTTGACAAGGCTGCTCTCTAACCAAGTGGGTCCCAGTCTGGACTGCTCTGCTGGGTTATGTTTTCCCAGGTTCAAGACCTTCTCTATAAGACTTCTCTATGTTGCACTTCATAAGTTTTCTGCTAGCCCACTCCTCCAGTCTGTCTAGGTTATCCTGGAGGGTGGCTCTCCCATATGGGGTGTCAAACTCTTCAGTCATCTTGGTGTCATCAGCAAAATTCATCAGTGTGCTATGAAAATGTTAAACCAGCATTGGGCCCAATATTGGTCCCCGGGGGACTCTATTTGTGATCCGGTGACAGTTGGAGGATGAACTATTTACTATCACCCTCTGGTTATGGTCTGCCAGCCAGTTCATCAGCCACCACAAAGATCACTTCTCAAGGCCATAACAAGTCAGTTTTTCCAGGAGGAGGCTATAGAGGGCTGCATCAGAAGCCTTGGAAAAGTCCAGGTAGACAATGTCCACTGCTCGCCCTGCATCAAGCAAGTTACTTTGTTGTAGAAGTCAGTCACGTTTACCAAGCATGATTTGCCCCTCATAAATCCGTGTTGGCTTCTCCCATTCTTGCATTGTGTTTCAATTGACTTGTGAGTCCCCAGGAGGATTCGCTCCATGAATTTCCCAGGGACTGACATGCTGTTGGTAAGTAGTCACCTCTGCCTTTCCAGCATTATTGCTGAGTGGTTCACCTCTTCTACTTCGTAGAGGACCAATATTATTCCTCTGTTTATGCTTGCTGTTAATATATCTGAAGGACACTTTCTAGAAGTTTTTACATCTCTGGCCAAATTTAGCTCCAGCTGAGCTTTTGCTTTCCTAATTGCTTCTCTGCATACCCTGGTAATGGCCTTGTAATTTTCAACTGGTAGTGTTCCACTTTTCAACATCTGGTGCTGTTCCCTTTTGGCTATGTGCAGACACAAGCTCACAGTTAAGCCATGAGGGTTTCTTGCTCTGCCTGCTTCCCTTGCTTTTGGAGGGGATGAACAGGTTTTGCTTATTTATTAGTGTTTTTGAAAAAAATCCAGCACTCACTAGCTCCCTTACCCTTCATGGGAGCTTCCCGTGGGATCCCTTCCAACTGGGCCCTGAGCAAGCTGTAGTTTGCTGTTCTGAAATCTAAAACATGTAGATGTAGGTCTCTTCCCTTCAGGTGAGATGGAAACTGTGTTTACAACCCTGCAAAATTCTTAGTGTCACTCAGCACTCAGCATGTGACTTGGTCCTGGGTTGCTAATGCTTGTGCTTGCTTGAGGTATGTGTCTCTCACATTCTCCTGTTGGAGAACATGCTCTTTGTCTCTGAGGCAGCCTAGCCATATAAGCAACTTGGTGCTGTGTTCCTTGAGTTACATCTATGATAACAATATTTTTTCTTTTATTCTCAAATTCACTACATAGAAGCTCGATACCTACTTGTATATTGGCCCAGGACAGCTGGGCCAGAATGTCCATTAGCTTCTGAGAAATGCAGTCAGCAAATCTTGCCATAAGGGATTTCTGTTTAAAGTGGTCAAGTTGAAGGGTACTTGTAGAGGCAATCATGTAAGGACAATCAGGTGTTGCCAATTACCAGGTGGGAGCTCCTGTTAAGCCCACCTGTGCCCAATAAGGGCTGGTCCCAACTGCACATGAGCAGAACTGGGGGACCAATAAAAGGTGGGCTCCCAAAGGCAAGGGTCTCCCACTCCTGAGCAGTCTGAGCAGGAGGCTAGTCGAGTCCGGACCATTAGCACCGAGCGAGGCTGACTGAATCTAAAGGTGACAATTGGAGTACTGTTTATACATCTTGGGAAGAACACCTACTGGACCTCGAAGTGCTGTGGCCCAAGAAAGGTTTGTCTGCAGCAGGTACTTCTGCACGCTGCTCATTTCTCATATCCCTATAACAGTAATATAGCACACCCAAAAATATGTACCTTAAGCCTGATGAGATTCCATATTGGCTTTGTTCTCGTAAATTGGAAAAAAGCCATCCTTCCTTGCACCTGTAATAATCTTTACTGTAAAATCCCAGTGCCCACATCACCTAAATTATTGTTTCTCATATTTGTGTGGTAACAGTTGAATACAAAACTGATAACTGATTGAAATACTCTTTGTGGCCTCAGGTTGTACATTAATGTCTTCATTCAGATAGCATATTGTAATTTTTTGTGGTGAATTAAAACTGACACCATTGTGAAGACAATATATTATCATTATTACATAGTCTGGGATGAGGCAAGACGACTATACCCTCTGCAAATTGAATAAGTTTCCTTGCTCTATTGCAGGAGAAGTAGAAATTTTGTCTTTGATAAACTATCCTAGTATATATTGTACAGCTTACACCAGTGGGTCATTAAGTTAATGTGCTGCAAATACCTGCTGGTAGGTATTGATTTTAAAGGTATATTCCAGCAGAAGATCATTTCAGGCTGGTAATCTGACAGTGCTGGAATTCTACTGCATACTAAATTTTCACATTGGTGATAGATGGAAAGCTGAGGTAAAAATGAAGGCAAGATGTTCTAGCAAAGAAAAAGTAATCACAGTTTGTTTTCTTTATATTTGCATTGTTTATTTTATCTTCAGTGCAAATACTGAGATTCTTTGAATGTACAGTTAACATCTGCATTCTTCCCTACCAAAACAGTGTCAAAATAGAAGCAGGGATTCATTTAAAAAAATCTCTCCATGCACTTGTCTAGGTGTTTTGAATTCATGAAGTGTATCAATGTTTGAAGTTTATATTATCAGTTTGATCCTATGATTTTAGTGTAATTCATCACTCGCGTCCAGTCCCTATTCTCACACATCCCTGATAGAATTAAGAAAGGGGTGCATCTAAAGTGTTTGTGCTTTAGCATCAATCTGGGACGGTGTGTGGTTAATACTGTGGCATTCATGCAACTGTGTTTTTTAAACATCTCACCTGAAGTGTTAAATGCTAAAGCAAGAGGTTTTTTGGGTTGTTTTTTTTTTTCCCCCTCTAAGCAATTGTTTGTGTTTTTACAAAGAGATTTTTTTGAAATATTTACTGATTGAATTGTAGTCACCCATGGGCCATACAGCAAGTGAGACCACACCTCAAGTATTGTGTTCAGTGACACAGCACCCTTCACTACATCAAGGACATTGAATTGCTGGAGCATGTACAGAGAAGAGCAGCAATGAGAACAAGTGTTACTGAGGAGAGGCTTAGGGAACTGGAATGGTTTATTTTGGAGAAGAGGAGGCTGTAGTGAGATGAGTGTCATCCTCTTTTCCAAGCATGACTATCCTGTGATTCTGTGGTTCTGTAATATACACAAGGTTCAGTTTAGAGAACATAAGAGTAATTTTGTGCTAGTTTGTCCCTCTTCTGGAAATCCTTTTAGAAATTCCTGTATACTTTCAAATTTTCCCTTCCTTTCAGTCACTCGGAATGTCTGTTCCTTTAAGTCAAAGCACTGATGAAATATCTCCCATGCTTTTTGCTCTTATGAATGAATATCCACGTTATGCCCATGCATATCAAGCACATAATTAATTAATGACCAATGGATCTGGATTATGCAATTCCTTCCTCTTTCAAATAAAGTGTAATACATGAGCTTGTGCTGGAGATGCATGTACAATTTAAAAGCTAAAAAGGAAATGAAGACATGCAGGTGTTCTTTTGGCTAGTAGATGGGATTTAGGCAGGTACTCATTTCTGAGGAAAAACAAATATGGGTACAAAATTTGATCCTTTGTATTTCTCAACAATATTTTAATCTCATGGTTAGGGGTTTTGTGGCTCTTCTTCTAGACATAGAAGGTGGCAGCATTATCTTTTCCATTTACTTATTCTCATAAGAAACACAAAATAATGTCCAAAGAAGTTCTTAGATCTTCAAAGAGCAAAACTGTAAATTTCTCAGCTTTTCTAACATTTTTGATGGAAGAGAAATAGTGACATAAAACATCAGAAATAAAATACATGATAATTTTTCATTTTAAAAATGTTTGTTTTGTTTATTTATTTAGAAGAATTGCAGGTGAGTTACTCCTAAAAAAAGTCTTTTGGGTTTTTCTAGGCTGAAAGGGTGGGTGTGTTGGAGGTTCAGGGTTTTTTGTTTGGGGTTTTTTTTTTTTGTTTGAGTTGTTTTTTCTTTGCTTGATTTTTGTTTTTGTTGTTTGTGTGTTTTTCTGGTATAATTATGTGATATTTTAATATTATGTAGGTATGAAAGTGTTTGAAGGCTTCCATTTTTCCATTTAGCATATACCCATTTGTTTCAAAGAATATAGTTTCTAGATATTTGTATAATCCATTTTAAAATCATATGAGAGGAAGCTTAAGCAATTTTCAAGTACTCAATAGTCTCCAATTAAGGAATATTTTCAGGTGTTCCAGTTTAAAGTTTTTCTTTCTCCAATGAATTTATAGTCTTAAAGTTTATATTCTTGCTACTCAGTCAAAATTTGTTCATTTTTTTCCTTACGAAGTCATGTTGCATCAAGACCAATGTTAATGTATCAGTAAAGTTTCTGACAACAAGTTGATATCCAACCTTTTGTTGCAAGCATTAAAATTTTAAAGATTGGTTTTTTTCATAATCAATTTTCATAGGTTGTCAGACTAAAAATCTCTAGAACCCAAGTCAACTTTACTGTCAAAATGAATAAAATCCATTCATCTGACTTCAAGGTAGAGCATTTAGATTTCTGTACACTTGAATTACAGTGTATGCTGAAAGATAAATGTTCAGTCCTAGTAATTGTGTCAGATAGTTCATATAGTAGCTCTTAGGTCAAGTGAAAGTATTTCCAATTTCAGAAAATGCATTATTTACTTAAGTCATGTAAGTTCATTTAAGAACTTATGTTTAAAAAAAACTTGTATCTTTGTCATTTTTGCCTCTTGTTGAAATGAAGAGACCTAGGGAAATCTATTTGTTTCAGCATACTTTGCCCAATAGCCACTCAGATAGTCATACAGCTGACAACTTGAAACTTTTGAGACCACAGAAATAAATTGGACCGTGTACAGAAAAGTTGCTGTGCAAAAGTTGCAACTGTAAATGACTTTGCCACTAATGTGACCCATTACTAGCAGGGCCCATTGTGTCCCATCTGTAGGATTTTGATACGACTTCACTTTTGGAAGAGAAGATATTTTGAAAATTAGGGGAAACAAATTTCAAAGGGAAACATAGTAGTAAGTTACCAATAGAGTCCTTAAATAAAATGTCATTTCTAATGTGGACCTAATGTGATTCAGCCTTCCATTAGTAGACACTTTTGGATAACCATAGGCAAGCAAAAAATATGCAGTAGTCCCTAATGGTAATTCATACAGTGATAAAACAAAAACATAACTATGCAATGAAGAAAAAAAACACAAAGTGAGTTTTGTCTCCAGGCAAACCTTTGGCTTCTGTAAACAAATTAACATGCAGACTTCATTGATGTATGGAGAATTTACATGCTTCTTTTCTTCTTTCTTTGCCTTTTCTGTATGATTTAGTATCACATGCTGGTTTATCTGGTGTGTATAGTCAGGAATGTGAGTAATGGACCTTAATGTGTACTGAAGTATTAATGAAAATAGCAATACAATAAATTTTTCTCATTTTCAGAAGGAAAAAAACACAAACCCAAAACATGTAAATATATTAGGGGAAGGCAAATTTGGTATATAAGCTGCAGAGTTGTGAATGCAAGAATTCTTCTAATTATGACATATGTAAGGTATATAACATTTACGTAACTTTTCTTACATTTAGAAAGCAAGTAAAATAGAGGGGGTTTTTTTCTGGTTGGGTTTTGGTTTTTTGTTTGTTTGGGCTTGTTTGTTGTTCTTGGAATGGAGCTTGGACTGGTGTTGCAGGGGGGCATGGAGATTGCCATAAGCAGCCAATATGGTTGAAGGAAACCTCGTTTATTAATCCTGTTACTGCTGAATATATAATTTTATCAGTGTTACAAACATGGTACTACATTATTGGTTAACATTGTTTGAACCCGTTATTAACTTATAAACTAATTGGCTAAAGGCTATTGTCCATGCTCATGCTGAGGGCTGTCCTAATTTGAAAATAGTTGTTACTGCTGTTGGTCTGTTATCTTGTTTTTCTGCGAAGCCAGCTCCGATGTTATTCTTTCCTGCAAGTTCAATTCGTCAACACATTCCTGAATGTGGCTTGTTCAGTACATGTCTGCCTGAGTGGAAAATCCCCAGAGACTGGGTTTTGTTTTGCTGCTGCTTTTGTTTGTTTGCTTGCTTGCTTGTTCTTATTTCTAGCCAGATGAGAAGTGCTTGGAGATTTCAGTTGTCCCTTCAAATGACTTCTTGAGTAGTTATTTTTTCATTTCGAAATAAAAGCACTCAATTTTTATCCTGGATTTCCCAGTTCACTTTCTGTAATACCAATATTTGGCATGGGCTTTGAAAATACAAATCTGTGATATAGTGCCTTGTAAATGACACTCAGACATGAACAGGTAGTTCAAGAGAGATGAATTCATTCTGCTGCTGATGCTTCAGTCTGCTGACAATTAAATTTCAGGCCCATTCACTGAAACTGCAAGCTGTCATGTTCTTGTGAGGTGGAAATAAACTAAAATCGCTTGAGTCAAGAAATCCTAGACCAGTGAACCACCACATAGCTACATGACAATAGCTACAGCATTAGGAAAGATTGATCTTGACAATAATGATGTGTAAGCTTCAATAATTCAATATTCTTTCCAGTTACTCAATTATAAAATATGAGTCTTTAAAGCCTTGAGAACCCATATGAAAATTCTTTATTATAGTTAACCTATTTAATGCATTTATTAATGCTATTTAATGCATCGTATTTAAAGCATTGTGAAATTATTACTTTTATTCCAGAAAAGCACTTGGCCCACTTTTATTTTTAATAAATATTTCTCTTTCTTATTAAATCTGAAATGTTTTCATACTTCATATTCAGGACACACTGTATGCCAGTCTTTGAAATGAGTTAGTAGTGATTCTCCTGAGTTATTAATTTATTTTCTTGGTAAGAATTTTAAAGTTTTGAGTGATGGGTCATACCTCTGTGAGGGATGAGCGTATGTTTTTCTAAAGGTGTCTTTTGTGCATGAACTGTGCAAATACCAAAATCAGCTTCTTTGACCATAAAACAGCAATGGACAATCTTCAATAGGCTGCTCTCAAGAGGCTTTGTTTTCACAGTGAAACAAGAATTAGAAACACCTATAGAAGGACAGTAAGTAAAAGGAGTCAGAGACCAGAAATGCTCAAAAATTAAAATGCATCCTCCACTAGCAGAGAATGGCATTTTAAAACTGTCTTTGCTTACAGAAGTCTAGGACTGATGAGAGAGAACACATACACATGATTCATTGGTAGACTTGTTGTTAGTCAACTTTGTATTAATTATCTGCATTTTCCAGCAATCTGATGAACTGAACCTGGGCATGTATTTTGTAAGATTAGATCTTTCATGGTTAGAGATAAAAAAAAAGAAGGTTGCAGCTGGTGGGAAGAAAGGATGTACTTACAAATGTATTAAAGCAGGCTGCTCTCAGATGAATGACAATATGTGATGAGTTCTCTTTGATATAGTTGTGACCATGCTAGTCAATGACTTCTCAACTCAGAACTATCCTGTTCTGTAATGCTCCTTAAACTGATTTCTAGTCTGCGCAATTCCAACTGTCTTGTCCCATGCTTCTATTGGGACAATACCAGAGCTTATTATATGGAAGCTTGTAAGATTACTAAGGAGACAAGTTGTAAACAATTTCATGTCTAATTCCCTGCCCACAGATGCACTGATCTCATTCTCATGGCTAGTAAAGATAAGTGATGGATGTGCATGAAATTCTTCAGATTTAATTGGTACAAACTATATCTGGACGTAGGACTTGACACTGAACAATTTTGGGACAAATTGCACTTGGCAGATGGTATTACTATATATTGCTAGTAGATACTGAATCTTTGTCATCTTACAGAAATCATGACACAGAAAAAAATGTTTTAGAGACCATTGTCTTCATCAAGTGGGAGTAACTGAAAAAGGAAGGATTCTCAGATTTGGAACTGTGGATCACAGCTGACCTGTCTAGCTCAGCTTGATAACAAGAAGAGTTCTCATATAAGACCTAAAAACTTCCAGAGAACTGTTTTGACAGCAATGCTATAAAAGTAATTGAAGACCATAAGTGGAAGAATCTAATCTAAGATAATCTAGAAACTGTGAAAAAAATATTCGCTCTACAAACTATTGTAAAAATGCACTTTGTTAAGCCATGTTATGATCAGTACATGATTATT
Source organism: Florisuga fusca (assembly GCA_038090715.1). Lineage (NCBI taxonomy): Eukaryota > Metazoa > Chordata > Aves > Apodiformes > Trochilidae > Florisuga > Florisuga fusca. The sequence continues at coordinate 2,885,514 of JAAWXA010000014.1, forward strand.
AGTTTAAAAAAAAATTAGGGTAATTTTCCCTAAAATGATATGTTTGCAGGAAGAGATGTATATTTTAAAAAAATCTTCCAATAAGTTGACAAAATATCTATACTTGAGGCTATCTTTTGTTTTTGCACATATTTATAACCTTTATTTTTTACTGTCTGAGTCACTGAAATGATTTATGTTGCTTATAACCAATACTGTGTGGTCTTGCTGTGTGCAGTTCCCAGTTCCATGGTTAAGGTCATGGTTTGAAAGAACTGGAATTGGTTTACATATATCTAGACGCAGTTTCAAGAGATTAGAACATTGGATCATTAGTCTGGGACAAGAAGGTTTATATTAACTTTATCACAACAGAACAACCAGCCTTCATAAATGTTACCTTAGTCAAATCCAGAATTTACTGTTTGAGCATTAAATTCTGGGACATGGAAACAGATTTGTTGGAGACTGTGTCTGAGAATTGCTCAGACAAAAGACATTCCTTTCAAGCAGTTCTTGCAAACATGACTGAAAAAGGCTTGTGACCCTCATCCATACTCTTACAAAACATGCTTCAACCCCAAGAATCTTCAGGTTAACAAACTGGGAAGAAATTCAATATAAACCCCAAGGAATTAATTCATCAGGATGTTGCAATTAGAAATTTTACTCTGTTGCACGTTGGTTGTCATTGCACATTGGTATCATATCTATAGGTCTGCCTGTCAGCTACACTGTCACTGCACAAAAACTTATCAGCCTCTGAGTTGTAGATTTAAAAGATTAAATCTGAAGAGTAAATTGACACCAGCACTTCACACAAGAAATACATCTAGCCCTGAAAACTATCTCTAACAGTTCTCTACTCTGAAAAACTTAAACTTCAAGAAACCTCATTATGAGCAATTTTGTAAATTTCCTCCACTAGCTTATTAAATAGTATTTGAATTCTTAACAGAGCTATGAGAGTACATTTTTTCCTCTTTTTTTCAGTATATGCTATTTATGCTGTATCTCTGAATTCTGTAATTATTCCTTGCAATACCTAATTAGAATCCTTGGCTTCGCTTGGGTCAGTAGCTTAATCACAGTATTTAAAGAATATTTTTTTNTTAGAGATAAAAAAAAAGAAGGTTGCAGCTGGTGGGAAGAAAGGATGTACTTACAAATGTATTAAAGCAGGCTGCTCTCAGATGAATGACAATATGTGATGAGTTCTCTTTGATATAGTTGTGACCATGCTAGTCAATGACTTCTCAACTCAGAACTATCCTGTTCTGTAATGCTCCTTAAACTGATTTCTAGTCTGCGCAATTCCAACTGTCTTGTCCCATGCTTCTATTGGGACAATACTAGAGCTTATTATATGGTAGCTTGTAAGATTACTAAGGAGACAAGTTGTAAACAATTTCATGTCTAATTCCCTGCCCACAGATGCACTGATCTCATTCTCATGGCTAGTAAAGATAAGTGATGGATGTGCATGAAATTCTTCAGATTTAATTGGTACAAACTATATCTGGACGTAGGACTTGACACTGAACAATTTTGGGACAAATTGCACTTGGCAGATGGTATTACTATATATTGCTAGTAGATACTGAATCTTTGTCATCTTACAGAAATCATGACACAGAAAAAAATGTTTTAGAGACCATTGTCTTCAAGTGGGAGTAACTGAAAAAGGAAGGATTCTCAGATTTGGAACTGTGGATCACAGCTGACCTGTCTAGCTCAGCTTGATAACAAGAAGAGTTCTCATATAAGACCGAAAAACTTGCCTTTCCAGAGAACTGTTTTGACAGCAATGCTATAAAAGTAATTGAAGACCATAAGTGGAAGAATCTAATCTAAGATAATCTAGAAACTGTGAAAAAATTATATTCGCTCTACAAACTATTGTAAAAATGCACTTTGTTAAACCATGTTATGATCAGTACATGATTATTACTTTAAAAAAAATGGGACTGAATTACTTGAAATATCAAATCCTCATGTAAAGAGATCAGTATTTTGTTGTTTTTTGATGAATTGTCCTCTGTGTATCTCAGTGCAAACTAATTCAGCAACTTTCACTGTTTATTCTCTGGTTACCTTTTCAATTATATATGAACCATTGTTTAGATATAAACATTTACTTTCATTTAAATATATTAAGTAAAATTTGAGAATATGAGATGTGTTCCTACCTGAATGAAGTCTAGGCCTCTCCAGTCCTCAAGAGCACTTTTCATTGCTCTGTAAAAAATGTGATACTCCCAAGCAACATTTTCCAGATATCATGGATCAAAGAAATGAGGTTTTTTTTTAAATCCCCGTGTATAGAATTTTTGGTAATATCAAAGTCTCCCAACAAAAATGTGATCTAAATTAGTTAATTAGGATGTGTTCAAAACTATGTTTATGTTCTGTTTTGTTTTTCTTTTTTTTAAATAATATATGTGAAGGAGAGGCTTGGATTTTCATATTTTCTAATGACTTTATATCTAAACTTCAATCTACATGTGGAATTCATCAAACAGGCTTTAGTGGCACTTGCAGATTTCCTCTTTTCATTACTGTTTCATATTAAACCTGAAGAGAGCTGAGAGTGATTTTTGCTGTAATTTATGGCATTTGTGTCTATTTGCAACAGTTGTAAAAATACTGCATAAACAGAAACATCATAAAGCATTCATAAAAAGTGTCTTCTAAAGCCAGCAAAAGAACAGACTTGCCACAGCAGCTAATGGTACAAAGGTGAATTATACCCCAGATGTGATGCCAATAAAATTTTCTGTCTTTGTAATACTGTTTTATCATGTATTTATGATATCAAAATAAAAAGTAAGTAAAAGCTATGTAAAAGGAAATTTGATGTCATAATATTTCCTGATTATAGGGAAGAGAGATTCAAAATTTAAGGGAGTTAACCTGTGATGTAGGCCGTGCAAACTCATTAAGAAAGGATGATTTTTCTAGCTACATTCCTCCTTGTAAATGAAGAGAGCTTTTGTTATAAGTGGGTAGTGACCTTCCCAAAATGGCAAATACTGTTTCCAGGGGATCTCTGAAACACATGCTACTTATCAATTCTGCTTTCTACCAGGTCTAAGCTTTCTGCTGGCTACTTTTTTTTTTCACTACAGAACAATGATATGCAAGGTAGGACACTGAGTCTCAGTTTTATTAATTTTTTCTCTTTGTTCCACCATCATACTCAAAGCTTTCCATTTATGACACTGCAGCAGGCTATTAGGAAATAACTGAGTATTAAGCTTTTTTCTTTTCTGTCTTAAGAATGACCTCTTTGTATTATACCAGAAGGAAAAGAACACAGACTTTAATTCAACAAGCACTAGTAAAATGCTACAGAGTTCTTTCTCTAGGAAAAAAAGTCCTATTTTTATATACTAGATAATACAAAAAGAGAGAGAACAGATATAGAAGGATGAAAGAGAGTCAGGAAGGAAGATATATTTATTAATTGCTTAAAACCTGTGAAAAATAACAGCAATTGGAAACAAGTGTATAAGAGTCATCTACTGAGTTTGAAAACATGCTATTGGGTTTCTCAAGTCACCCTGAATTCTTGGCGTCTTATTTGCATCCAAGTGAATTTTGAGATTAATGTTTACATAAGTGTTTTGGGGAATTTTATTTTCTTGAAAAATCTTCATCTTTTACTATGTGAAACTGTACAGCAGCTGAAAAAATTGAGTGTTTGTATCAGCCTGATGAGGAATTCTTAGGAAAGGGGCCTGAACTTCATTCTGAACCATCTTCAGTGTGAAGATGACTAGAGCTGTAAGCAGGAATATCTTTTCTGGTTTGCAAATGGACTTTATTCTTGGATTATGTGAATAGTTCGGGTTTGGCAGGACTAGAGCTATGTTGATAGTTTTGAAGTCTGCATATGTGGACATGTTTCTATTTTTCCAAGTAGTTTTCGTCACTCTTGGCCTACTCAACCCCTATACTCACGTACCAGTTGGGCTTTTATTACATGCATATATTTTTGTTTTATCACTGCATTTAATTTGTTCTAATTGTAATGTTGGTTGTCTACTGCTGCCACAGTTCTCTTGTCCTACTAGTATGAAGGTCATATTTTTTATTGAATGACCTTTCCTTAATCTATTCATACATCTCTGAAATTTAACAAAATCTGACCATTTTGTGTATTTGAAAGATAGACTGGAAATGTATGTTAAAGAGAATAGAATTGCCTCTTTTTTTCTATTTTTTTCTTAAACAGCTTTGCAAATAAAGCTGTTTTATATGTAGAGAACAGAATAAAATATAGGAAGAAACATGTTGGGTAATTTTTCCTAAAATGACATGTTTGCAGGAAGAGATGTATATTTAAAAAAAATCTTCCAATAAGTTGACAAAATATCTATACTTGAGGCTATCTTTTGTTTTTGCACATATTTATAACCTTTATTTTTTACTGTCTGAGTCACTGAAATGATTTATGTTGCTTATAACCAATACTGTGTGGTCTTGCTGTGTGCAGTTCCCAGTTCCATGGTTAAGGTCATGGTTTGAAAGAACTGGAATTGGTTTACATATATCTAGACGCAGTTTCAAGAGATTAGAACATTGGATCATTAGTCTGGGACAAGAAGGTTTATATTAACTTTATCACAACAGAACAACCAGCCTTCATAAATGTTACCTTAGTCAAATCCAGAATTTACTGTTTGAGCATTAAATTCTGGGACATGGAAACAGATTTGTTGGAGACTGTGTCTGAGAATTGCTCAGACAAAAGACATTCCTTTCAAGCAGTTCTTGCAAACATGACTGAAAAAGGCTTGTGACCCTCATCCATACGCTTACAAAACATGCTTCAACCCCAAGAATCTCCAGGTTAACAAACTGGGAAGAAATTCAATATAAACCCCAAGGAATTAATTCATCAGGATGTTGTAATTAGAAATTTTACTTCATTGCACACTGGTTGTCATTGCACATTGGTATCATATCTATAGGTCTGCCTGTCAGCTACACTGTCACTGCACAAAAACTTATCAGCCTCTGAGTTGTAGATTTAAAAGATTAAATCTGAAGAGTAAATTGACACCAGCACTTCACACAAGAAATACATCTAGCCCTGAAAACTATCTCTAACAGTTCTCTACTCTGAAAAACTTAAACTTCAAGAAACCTCATTATGAGCAATTTTGTAAATTTCCTCCACTAGCTTATTAAATAGTATTTGAATTCTTAACCTATAGTCTTCAGTATATGCTATTTATGCTGTATCTCTGAATTCTGTAATTATTCCTTGCAATACCTAATTAGAATCCTTGGCTTCGCTTGGGTCAGTAGCTTAATCACAGTATTTAAAGAATATTTTTTTGAACTTTTGACTTCATTCAATATTGCTTATGAACATATGATAATAGAAAACATTTATTTATCCTAGATTTTTCTTTTCTAATTATTCAAATTATAAAGAGAAACCTGGTAGAATTTAATAAAAAATATATTTCAAGGGTGGTACTTAGAAAATGGTAAAAAATTATAAATTTTATTCACCTGCAGAAAATGAGAGGAACTTTTCAGGGAGAGACTTGAAAAAAAAATTCAAACTCCTCAAACATTTAGGTATTATGCATTATATGTTGTATATATGTGCAAAAATTTGTTCCTTAACAAAACAAAAATAAGTAATTGGAAAACATGCTTGCTTTGGTCCAAGTACTCATTTGCAATCTTGGTTTCTTTGTCCACACATCAGTTCAGAGTATTTGTACTGCAGAATGTAAAATAATTTGACACATTACCTAGCAGGCTGTTATTCTCTGTTTTGGAATACTCTTTTGGAATCTCTTGATTCATGGCATACACTTGTCTTTTAAGGAACTGAAATGGATGTTTTCAAGATGCTGTCTATATATCTATTTGGACTTTAAGATGAAGAATAACACAAACATACTGAACATGCTTCACACTGTTTCTTTATTGACTTGCCTGTAGGGTCATTTTGTTTTCCTTAATAAGATAACTGCTATAACAAATGGAGGGGCAAAGATTTTATTCATGCTGGTTACAGATTCATTGAAGATCCTTGCAAAGGCAGCATGGAATTCGTGGGCAGCATGGTGAACGATGAAAAGCATGGTATACTCATTTTGTCAGAGAACAACATAGTAAAAATCCTCTCTGCTATCTTGGATGATATAAATATTTGTTGGAAGCAAACTTTTATGTCCTGTGGTATTTTATTAGTCATAGAGGTTGTTTATGGTGACCTTACTTCTCCCCTAAGCCTCTATTCTCGTCATAGTTTCTTCTGAAATTTAGTATTTAAAGAAATTAACTTATTTAAGCTTGTTTCAACATGGATCTCTCTCTTGTGAGAGGTGATGAACTAACTCTAAGTGCTTTAACCACAGGACACATATGAGGTGGTTGGCAGAGCTGCACCTTTTCCACCTACTGTTAGCAAGTTTCATCTGAGAAGGGTGGACTCTGGAACTATGTGGAACAGTATGGCTAGATTCAGCAGCTTAGTCAAAGATATCAGTAGTTTTTATTGCTATTACTATATCTGTCTGTATAATTAGTCTTTTTTTTTTAAGCTGCTATACAGATTTCAGACTTCTGATTCTGAGGAACTAGACAGATACCAGTGCAAACCAATTCTGTAAAAATATTAATATAGATTTTTAATGTTATTTATATTTATATTTATTTATATAATGAAGATTACAGTATTACTAGTGTATACAGACCTGGTTTTGTATATGTTTGTGTACACTCTGCACTGCTGATGCAGATCCCACTGTGTTCATTCATAACATTCCTAACAATTAAGCACATTGGTTTTTAGAAAAAAAAAAAAAGTGATAAACCTAATTCTTCAAAACTGAAATTTTGAGATCCCATAATGAACTCTCTAATATTTGGCCATAGGGAAAAGTTGGAGAAAAGGGTGATGAAACAGTACAGAAAGATGCAATAAGCTCTGCTTTCATGGGCAAACATGCAAGGAGAGCCAGATGATGCTTTTTAATTTAAATGTAGTTAATATTATTTACGGATCAATAAATATTGCAAGTCAATTTGTGAAAGAATATGTTATGCTTGCAGGACTTTTCCCCTCATTTAAAGCTTGTGTTAATTTGCTTTTTAAATGTTATTTTCCCTATTTTTCATCTAGAAATTATTTCAGTAGTAGATCTGTCATATGTTACCACACTATACCCTACAGTTTGATGCCTCTCATTAATAAATTAAGTAATTATCATACAGTCATAGGACTGTGGAATCATAAAATGGTTTGGATTGGGAGACCTCACAGAGGAAAAAATAAAGTACTTTTTCACTGACTGGCTACCTAAGTTTAATAATCTCATTCCATTTTTTTTAATGCTATTGATAACTGAAGCACTAGTGCACCTTCAAATTAATAAATTTTAAGCAGGTATCCATCACCAAGCCCTTCACAAGTATGCTTTCTGCAAGCTCATGTTGTATATACCTGCAGCTGATCAGGTTGGGAAATCTGTAGAAATCTTCTGTTTTGGAGCCTTGCACAGAATTTTCTCCTCCAGTATTCTTTCTAGAAGTTTTGCATTCTGCCCTGCTGTGCCTTCATGTTTTTGGGGATTTTTTATGTCATTAAATCTTATACTTCATTTAGATATGATAATGTCAGCTTTTGTTGTAAAACAACAAAAATAAAAGAACAATTCAACAAGGGGAAGTGTAGAGTTTTGCATTTGGGGAAGAACAACACGATGTCCCAGTATAGGTTGGGGGCTGACCTGCTGGAGAACAGTGTAGGTGAAAGAGACCTGGGGGTCCTGGTAGACAAGAAGATGACCATGAGCCAGCAATGTGCCCTTGTGGCCAAGAAGGTCAATGGCATCCTGGGGTGCATTAGAAAGGGTGTGGTTAGTAGGTCAAGAGAGGTTCTCCTCCCCCTCTATTCTGCATTGGTGAGGCCGCACCTGGAGTATTGTGTCCAGTTCTGGGCCCCTCAGTTCAAGAAGGACAGGGAAGTGCTTGAAAGAGTCCAGCGCAGAGCTACTAAGATGATTAAGGGAGTGGAACATCTCCCTTATGAGGAAAGGCTGAGGGAGCTGGGTCTCTTTAGTTTGGAGAAAAGGAGACTGAGGGGTGACCTCATCAATGTTTTCCAATATGTAAGGGGTGAGTGTCAGGGAGATGGAGTTAGGCTTTTCCCAGTGGTGACCAGTGATAGGACAAGGGGTAATGGGTATAAATTGGAGCATAGGAGGTTCAAGTTGAATATGCGAAAAAATTTTTTTACTGTAAGGGTGACAGAGCCCTGGAACAGGCTGCCCAGGGGGGTTGTGGAGTCTCCTTCACTGGAGACATTCAAAACCCGCCTGGACACGTTCCTGTGTGATGTGCTCTAGGTGGCCCTGCTCTGGCAGGGGGGGTTGGACTAGATGATCTTTCGAGGTCCCTTCCAACCCCTAGGATTCTATGATTCTATGATTCTATGATTCTATGAAAGGATGAAGTATTTTGTACAACAGATTGAGAAAAGGACCTTAGTGATACAACCCGACTCCCTGCTCTTATCCTTGCAGCCTGATTAACAAAATAACAGCTATGGCCCCACCAACTACCAAAAAGGAAACTCAGTCCNTTGGAGATGTGTTACTAGTGGAGTCCCTCAGGGGTCAGTACTGGGACCGGTGTTGTTCAACATCTTCATCAACGACTTGGATGAGGGTATAGAATGTACCCTCAGCAAGTTTGCTGATGACACTAAGCTGGGAGGAGTGGCTGACACACCAGAAGGCTGTGCTGCCATTCAGAGAGATTTAGACAGGCTGGAGAGTTGGGCAGGGAGAAACTTGATGAAATTTAACAAGGCGAAGTGTAGAGTTTTGCATTTGGGGAAGAACAACACAATGTCCCAGTATAGGTTGGGGGCTGACCTGCTGGAGAGCAGTGTAGGTGAAAGAGACCTGGGGGTCCTGGTAGACAAGAAGATGACCATGAGCCAGCAATGTGCCCTTGTGGCCAAGAAGGTCAATGGCATCCTGGGGTGCATTAGAAAGGGTGTGGTTAGTAGGTCAAGAGAGGTTCTCCTCCCCCTCTATTCTGCATTGGTGAGGCCGCACCTGGAGTATTGTGTCCAGTTCTGGGCCCCTCAGTTCCAGAAGGACAGGGAACTGCTTGAAAGAGTCCAGCGCAGAGCCACTAAGATGATTAAGGGAGTGGAACATCTCCCTTATGAGGAAAGGCTGAGGGAGCTGGGTCTCTTTAGTTTGGAGAAAAGGAGACTGAGGGGTGACCTCATCAATGTTTTCCAATATGTAAGGGGTGAGTGTCAGGGAGATGGAGTTAGGCTTTTCCCAGTGGTGACCAGTGATAGGACAAGGGGTAATGGGTATAAATTGGAGCATAGGAGGTTCAAGTTGAATATGCGAAAAAATTTTTTTACTGTAAGGGTGACAGAGCCCTGGAACAGGCTGCCCAGGGGGGTTGTGGAGTCTCCTTCACTGGAGACATTCAAAACCCGCCTGGACACGTTCCTGTGCGATGTGCTCTAGGTGGCCCTGCTCTGGCAGGGGGGGTTGGACTAGATGATCTTTCGAGGTCCCTTCCAACCCCTAGGATTCTATGATTCTATGAATACTGCAAAGGAAAAAAAAAATCAGCACCTTCTGAGGCTGTTGCAGGAATCCATAGACACAACCATGCAAATAATTGGGGCCTGATAGCTTAAGAATACATATAATCTCTAATAATTCTGTGTCCATATTATGGGATAGTAAGGAGAGAGAAAAAGGATTAAGAAAAAGAATACTGGAAAGAGTTCACATAATTTTTATTTTACCCTTCTTTAGTCTATTAACTCTTTTTGAGTTGAATTTTTTTAAACATAGTGAGTAAAAATACCTCCTTTACTACTTACACCTTGTTGTTGACAAATAGAGACCCATGCAATTTGAGAAAATAGTAAACTCTGCAAGGAATTAATTTAACAGTATGCATCTTGCAGCAGCATCTGGATTAACATTGTTTGGGACAAAGGCTTGTTTACAGAAAGCATGGAAGGTTTATTTATTTTTTTCCCTGACACTGTATGGTTTGTGTTATCATTCCAGAGCATTATATTATAGTATATAATACATATATCAAGACTTTCTTAAATACATTATTTTGGCATTCCTTTGGAGTTATTACGGAATATAGTTAGCAGATGCTTACTTTCTATTACATCCATTTTATGAGGGTTTGTGTAACACAAACTGTGTTAGAGTTCTCTTACCTTTCTGTTTGAATTCTTAAAAATTTGCCTACCCTTTCTCTTCTTTTCATTTCTTTGTTTTTGCTCTTCTAGTCACCACTCAAGGCAAAAGTCACTGAAATTCTACTTGAGAATCTCACTTATAATCTATATTTCTCAGGCTAAGGAGAGTAGTTTTGTCTGTAATGATCTAAAATAAACCCTGGGCAATTTTGAAGTTGTAGTCATGTTAACTCATTAAAATTTTGGTAAACTCTGTGGCCCTGCAGGAATCTTTAAAATATTTAAACCTCTTACTCTTTTCTGTCATTATCAGATTAATAAATTAAAAAAGAAAAAAAGAAAAAAGACTATGAAGAAACTCAAAAGATCATCTAGCCTACCTCCTCTTCCTAGATGGTTTAGAATTGCCTAAGGGTAGGTACTTTTTAATATGCAATTGAAGCCATAAAGGAAATTATTCAACCTCTCAATTTAGTCCACTTCCATACTACTTTGCCCTTTTAGCTAAAAGCTTTTCTATACCCTAAACATTGTCTTTTGGAAAAAAAAAAAAGTTTTCATACTTTTTGGGGCAGAGTACACTATACAGTAGTTTATTATTTTTAAATATTATTTTTGTATAATCTTCAACACTTAAATACAATTTCTAATATTTTTGTTCAGTCTTCTTTTCTGAAGATGAAAAAATTTCATGGCTTTCCATCTTTGTTTTCGAAGCCTTCTTAGTGGCAAAGATTAAAGAAACAAGGATGGCAATTTGTCGGCCTTCTTGTACTGAGGAACTTAGAAGAGAGAATTGCTTCTGAAAGACAGTTGAGAGAAAGAGCTTCTTTTACAAATCCTACAGGACTTTCTTTGTGCTCATGATGGAATATTTCAGAATAGCCTCTGCCATATGGGTCTGCAATGCTCTGAGTGTGGATCCACACTGCTGAGCAGAGCAATATAATTTTTTTATGTCCTGTATTCCTAATAAATCCTAGAAAGATGCTTGTCCCGTCTACATTGGTGTTCTGTGTTTGTGCCTTCTTCCTTCTCATATCTGTATTTTGTCTGGAACAGTCTAACTCTGGTTATTCTCTGTTTAGTATTTATGCATCTGATTTTTCTGAGTCCTTTGTGTTTCTCTTTACTGGAGTTATTTTGGTTGATTTTGTATAATTTATCCATTTATCATAATGAATTTGAAATCTAATAACGTTAGTCAGAATGCTTGAAAAGGTTTTTGAGGTCATCCAAAAATTATGCAGATTAATATTAATTTTCACATTACAAATTGATGTAGTATCTCAATTATTAATAATTAATTAATTCCAGTTAATCAAGGCTTGATGTTCCACAGCTTAGCTTGCCCATTTTTATTTCTTAGAAAAAGATATCACATGAATTTCTAAATAAACAATTCGGATAGTTCATATACTACTTATAAATGAAAAGGAGAAAAAGCAGTCCGTTTCTTAAAAGAGCTGCCTATTTTTGTAGCAGCAAAAATTTGTTTCATATTTATCAGATATATTTCAGTATTTGAACATATTTTTACCTTTACTGTCATTGGACTGTTCCAATTTTTCTAAACACAGATAAATATTAATATACACAGTATTGTGGCAACTGACAAACAGCACTTGCACATGCCCACTTGCATACTACTTTCAAGTGTAAGTCTGAAAAATGAACATGATTATTTACAGAATTTGCAATAATTTTAGAAAACCTTGCTTTATTATTGGGTTGTTCTTAAAAAAAATTGACAATTCATTTAGCGCAATGCCAATAATTTTTTCTTGAAGTCATCAGCAGAATTTCTTTACATACTGTATTTATCAACCCAGCTCTTATTTGTTTCATTGCATCTCAGAATGACATGATTGTAGAAAAGCAGGCTCAAAGGAACCCCTAATGTCCTACCTGGGCAGGTTGTTTTTTTTTTTAGCCCATCATAACCGGTTAGCACTGTGAAGCACCTCCTCCTCACTGTCTAAGGCCAGTGATTTCCTTCAAGTTTCATTGCACAGCATTTTCAAGACTAAAAGCCTGCCATATGGGCTATAACAGGTATCTTAAATAGTGAACTGCTGCTGACTGCAGTGGGGTAGGCTGGGCAGATCTGAGGGCACAGCAACCTCTGGCAGGAGGGAGTCAGAAGCAGCTGGTGGTGGGTGAGATGGGAACGTCTTCAGCTGACAAAGCTGCCTCTGATGTGTGAAGAAGCCATAAATCATTCTTGTTGCAGAGGGATATTTAGTAAATACCTTGCAAAGCCTTTATTGCTTCCTCTCTCTAAGAACTATATTAGTAAATTGCTGAAACAGAACTTCAGTGTGAGAAAAATCCTGTTGAAGTATTTAGAAAAAGGCAAACACTTTTTCACTCCCTTTCATTTGGTGGAGTTTATATTTGGTTTAAAGTATACCCACTACTCTCTTACCACCTGTATAATTGTCATGTTCTGAATTATTTTTATTGCAGCCATGATACAATAAAAACCTCACAGTTTAATTTATTATCTAGAATGTTTTGATGACCAAAGATATGTTTGTGCTTTGGACAAGGAACTGTCTTTTGCACGGAACTTTTTGAACAAGGATGGAGGGAAATGTTTTGCTGTTTAAAAGGATCATTAAACAAGAAATAATGAGGTTTAAGTACTTGATTTCTACCTTTAATTTGTTCTTGATAGGATCCAACAAGCTCCAATTGTGTCCTTCATAATTTGTCCAATGAAATTATAAACCAGTTCCCATTTATAACAATTATCTATCATTAATCTTATGTATGTAACATATAGTACACATTAAGTCACTGCAGCTAATAAAATTTCAGCATGCATTGCAGAGCCATTGGGCAAACTCCCTGCTGTTCTGATTACTATGACTAATTAAGTATTACTATTAAGGGGTTAGATATAAATTATATCAGCAGACATATATTCAGATAGAGCTTCTAGAGGTTGGTGTTATCTTTCAGTAAATCTTGGATCCATCTATCAAAAAGTAAGAAATATATCAATTTGGAGTTTTATTCTTAGCCCGCTTTTACACTTAACACTTTTTAAGGAGTTGTTTTTTTTTTTAATTGAATTAATGAAATATCTGACTGTTTTACTGACATTGGGCTCCCATTTACAATTTAATTATTTTTTTAAAAGGGAAATTAAACAAGTTTTATTGATGGAGATTAGAAAGTTCCTTCAAGTATAAAATAAAAAATACAATCTCCCCAGTAAAGAAAATAAAACCTGTAAATCTGGCTTCATACCTGCAGTTACCAAGTCTGTAGCCTAGCTGGACTCCAAATGGCCAGGCCATTTGCACAGCTGTGTACCTGATCAAGGCAATTATATGCTATGCATACACAGCGAAACCTTTCTATAGCAAAAATTAGTATCCAGTACATATTTTGATTAATGAATTCAGAAATCACCTACAGGACAGATGAATGATGTTTAAGAGGCAGGGCCTAAAATGAAAAAAAAAAAATCATAAGAATGACATATTACAGAAGTAGAAAGGTAATTTGAAGAGATAAAAGGGGTTTTGAGATGTATTTGCTAACTGGAACTCCTTCCTACTGGTATTTTAAGTTTTTTTGCTTTCTTTTGCTATTTGCTGAAATTGTGCAAAAATTATCAATAATTAAATGAATCCAGAGAAAACTCCGTGGGTCAAGAAAGACAGGAAGATGGTGTCTTAAAACAGGAATAGTCTTATCAGAAAGAAAATTCCTCAATGAGTCAGTGCACACAGGTAACTAATGTAAAAAGAGCAAAGGACTTTGATATTCCTGGCTTTTCACAGTGCTGCGGTTGACATCACCACCATTAATTAGTTATATGTTATTACTTCTTTCTGGAAAAGAATGAAGTATAGAAAGACAAAATCTCACATCAACACTGAAGGCCAGTTTTTAGGACACGAGGGTACAGCAGAGCTGTCACTGGAATATTGTTTTGCAGCTCTGCTGTAAGGTGATAGAGCAAATGCTTGATAATAGAATCATAGGACTGGTTTGCAAAGGACCTTTAAAAACCATCTAGTCCAACAACTATGTCTTGATCAGAGAGAGCCTTCACTAGGGCAGGTTGCTCCAAGTCCTGTGTAACCTAACCTTCAACAGTTCTGCTGATGAGGTTTCCAAAACTGACGACTCACTGTGAGAAATTCCTTCCTAATATCCGATGTAAATCTGCCCTCTTTCAGTTTAAAACTGTTACCCCTTGTCCTGTCACTACTTTGCTTCTCCTTGCCTCCACACTGGTATATATGTTGTTTGCAGACAAAGGGCCTATGTATTCTTCCTTCCTTTTCTGATAATTAGAACCCTAGATCTAATGGTAGGAGATCATAATCAACCACTAAGGTAATTACAGAACTTATCTATGAAGCTGGTCTAAATTCAGTATTTTTAAATTCGGGACAAGAAAAATAAACCACTTTCTTTAAAAAACAACAATGGTGTCTCCACAAACATGCCTTACTGAAAGAATTTTTCTGCAGTGATATAGAAACTGAAGATAAAACAGTAAATAGATTGTATCAAGTAGTATTAAAACATATCAAAAAGATACTTCTTGATACATCTTTAGATTTATCAGATATGCCAAGCTGTCTATTTTGAGTATCAAACTGCACTGGGTACTCATTAAGAAAAACTAAAGACCTTTACACTGAATATCAGTAAGTCTGGCAGTATATCTCTGCACCCTTACAATTTCAAAGTACCCTCGGAGCACTTGTACCTTTGCCTTGTTACTAGTAGTGTTTTATAAAAACTATAGCCAGAACCTTGGACTCAGAGACACTATTTCTTACACAGCTACCCTTCTTCTAGAACACATACATACTTCTGAACAAAGAAAGATATTATTCTCATTATATATGATTAATTTTGAATCTTAATGCTATATTTTGTAAAGAAGTACAAACACATTTGTGCTAATAGGTAGATTTGTGTGGGCACCAAGAGGAATGGAATGTTGGTGAAGAAAAGAAAGGGGCAACAAAAGCGGGACAAGAAAAAACACAGAAGTGATGCAAGAGACCTGGGAAATGAGTTTGAAATCCCCCACCACAAAAAAAATCTTTCAGAGTAACTTCTGTTTTTTTCTCAGCTCCTGTAGTCAACAAAGGCTAAGGGTTCAAAGTGTGTGCATAGGGTGCACTTAGTGGTCAGTCAGTAAAGTGGCTTTGCTGATTTAAGAGCACCACTTGAAAAATGCAAGGTAACTTAGTATGAGTCGGGCTACAAACTAAAAGTAAAGTCTTTGATGAAAAGGGAAGATAGACATCTAGGGTGTGGGAGCTGTTTCATGATGACACGTAGATGTATTTTAGCAGTCTGAATAGTCAGAATTCTGTGATTATGCTGCACGCTTTCTGCAATTTTTAGCTAAATATAGACACCTACAGTTTGAAGACATGAGTGGGTAGTGACAGGAGAACAGATGTATGGATGATGAATGCTATGGAGACATTAACCCTGAAAGAGCTTCAAACACTGAGGTTAAGAGAGAGATAACCTGCCCTGTTCCTTTCCTCACTGCAGTGCTTTGGTCTGCTTGAACTTCTACTGCATTTCCATCTCCATTCCCACTCTTTAATTTTCTGTGGGATATTTCTGTTAAATCTAAGGTAACAAGGCAGCTGGTGCTCACAATTTAAATAAATAAAGAAAAAGGTGCTTTTCTCAATTTTCTAAGTAATATGTAGGGAAGATGTTTGATCTTCCTTCTATCTGACAGTTTCCATAAGATGCAGATGTCTTACAAGATATTTGGATCTGTATTTCAGCTACACTCTTATGGTGAATGATGACTACTGTTTAGCAACAAACCCAGTGCTTTTGCTTTTGTTGTATACCTTTGCAGTACTGAAGAAATACAAGATCATGGCACAGATTTATGAAGAAGATTAATAGCATACAAAGAGCTTCAGACTATTTAAAAAGAATGACTAGGGCTTAATATAGTAAATTGCTGCAAAAAAAAGTGTTATTTAGTAATATGTGTATCCTACGTTTCTCTACAAAATCATGAATTCCAGCGTCTTCTGTACAGAAAATGGTTACATAAAAATTGAAAATGTAGGGTGAATTTTTTATTGCCCAACTAGGAAATTAGATGATCTGACATTTGTAATAAATGTTAACTCTGAACAATGGTTAAGTCTTTTGCTGGGACTATTGTTTCAGGTTTTATTTTTCTCTTAGTTATGTAATATTTCTTATGTATCCCAAAATTCAATCTGTAAATGCATTTTCCCCTAGAATTTCTTTTTGCCACACAATCTGCTTTCACAACTTACTGTAAATGTTTTCAGGGGAAGTTGTGTAGGAGAGTTTCTAGTGCTTTAGTGAGGGGGATCCTTTTTTGGATTGTGTTTTTACAGTACTAAAGAGGTCTGTCAAAGGTTTAGTGTAACTGAAACATCAGAAAATATCATGATACTGATCATCCTATTATTTATTTGTCTTATTGTGATTATACAATGTTTCTCTAAGGCAATGGGTGGCATGCTAGCTCAGATTTGTGAAAAACTGTGTTTATGTTTATGTAGAGAGGATATGGTGGGAATCTTGCCAGAAAGACCACAAAAGCAAATTGAAGTTACAAATATTACAGACACAAAAGGCCACAGCAAGATTTCATCATCTAAATTATTCTACGTCTTAGCACCAGTAAATCTGCTACAAAGATATTGATTTGACAGCATTTTCTTAGGTAATTGGGTGAATTATGCAAGGAACATAACTAGATTTGGGAATACAAAAAGCTGCAAATCTGGAATTAAATCTTGTCAGGCAGTTTAAGGAGAAAGTTCAGCCAAAACCTAAGGCTCCAAGGTACAAAAGGATGTTAGCTCCTGGTCACATTTCCATACAGATTTCTATTTAATCCAGGCAGACAGAAAATTTTGGAAATAAAAATGATGGATCAGCACAAATAAGGAAAGAGGGTAATTCAATCAACAAAACCCTGTCATTTCCCTATAACTTTAAAGGACAGTATCTGACTCAAAACCTACCCTGATGAATATTTATAGGATGGCTTATGGGTATTTCCACATCATGTCTGCAAAATATAAAAAAGAAAACCACAAACATATCATAAGGCTTTGAGATTCTGACTGATGAAAACCATACCTTTATTTACAGTACTTTATTTAATTTCCTAATACTCCTACATTCATTCCTGTGCCTCCTGCAATTCTGTTTATTCCCACTGCCTCTTTCTGGTATTGTGGACTGTGAGGCTCCAGTCTCCTGTATTTCACTGTAAAAGAGATTTGTGATCTACGTATAACAATCACCTGTGCTTTTCTTTTAAATGCTGCCTGAAGTTCTACATTTTCAGGCTGCCTCTCTTCCCTCCCTTACCGCATCATTAACTCCCAAATAACTACTCTCTCTAGCACTGTTGTGTAGTCTCTAGAGTTTGGAGGAGGCATTTCAATTAATGCATTGTGAAACAGATAGTGGTACTATTATGGATGTACTGGTTTCAATTGAACTACAGTTATGGGAGCTCAGAGAGTGGGCATTCAGTACATGCAATTGTCTGGGTTTTCTGAGTCGAACCTACTTACAGAAAGGAACAGAACTTGCAAAAGAAATTATTACTTCAATCCTGGTTTGAAACCTGCAAATCTTTGTGGGATCACTTGATGTCAATGACTCCACAAGTATTTGAAAGTTCATGACTGTGGCTCACATTACAACATTCATAAAATACCATGCTAAATTTTAAGTATTGTGTAATGAAACATTTTTAAAAATAGAGTGAAATGTCTTTTTTGGGGAAAAAAAAGAATGTGCTGTCTTCCCATCTTATGTACATCTCTTCATATTCCTAGACATTGCAATGGCATTGCAATTTGTAATCCAAATTAAAATTTACTATAATGCATGACTGGCTGATCTCAGTCAGGTTGTCAATTCTTAAACACTGTCTTTTATTAATAGATCACGGTCTTGATTAAAAGATAGAATGAATCGTCCCATGCCTATTCAGCAGAAGGAGATACTTCATTTATCTGGTGCTTGAAGAGATAGAATCACAAGCAATTAAATTCCTGATATTTACAGTTCATACCTTTATTATATAAATGTTCTTTCTTCTTTCACCTTTATCCTGGCCCAAACCAGGACACTTTTTTTTGTTGATATTTTGTTGGTTTGATTTTGTCTGTGGTGGTTTTTGTTTTTTTTCTTCTTTCTTAACCTTTTGTTTGTACAGGGATAAATCCCTTTTTCTGTCTGCATGCTCTTTAACAGATGCAAAACCAGCCATTACAATATAAGACTGTTTTTCCAAAAGATAAATACACAGCATCTATCAGTCTTAGACTTTGAGTTTTTTGGAAAGCAATGGCCATATTAATAGAATAGTATGGCATAGTGTTTCTAAAGCTTGCTGCTCATCCCATGTGCAGTTTCTTCAGCTGCAGATTGTAGAAATCTGAAGAAATAGTCACATAGAGCAAGGTGAAAGTTAGATGTAAAGATGAAGCTATTAAAGAAAGACACAAAGCCCCTGTCAGATTCCAAGTGAACAGGATCACGGTGTCACAGCTGAACCCCTGACACCACTGTGAGAGCTGTGCTTGTGAATGGCTAAGGGTGAGGCACTGTAAAAGCACAACTTACAGGGTAAGAAATTATATTGAGCCGTATGGGCTCTTTTAGGAGACAAGGAAGTTAAAAGGAAATTATGCCAGGAAAAAAGTATAGTTGGAAGAGGGACAAATTTGGAAACAGACACTGTATTTCAGCTTATCACGCTTGAAAATGACAGTGTCTTTATATATGTAAAACTTTATGGGTGGGTTTTAAGAAAAATAAGATAATTCTTCATGGAAGACACTCTCCTTTTTGGCAGGCCCTCTCACTCAACTTGGTTTGTCAGATTTTTAATATTGAGAACTTGGACAGTGACAAAGAGGTTAAAAAGTACCCAGTGCTTTGTGTCTGCCAAGTTTTTAATGCTGGGCTCAGAGTGGTTGTGGTGTGGAATTTCTGTGCAGAGGTGCAGGAAGTCCAGTATTTCAAACAAATCAAGTGCTCATCTCCAGTCTATCTGTGGGTGTCTAGTAACTGCTAGCCAGACATCTAGCAGCTTGGACATCTGTGCATCTAGAAGAGTAAGTGGTAACTATGAAAATTACCATGGAAATCTTTTTCAGTGAGGAAACATGATTGATCTAATCACATAATCTAGGTTATCCTGAAAAGATCATTTCTGAAAATGTACTGAGGCAGTCTAAACCACAGTTCTCTGTTTGAATCACTGCTGTGATTTGGTCTCCCAGTCCATTTTTTATGATTTGCATACGTGGACTGCTGCCTCTGTAACTTCATTAATTTTCTTTTAAGCTTTCTGATGGAAACATCTAACGTTATGGAGAAAAGTTGAAGCTAAGCAGCTAAATCTTAAATATTTTGTGAGTGGCACAGTATTCTCCCCACACTAAGTTGAAAAATTTCCTTTTACAGTACTTCTCATTTAATTTAAATTATATCTGAATAAAAATAAACTATTGAAATAGAAGAAAAATGGTCCTGAAAAATTTGTGACAAAATGGAAAGAAGACTTGGTTCCTATGGGTGTAGAAACCAAAGAAAGAAGCAAGGACAATAATAGGCTTAAAACTTTTTTTGCTTTTTCTACTGAAGTTATTACATACATAACAAAGTTGCCTGTCCTCCTTATTCACACAGATTTCTTAGGTGTTGATGTGGAGGAAAGAAGGGAGTAGGGGAAGAGAGGGAGAGCAGTGTGCTGAATTATTCATGAAATGTTTAACAGTGGGATTCAATTAGGCATAATTAGAACAAGAGAAAAAGGAAAGAAGTTATTGCAACCATTATTTGGGTGATTGCTAGAGAGTTGGCGGGAGATTAGCAAGTGAAAATTGAAGTGAAATTTTACATAAAGAAAAATTTCCATTTCTTGTAGCATGGGAGAAGATGTGCAAAATCCACACTTGCCTAAATGGCACACACAATTTATTTTTCAGCTTCGCCAGGTTACTGCAGGCATTTCTTATCAAATTACACTTCATGCCAATCCAAGCACATAGATATATGTCAGAAGTCACAGACATCATGTCTGGCTCATAAACAAACCATAAGTGTTCAGAGGATCCATGATCTTTGTATCTGGTTCTCCCTCTTTCATGGCTCTACTTCTGAGCTGACAGTAGAAGTAGATGAGGGAGGGGGTTGAGTGCTGCAAGGTGTTATTTTGAAGTGTCACAGGAGGCTGTTGAAGGGCAAGGTCCTATACCTGTATCTGGGCAACCTGCTATATCAATACAAGTTGGGGGTGGAGAACAGCCCTGTGGAAAAAGACGTGGGGGAAATGGTGCATGAAGAGCTGGACATGAGTCAGCAATGTGTGCCCAAAGCCCAGAAAGCCAACCTTATCCTGGCCTGCATCAAAAGAAGTATACCCAGCAGGTCAAAGGAGGTGACTCTCCTCTTGTACTCTGCTCTGGTGAGATCCCACCTGGAGTACTGCGTCCAGCTCTGGAGTCTGGACATGGACCTGTTGAAACAGGTCTAGAGGACGGCCACAAAAATGATCAGAGGGCTGGAGCACCTCCCTGTAAGGAGAGGCTGAGAGCTTCGGAGTTGTTCAGCCTGGAGAAGAGAAGGCTCCAAAGAAGACCTTCTTGTAGCCTTTGAGTATTTAAAGGCCTGGAAGAAAGAGAGGTACAAACTTTTAAGCAGGTCCTGGAGCTATAGGACTAGGGATAATGCTTTTAACCTAGAGGAGGGTAGATTTAGGCTAGAAATAAGGAAGAGGTTTTTTACAATGCACTGGAACATAATTCTGAGAGTTCGCAGAAGCCCCGTTCCCAGAAACATTTAAGATCAGACTGAACAGGTTTCTGAACAAGCTGATCTAGTTGAAGATGTCCCTGCTCATTGCAGAGGATTTGGACTAGATGACCTTTAAAGATGTCTTCCAATCCAAACCATTCTATGATTATATTAGTTTATTGAAGGAATTCGGAATCAGCATTGACCATATCTCAAAAAAATTAAGGTTTACTCACTGTGCAAGTGTAATTTAACCTGGCATAGCTATGCCTAGGAAGAGGGAAAGGTGGTGAATTGGAGCTAAATCTGGGAAACAAGGAAAAATATTTTTCCATTGTTTTTTTCTATCTGATTGTTTGTCTTCTTTGTTTTTTTAATAGGTGAGACCATAAGTATAATTGTCTTATTTGGCAATAAAAAATAAATAAACCAAATAAAATTTGTTTATAGTCTTGGGACCAGTACTGTTTTGTCCTTGGAAACAGAAGCATTCATATTTGAACCAAAATAATTTTTATCTGAGGGTTGGTTGAAGTTCATAGTGGATCTAAACTGAATTATACACTCGGACATATGCAGAGTCCACATCTTTGCACAGGTGGCAAATACATAAAATGTCACTTGCAATGCTCAGTTTATTTCCACTTGGTGCTGAAACAGAGCAAGGACTTTTTGGGCTTCAATGCCACCAATACTTAATATACTGTTGTCTGTTTTGTTCATCTGACATAAGTGAATAAATATGGGATATACAGATGTCCTTCAATATGATGTGCTTCTTAACCAATATATGAAGAGGAGGTCAATGTTTGAAAGTGAAAGAGACTAGAAGGGCAGTAAAATCAATGAACTCTTTATTTAATTTAGTTTGGAGGATAACCGCCAGCTGTTACTGCATCAAGTCAAAAGCCGAAACAGAAACACACAGAAATGCAAGTTTCCATGGGAACTGCAGCAAAGTACATGACAGAACCTTCTTTAAGTGCAAAATGTGGGTAACTGACATTAAAAATTCCTGATAGTCTCTTCTAGTCAGGAACTAAATTCTTCACTTAGATGTAGATTGAGCACTGCATCAGTTTTACAGAGCAGGTAAAGCCAGAATTCATAATTTGACTAGAGAGGAATGTGCATTAGTGTATATGAAACAGAAGGCACCCAAAAAAGCAATTAAGTTTAAAGTCTATATCAATCTTTATAGTAAATCTTGTGAAATAGTGATTTAATCCTCTCCCTAATAAATAATGCAAACCTAACTAGTTTGGATCAAAAATTTGTTTAAAACACACCTGAACGTTTTAAAGAATAGAGAACAAGAACTGAGGCAAGTCTTAAGGAAACTGAATTTCTTTTTATATGAACAACCAAAATTTATCAGGAGTCAGGAATACTGATTTTGTTCTCAGAGTTGTTGTACTTTTGATGGCATATTCTTCACTTTTATTCTTTCTGTTTATTTCAAGTAGCTAAGATGGCATGGTTAAGGGCCTGCCAAAGGCAGGTTCATATAATGTCATTAATATTTTCAGAACAGTATTGGAGCTACTATTTATAATGAACATGTTAGTAGTTTTAAATAGATATTTCTAAAAAATTGTGTAAGGGACAGAAATAAAAATACTTTTGTTTGTGGCTTTACTTATTTTTCCTCCTCCACTAAGAAGAGGAAAGTGGCTGCAGCAGCAGCCATTGAAGTCAATATTCTGGTTAGTGAGGCTACAAGAAAATAACAAAAGGTACCCCTCGCTGGTGGTGGCATAAATCTCTTATTCTGTTCTCTTTGTGTGGGCAAGGATCTGATTAAGTGCCATTATTCTATCCCATTGAGCATTTTACCTGCTATTTGCTGATCTGCTACAATGCAGTAGGCTTAGAATTTATTGTAATGATACCTGAAGATTTGTTACATATTGAACATAAAAATATTTACTTTGCATCAGTTCTCAATTTTTGTTTTCCCTTAATGACACTTTTTTTGTGTGTTATGAAACAGAGACAATAGAGCTCATTCCTTTATCACACATTTCTGTTATATGCTTTTATCATGTACTATCCTCTCCTTTCTAAGATATCATCTTCCTACACAGATTGATGAATTTTACTAATATCCTACTCAGTCTCATTTTCTTCTCTGGTTCTTAGCAAGTTTTGTAATAGATCAGTCAATAATATATATGACATTATAGAATTATACAATCTACAGAAAATCTACCACTGCTTTTCTTAGTTCTTTATACATCCTGCTTGATTTATTGCCTTCAAATATATTTGAAGAAAACTTCATTGAGTTGTGCATTGTGATACTAAGGTCCACTTATGAGTTGCTATGGTTTAGATCCTGTAATGACATGACTATTCATAGCTTAGATAGTAATTTTAATAATATTGATTTCATAAATCATAAGCATAATTTGTTATAGAACTGGTAGTTTATTTCATTGGTTTTAATTCCTCTGTCTGGTCTTCCTAAATTCTTTTCTCTGGACCATATATATCTAGTTTATGTAATGTTATTGCTTATAGAGATAGTTGTCTAACTGTTTCTTTCTAGTAAATTAATATCTCAAAGAGCCCTAGCCTGTACTTTACTTTGAAATTGTGGGGATTTTTTTTGACTTATCACTTTATTTACATGTCTTGTTTTTAATGTTAGTGCTACTACCCTACAATTTTAATACGCTTCTCATTTTTTCCAGAAATTTTTTTTTCTGTGTGTGATGGTTCAGTTAGTACAAGAACTCAGTTGTCAACGAGCATATAATGATTCACCATTATATCTGAATATAAACTGAGTGGATTTGAGAAACAAAGTCAGAACTTTGGATAGAACTGACACATGGGAAGTATCATCTTTGAAAACAATCCTGAGCTACAGGTTGCAAAATCAATAAAGGAAAGCAGAGCAAAACCAATCATTGCAAGGACAAAAACTACTTGATTTTTAATGAAGAGGTAAAGTACCTTTTGTGTCATTTGTAACAAAAAAAAAAAAGTGTTCAGTAACGTACATTTCATAATACACTGGCTTAGGCACTGAAAAATCAAGGTCACCTTTTAGTGGTGGAAAGTATGTTATGCTACCATAGCACTGAAAGTATGTTATGCTGTTATGCTCTCATTACATTGATTGCAGGGGAAGGTTATATTACTAGAGTCAGAATAGGTACCCCACCTTTAGGTAGCAAAAATTAAATGACATAACTTGCCCTTTCACTGACCTGATGTTCTAAAAGCTTATAAAAAACTTGGAATTTTCTCTGATAGTGCTCAAAGTTCAACTTACTGGAAAGAGGGAACAAGGAATAAAAAACTTTTTACACTTGCTTGAGAAGGGTTCTACTGAAAGTCTGTAAAAACTTCATCTCCATTACAAAATCCTAACTAATTTATGGACTGAAAGGATACATTTGGTTGCATAGCAGTAAGACTATAGAACCTGAAATGTGATTTGAAGAGCATGTTATCTAAACCTTTTTTATCAGATTAAAGCTGTATTCTTATCTTTATGGAAAGGCATCTCATTGTGCTGTAGTTGGCAAATTAGCATCACATTTTAAGGTCTTGAATGATTTTTCTTCAATGAAAAATAAATATATCATCCTTACGTTAAAATTTTACTAGCTTGGATCTTAAACAGTACTGAACAGAAGTAGAAACCCTCATTATACTGTCATCACAGCAGAATCTAAAAGGTTCATTTAAAAGGATTAGGATCAGGAATAGAAATCTTTGTAGAAGGGTGGATGTGTCCAGGATGTTCATTGAGATGCTCCACGTGGCTGCTTTTTCATCACATGACTCAGAGGTTTGTACTATCATGGGCAGTTGTCACAGTTTAACAGCAATATTAAAGCTCCCTACTGTCCTCTGATCTAATATATATAATTTCTACCAAAAAAAAGGCAGATAAAAAAAATGAAAGTAAATATTTTTTTGTAGAAATCAGAAAGTGTAAAAATACAGGTTCAGTGAAATTATCAGTATGTTGGAGGTAAAGGATTGTTATTAAGTGAACAGTAAGTGACTTCAGAAGTTCAGTATTATGTACAAAATGAGATAAAACAAAAAATGCATCGTCATGGTTTCAGGACTAAATAAATCTTGAAAGCTTATCATCTGTGAATGATAGAATCCTGTATGTGATATTCCTGATCACTGAAAAGCTATGATTTGTCACTCTTACTGGGAAAGAAATGTCTTTTCAGCCTGTGTTACCCACGCCCAGCTTTGATGTCTCTGGAAACATCCCCACTAAACACAATGCAGATATTACCAGCTATTAAGAGAATCCTTTTTTCTTTCTCTTGTTAGTTAAGCAAAAAGATTTAAATGTAGTGGAGAAGAGAGGTCTGTGTCCCCTCCATAGTGTATACTGGAAAAGTTCTGTCCAGTGTCAAGGAGCAAAATTTAAAGTATTTACCATGGTACTTCTAACAAACTAGACCAGGAAAATTATGGGGGGTGGGGAGGTGAGTAAAAAAACAAAACAAAACAGAAATTAAAAAATTACAATAGTTACCACAGTGGTCATTGCATGGGGAGGAAGATCATTAAAATTGCTTTTTTTCTGGCAGAGTTTCCTATTGTCTATAATTTCATGAATATATGGGATCACCAAATAGGTGAGAATAAAGATAAGGATTAATGGGTGCCACTGATCTTTTGAAAATCTTTCTCTTAATGCCCACTGTTAATCCCATTTTTGAGAACTTCAATCTACTCTGTAGAGAGAATTGTCCTAGAATTGTATTTGGCAGAGACAATAAGAAGGTTTTGAAAAGAAAAATAGTTATTGTGTCCCTGTTATATTTAATATAGTTATTTGGTAAAGCAGTAATTATGATGCATAGCGTAACAAGATAATTAAATCACCTTTACAGTACTGCCCTGAGAATAAGAATTAATAATGCATATTATTTAAAAATAATAAACTGAAGCACCTATATATTTCTTATACAGTGTATTAGAAAAAGTTATGTTAGATGTCCCAGTACGGTGACTGTTAACTGTTCTACATTTATCTAGGAAATTCCCAGAGTGACATTAGAGTGAGCACTGTAATCCTTCATGAACTTTAAAGAGTCCTAACAACGTTTTTATACATTTATGTACTGGTTCAACATAAGTGGGGATTTCCTGTTCTTAAGTGTCTGCTTTTCAGTTCTGATATCTCTAGGTGGTTATTTCTATGTCTTTGAGGCATGTATTTTGTATGCAGTGAGTTAGAATCAAAAACTTGTTTAAAAGAGTTGACATCAAAGATAGAATCACACAGCTATGAAAATTGAATTAAAGGCTGAAGTCTGGGAAGAGGGGTTTGAAATACAGCTACTTTGAAAAAATATTTTCAGAACCCGAAATATCTTTATTTTAAAAAGTATTCAATCGGCTTTATTTTTTTTTTCTTTCTATTTTACAAATCTATATAGCCTGAATACATTGTTACCTACATATTTAGGTCAATTTTTGACCACTTTTTTTTTTTTTTTTTTTTTTTTCTTCCCATGGAGGAAATTCATGTTGCTTTGCAGCTAACTCTGATTTAGAACAATACACTCAGCTGAGATGAATTCATACATGTGGTCATCATTCCAGTGACCTTAGTGACTTTAAGAATTTTACACAAGATTCAAATTTTTATTCAGATTTCTCTTAGAGTTCAATTTTTTATCAGTCAAAATGAAATGTAGTGTAGCCAAATTGCATATGGTTTACCCCATGCGGTTACCCAACACAAAAATATTTTAATAAACATTAGTTTCTCAGGCAAGTTTCAGGGGTGTGTTTTATAGACAATGGCCAGAATGCTATGTTTTGAACAGAAAGAAGCGGTGGACAGTAGTTTATTATGACAAAAAATATTCTATTTTTAGCAGTTTGTATTAAGCTTCAAAAGTATGTTTACTTTTACTCCGAGCCCTCTCCCAACAAATGGTGCCTGGAATGCGGACCAGGCTTGAATTCGCCGAGCTGCTGAAGATAACACAGCAAAAGGTTCAGACGAGGAAGGGAGAAGCCAGCCCAATCAGTGCTGACCCCGGCAATGGAAGAATATGCTCCACTGGATCGGAAGCATTGAGCCCAACCCTTTAAGAAAAGGGAGGAATCCTAGCACTAGGTCAAAATCCTGGGAAACGGGTGGCTGGGAAGGAGATGGGGGGATCACTGACCAAGACAAAAGTGGCAGCGATGAGACTCCTCCAACATATGCTCTCTACAAGAGGGATACATTATGAAAGTGGCAAGCAGCTGCTACAGTGGGCTAAAGAGAAAGCCCTGATACCCACTGTTGGTATAGCTTTTGAGGTGGGAAGAAATTGGGAAGTCCCTATGGGATGGAATTAAGCACAGGATATAGCACAGGATTTAAGGAGGCTGGAAAATTAGCCACTTTAGGGAGACTGATTCGAGACACAATAAAAGAAATTAAAAGTGAGACGGCGGCAGCAGTTAAGTTTGCTGCATTAGCGTCTGATCTACCCGTACCGACGAATGCTCAAAATATGGACTTGACCTCTAAACAGTTATTTGGGACATTTAAAATACCCCACCAGCACCTGCAGGAGCTATACTGATTCAAACTCAGCCAACCATGCCATTTGACCCTGGGGTTCCCCTGAAAAGTAAAAATGGGGCTGAGAAGCAAAGCCAGAAGCGACCAAAAACACCACTGCCACCAGAATCGTCGGAGGAGCCAGAGGGAGACAAGCTGGAGAACACGGGTGAGGAATCGCGGAATGCAGACTCCCCATCTCCTGCCTGCCTGCTGCGGCACCCAGCCTCTCTGCCGCATGATTTATCTTCTCGACCACCATGGCCATCAATTTATCCTCCGCTTCCCTTGTCAACACCAACAATGCCTGCTCAACTAAGGGAACTGCTGAAAAACTGAAAGAACTGGAGACCAAGGATGAGTATACCCCTGAAAAAAACCCTAGTTTTTGCTTCAGGGAACATCCCGAACAACCCAGGGGCACAAATACATTTTTACCTCCTGATCCATTCCCTCTTCCTGCTCAGCATGGGCATGGAAAACAGCCTTTAACCAATTAGCTTATAAGTTAGGAGCAAGTTTGGAGTGTGTTAACCAATCATATAATGCCATGCATGTAACACAGATAAGAGAAAAGTATGTATTCAGCATTAGTGAACTCAATAAACAAGTTTTGCTTCAGTCACATTGATTGTGTTGGCATTTACTCCAAGCCCTCTTGCAACAAGGTACAGATGCTTTTCATTACTTGTAGTCTAGAAAAAGATAAAAAAATACGAAATCACAAATAAAATTAAAGACCTAAACAAAGTAGACAGAAACAAGAGCATCCAGAAATGAAGTAAAAATTACAGCTTTCTCCAGTTTTGACTGAGCTAGTTTTGAAGTCTCTCAGTATTGCTTTTAAAACCTTTACAATGCGCTTCTTTTACACATGTAAAATACTTCTTAATGTCCCAAAGTCTCACTCATGTAAATAATTAAAGCAGAAGTAGCTGAGGGCTTTGAAGTATAGCAGTACCTATGCCTGGGAAAAATTCTGGAAGGGATGGTGATGAATTAAATGTAAACAGTGCTTTCCATACAGAAAGAT
The DNA here is from genome assembly GCA_038090715.1 of Florisuga fusca. Taxonomy (NCBI): domain Eukaryota; kingdom Metazoa; phylum Chordata; class Aves; order Apodiformes; family Trochilidae; genus Florisuga; species Florisuga fusca. Next base: position 2,914,131 of record JAAWXA010000014.1, read on the forward strand.
CCCTAAGTAACAGAACAGCATAGCAAAGCTGCAAGGTCTTTCAGAACAGAATGTGAAGAATGAACTTTGTCTGTTCTTTTGAAGGCTTCTGAACTCACTCGTCTTATACCTTCAATAGAGATTCCTTATATCTTGAAATTCTGTGTGTGCCTGTGGGCATTTCTGTACTGCAACATGCAGGATATACATCATTTAAATAGTTCTGAAAGAACTGTAATGATTGTCAGGCAGTGTAGCATCAGGCAAAATTGCAATAGGTGTATGTGGGTAGTTCTTCAGGCAGCACTAACTAGTAACACACTGAGAGAGGCAACTAACTCTAAATTTAGGCATTAGCCTGTTAGGCGCTGAGAAGTTTTTACCATACTGCTTGACTTATTCTGAAACAGCTAATAACTTTGACCTAAAAATATAATAATAAAATTAACTGTGTCTTGATATTTGAAAGAGGTGTAATTCCATAGGAAATAGCGTCTTCAGCATCTTTTTACTCATTATAGATTGTTTTGTGAAATAATTTATACTTTGCTTGAGGTAGGCAGAAGACTGTATGGAAAGGCTAATTATCTTTTTTAAATCAATGTGCAAATTCTCTGTGTACATACAAAGTAAAAACTCAGATCCAATGTAATAAATTTCTTAGATAGGAAATTTAGCAAGCTGGTAAAAAATAATACATAATGGGAAATGTTTGTGTGATCCAGCTGTTTTTTGGCTGACATTTTAATGATAAATGGCTGGTAACTACAGAATTAGAACTTCTAGATTAGTTGTAGCTAACTTTCAATATATGATGAAAGTTGCAACCGGTTGTAAATGATATTTCAATGGATGAAATTATTGAAGCAAGGATTTTTGTTTCTCCTTGACTGTTTGAACTAATTGGCTTGTGTCTGATTTAAGTTTTTGATGAAAATTTGAATGTTTTGTGACATTTTCAGTAATTTTCCATTCACGAGTACTCAGTGTAATTAGAGAAACATTTTGGTGTATCCATGAAACACTCTCAGTGATGTGTTTTTTAGCCCCAAGAGAAAAAACAACCCTGACTCAAGATGATTTTCCTGACCATCTTATCATACTTAAGAATCTGGTCACTATATTTGTATTTTAGATTTAGACCTGTTACTGAAAGGTTTTTTGTGGGACATTTATAACATGTCAATGTTTCAAATATAATTGCTATTTATAGTAGTTTGCCTAATAAACACCATGAAAACTGAGCTAGTACAATCAAAAACTATAAAAAAGCTACAAGTATTATTACAGTTCCCAAATTCATACCTTGGTTATTTTGCAGAAATTTACTTTAAAATGTAATAACAATACAGTCTTGATGACAAGCAACCTTTCATGTATACCTGTCTCTCAGTTTACCCGTCATGAAATCTTTAACTGTTTTACAAGACCTTTTTAGTTTCAGAACAAAAGCAGCACTGTAAAAGAGCAGAAAATTTATAAAGAAGCTTATTTTCTGATTTTAGAACAACTTCTGAAATGTAGTTTGTTCTCATTTGAGAGTACAAGGACAAAAATCACTTACAGCCACCTGAGACCACCCACCCCAACTGCAGCCACTTTGTTGATGTGGTAGTTACCATGGGGAGGGGGAAGGAGCTGTGCCAGTGGGGAGAAGAAGATGGGTCAGGTGCTTCAGGCCAATCATAGTATTCTTTTCCAGGGTGCTTAGCATAAAATGGCTCCTTAGAGAGCTCTCTTTTGGTTTCTGTGGCTGGTGTACTGGCTTGTTTGTTATGGTTACCTGTGCTGCTGCTGTTCCTGCATTGTTTCTTTGTTCGAGAACGTTGTTCACCAGGATGGGTTACTTTCCCCTGCTTCCCCAAGACTGGCTTGGCAGCTCCAAGGCTTTTGGAGTCTCACTGGGACTATGGACTCAGGTACCACTGTCTGCTGTAGAGTCTGGTTTGGGGCTTTTCTGATGGGGAAGAAATTACCAGCTGAGAGGTGTGGGTTCCATATTTACACATTTGTATATAGTTCACCATTGTTATTATTGTTATTTATTACTTCAGTAAATGTATTTTAGGGTTTTTTTGTAGCCTTACATTTTTTCTTCCTTATTGTTCAAAATATGCTAATTTGAAGTGATATATTATGATAAGGAGTTCACATCAATATTTTTAAAAGTTCACAAATGAGCCTTTAAGTGGGAAAAAAAAAAAAAAGTGTAGTGAAAGCTGCAATTACATATCTATAACTGCTTGTAGGTATGGGAATGGGGATGTAACACACTAAGCAGACAATTTCTGGGCTATTTCCATCTTGCTATTTTAAAGAGAGCAATTGTTGATGTCCTCTCCCTGGAAGTGTACAAGGCCAGGCTGCATAGGGCTTTGAGAAATTTGGTCTGATAAGAGGTGTCCCTACCCATTCATGGGCTTGGAACTAGATGATCTTTAAGATCCCTTCCAACCTAGATTATTCTATGGTTCTAGAAACATGAGTGTTGCATCCAACTATTTAAATGGTATTCAAACAGTGAGGTGATGCTCACTGCCACCTGACCCAGAAAAAGTTCAACTCTTACTCTGAAACATGAGTGATAGAGCCAGGCAGTTTTAGCTGTTGTTTATATTCATAGCATGTTTCAAAGTGTTTGTGTTTGAAGTGAATGTGTGTGTGCCCCACTTGACAAGCAATTTCCCCTACTCGATGTACTATAGAAATTACTCTTTTAAGTTCACCAAGAAAACATGGAAGTATAGAGCTGCCAGGGGGTCCCCCTCAGACTCAATGAGAATTTCCTCCCTGAATCTAACAAAGATTTCTGCCGTTCTTAATGGGAACATTTCAATTCTATAAAAATAGAAGATATTAAAAACATCTTTCTTTTATTTCATTTCTACAAGTTCACAAAAGATCCTTGAAAGTAGCCTACATTCTATGACGTAAAGAAAGGCAAATTACAAAACAAAAACTCAGCTATTTTTCTTGACAACTTGCACTAGATAATATTTGTCCCTTATTGCTTTTCTGTTAATCTCATTTAAAGCTAAATAATAACACCTAATAACACACCTAATAAAGAACAGGAGAAATGTAATTCCACTGGGATAATTAACACAGATTCTCTTGGCTTGGGCTCTAGGAAACTCTCAAACTTTGACAATTTTTATTATTTTATTCTATTTTATTTTATTTTATTTGTTTTCCTCACAGTAGGTCTACCTGGGAGCTTGGGGGTAGGCAGGGATGAATGTCCAATTTTCCCTGTTGGTTGGATTTGGAGGTCCTAAAGAATAGGATGAGAAATAAAAATGTAGCATAAAAACATGATAAGCAAATATAATTTAGCTCTTATTTCATTATGCTCTGAGTTAACAAAAAAAATCAATCATCTAGGGACTTGTTACAGGCTGAAAATGCTACCTCCAGTATCACTTCTATATTGAGGAATAATATAGAAGGCTGAGAACAGCCTTATAAAGTTTTAGCTCCTTTTCCAAACCATCCTATTTTGAAAATTGTTATGGACTTCACTGTTGGAGCTTCAGGTCTTTTCCTGCTTTCAAGCTTAATATTATTTCTGAACCATTTAAATCCATTTTATCATACATCTATATTGGCCATAAATATCTGGAGGGAGTTGAAATCAAGTTCTGGAAGTATTTTAAAGGTCATAACATCTTTTTTTTTTTTTAAGTTCTAAGGGGTGGGAAGAAAACAGAACAAAGCTCCCCAAAAAATGTTAAATTACATGGTGAATGTGATAAAGAATAATCCCAAAAATTTTATAGTGAATTTAAATTAAAAGTAAAAATCTTGCCAGAAATAGTCATGCAGTCTGGCTCTTCCATCTTCTGAAAATACTGTGGGAACATTTCATAAAATGTAAATTATCTAACAAACAGTTTCTCTCATGAAAGAGTAAAAATAAGAGAATACTCATCCAGAAAGAAACAACAAGGTTTCTGTTAAAACTTCTAAATGAGTGCTCCAGAGAATAGGCTCTGCAGGATTTTGTACTTCATACTTTCAGACATATAAAGGAGCATACAGGTTAAATGCTAAACTTCAAGTACAGATAAAGAAATTCTACTAGTGTGATCTAGCTATTTGGTCTTATAAACATTTAAAATATTTTGCAATAGGATAATGTTAGTTTCTCATGATGTACACATTTTGTCACAAATATTTTTCACTTACAACTGAATTACAAAGAAGCTACACCAACATTTATTTTTTATTTTGTTTTGTGTATTTTTATTTAATTATATTTTTCATATTATTTTATTTAATTATTTTTTATTTAATTAGATTTTTATTTTTTTTATTTAATTATTTTTATTTAATTATTTTTATTTAATTATTTTTATTTAATTCTATATTTTCTATTTTTATTTTTTAATTTTGATTTTTACTTTATTTAATGTTGGATATCACCTGTAAAAATCCAGGACCAACGTTTTATTGCTGAGCAGTTACAGTCTAGCAGAATCACATTGGGATTGGCAGATGAAAGACTCATCTATCTTTCCTATGTATCTGGGTCAACCTTTTCTTATAACTCCTAATTTACATGTACTTTAATTCTTCCTAATGTATACTGAAGATAGTGCTACATTGACTGTTGCACTTAGGTAGACCTTTCTCCTTTTGCAATAAATCAGAACTCATTTTCACTGTTGGTTATTATTGAGAGGTTTGACTTGACTAGGTTTTGGTTTTGTTTTTTTTTTTTTAATTTTGTGGTGTTTGTGCTTCTTGTGTTTTCTGCATTACAGAAAATTTGAGGGTTTAATTCTCTCCTACTCAACAAAAAACCAGCCCATGTAGAGGTGACAGCTTACCTTCAGGTGACCTTTGAGAAGCGACATCTTAAACATAGGCCTGTATGCCCAGTGAGAAAATTTTTCCATTTCACTTCTATACTATTACAAGACTTCAGCATTTTAAACTACTAAAAGTTAAAGTATTTTTACTTTTAATTCCTTTTTTCATCAGACCTTAGAAGACATTGTTCTTCTGTGCCCTCAAGGGGAATATTTAACTTTGAATTCTGTTTTTCCTTGATGCCAGGAAGCTTGCCCAATTTGCCTTTGCCACTTGAACATATGTTGTCACTTCAGCCTGTGTTGAGGGTTTATTTCTTTCCACTCTGTTAATAAATGTTTGGACGTGATAAACCAATACACCCCTGAAAGGGCAGTGTTACAACAAAAACAACAAACAAATAAATATAATCCTGTTTATAATCCGTAGTGCTCTTAATAATCTGCAATTTAACTTTCAGATAGGCATGAAATTTGCATTCCTGACACTCCCTGTTCTAAAAACCTCCTTACATAATGATTCAGGTTTGGCCCTAAAGAGTTGCTGCTTCAGAAGAGCCCTAACCCCTCTGACACTGGTGTTACAAAACTTGTATCTACAACAGGGTAACTGTTTCCAGTTCCAGGCAGTTCCTGGTCATTTAATGGAAGCCAAAGCAAACAACAGATGGTAAAACCCATCATACTTTCCTCAAGTTACTAACATTCACTCTAACAAAACATACATTCAGCTGATTGAACTTTAGGCACCCTTTACTTGAGAAAGATAATTTAGACTCATCAGTTCATCAGTTGGTTAATTTGCTGCCCTAGAAATGAACCAGTTCTATTCCCATTAAGTTTAAGATGCAGAACATTCAGAATAATTTAAATGTTAATATGTTCTGAGATTCATACTCAATATTTTGAAATGTTTCAACTGTCTATTTGAAGAAAACCCATTGTAAAGAGAGCAATTACCACTGAATGATTTATTAATTTGCAAAATTATTTCATGAGGAGCAAGCCACTTTGGAGTTGCAAGAACTCAATTTCGGAAGAGTATTCTTGGAGATAAGGAAAGACAGAATAACACTACAAAGGCAAATATAACACTATCAATTAACTTCAAAAACTTGGACATTGCAGCCAATAATGATCTGTGGTACACAATTAGTGAACTACCCATACAAGTGAACTAAAAATAAAAGTTACTGCCTTTTTTTTCTTAAAATGGCAATCATATGGTACAATAATAATTTCTATAGCCATTTTCCAAACACATTGTCTCCTATGCTGGCAGTATTTTCTGCAGCAAAATTCAACTATCGACACATGAATTTTTTGTTTGACATTCAATCAGAAACAAGGATAACTTGCTACTTAGTGTCTGACTGTAAACAATGCAGCAGGTATGAGATGAATATGAAAATGCTGTACAGCTGTAAGTATGTATAATAAATTGATAATTTGTTCTGTATGCATCTCCTTCAGCAGCAAAAACGCAATTGCAAAAAGACTTTCTAAGGTTTTGAAATAGCCAGTTGTTGACATTTCATTACCCTTGAGAATCTACTGGAGGGAGCACCTGCTTCTTTTGTCTACATGTAGATCAAAGGTGTGCAAATTGCACAAGTCAGTTCAGAGTGGAAACTGATTAAAAGGTTTTAGCTATCAGAAAATGGAGATTTTGAAACAGTCTTCTAATAGGGAAGATGACAAATACAGGTCTTGATTATTTTGCAAAAAGGAGTACATAGTATGGATTTCTTTCTTGGCTTTCTTTTTTTTTTATTTCTATGTTGCAATATTAACAGTGAAAAAACATGACTTATAATCCCTGCTTCTTCTACAGGCATTTTGAGATAGATTCTGACTTAAACATTACTATTAAAGTGTATACCTAAGAGAAGCACTGAATTTGAGAACCTTTGCATCATTAGCAAATTGTGTCCCTTCTTATGATGAAGCAGGGGCCCAAAGTAGGTACTTCCTGTAAAAATGCAGGTTGTTCCTAATAAGGCTGAAATAGATATATTTATGAATAAAAGTTTAGATAGCAGTTTAAATAGCTTTAGATCAGTTCAGGTTTTTTCTCTTTTCTCTGATGACTGGATTTGATCACATTTTGTTTAAAGTTGCCTCTTGGAGGCAGTAATTTCTGTCCTATTGTGTAACATGCAGGTTACTCATTGACACAGATGTATCCATTGTGCTCTTTTAAATTTTATGGCACCTTTCCCTGAGATGGACTAAACTCAAAAACAAGGGCTGAAGGACAGACTAATGACTTCATAAGCTGTTAGGAAAGAAGGATCTGAGCTTCAGTGCACAAAAAATCCCCATCCTATGAATCACAATGATCAATATGTAATTATAACATGTACTTCTATGTAATCATAATTATTGTAATTAAAATGTCACCGGTTTTTAGGATAAAATAGAATTGCTGTCCATTCTGCCACAAGTTTTAAGTTAAACTCAGAAAAAAAATCCATGAAAGTACTTTAGTCTAAGGCCATTCTTCTTATTCAGTGCTCCAGAGGCTGCACAAGCACACTTCTTGCTTGCTTGCTTTTCCCTTTTAGAGCCCAGAAAAAAAGTAACAAAAAATTATCTGTCTCTGTTATCTTGTAAAAAGCACAGGGTTAAAGATGTACCAAAGTCTGATCCTGCAAAGCCACCGGATTTTGATGGAATTCAGATGAAAACCTACAGTTATTGTTAAAGACCTCTAACAAACAAAAAAGTGTCTTGAACAGATAGGAGGTCCACAGCATTTTTTGCAAAACATTAGTGATGACCAATATCATACTCCCCACACAACTTCAGAAGTTACTGAAGTCTAATTTTGTAACTGATGTACTTAACATATGTGCCTATACAAGGCTTCACAGATTTTAGTGTAAAGATTAGATATGCTCACACACAAATGACTCCATTCCTACAGTTATCTGGACAGTGGTCAGGTGTACTACCCCCTAGAGTAACAATAGTCAGCTACCAGGTGAAATAAAATTGCCTGTAGTCACAACTTATTTCATCTTAAAAAAGATATCTCAGATAGTGTTGATCAAATCCTGGAAAGATCTGTTTCACTACATTAGGTTTAAAAGGAAAGAAGAAAGATTAGATGATTAGATTGGGGTTTTGCATTGCGGGCATTTTAAATTAATCCCATTCTCTATCTCTGTTCTGTCAATGAAACACATCAGTTGTTTTAATCACCGCTTACATTTATTTGTTTTTGTTCAAAATACATTAAGTTCTCACATTCCAGTTGAATCATTGTTTTTGTTCTGCATTTTTGTAATAACCTCACGTATTTTTCATATGTCCGAAATCCAGAAGGTTGCTTCATTTCTATATTATGTTCTCTTTTCTATAGAAGAAGATCCATGGCTTTTGCTGACTGTTAAAAATGGGTGGGAGATCTGTTTGTCTTGGTATTAATTTTTTAGTTATTTTTCCTTTCAAAGTCTTCATCGTGTGCATTTCGATCAGATCCTGATACCTGGTCTTCCAAGTATAACTGAAAGAAAAGCCTGTATGAAAGAGAACAAATTTAGTGTGGACATATGTTTGATTCTTGTAGAGCTTAATGAGCATTTGTTTAGATTTGAGCAGGTTTTTTTATCTCTTATGTCTTAGCTGTCCTGGTGCTTACTTTTCCTAGGAAATTTTCTATAGAATAATATATTATCAGGTCTATTTGGTATCCAATGCACTGACAAATTTTTTTGTAAGTAAGTAAGTAGTTAAGTTCAACTTTTGAACAATGAGAAATTCTATTCAATAAAAAACTCACAACAATATTTTAATCTGGGTAAGAAAGATTTAAAAAATTTAGGACCTGGAATTTGGGTTTAATCCTTATTAAGAACTGAGACTACTACAGTTTTATGCTATGGCTCTGAGCTTTCCCAGAATACAAGTGTCTGACATTTGCCTTCCTCTTAAACTGTTATAACAACTGTACCTTGCTGTCAGAAATGTGGAAAAGGCTCTCCTCAGGAATCCAAACAAGTTTAACTATGCTAATTTAATGGAAACAAAATTATTTTTATCTTCAGGATCTTCTCCTTTCCAAGAGCACTTCAATGAATCCTTTGAAATCTTAATTTTTCAGTAAACTTTTTTATGAAGACAAAATTTGACAACTGAAAAGCATTTAGGCAGTGATTAAAAAAATCAATTAACTATTATTTATTAAATGTCTGGTAATAACTCACTTTCAGTAAGTATAAGAATCAACAATAAAACCAAAAAATAGTTCCCATTTCCTTCTTACAAATGACAAAATGTTCCTGAAAACAAAAATGAAGTCATTCCTACATATACAGAATTTATAGAGAAAGCATCTTAACTTGTATGGTACAATGGAAGGAACCAGATGCAACTGCATTTATGATAAGAGATAAAATGTTTTCTTTGAAGACATATTATCACATATTATTAGACAATTCATCAAATGTAGAATACATTTTAGTAATTCATTCTTTCCCAAAATTCTACAAATTTAACCAGGGCTTAAATATATTAATAATCAATGTTATTAATAACATTTATAATAGTTTGGAATCTATTTCAGTTAGGGATTGTTGGTCTATTATGCTTTGTGCTATTAGGATTATTTAAAAATGTAATTCTATTTAAATTCCTTCCTTTTTTGTCTTCTAACTTCTAGATTCCTAATAGCTCTATTCACAGGAAGAGCAGCTGGTGCCTGCAAAAAACAAAGAAAAAGAATATAAATAATATTGGTGTTTATTTTGAATGCAGTCTTTTTGCAAACCCTTTCACATTCCTTTCCAATGAGAAGTGCATCCTAAAGTAGTAGCAGGAATTTCTAGACTATGAAATGATGGAGAAGACAAAAAAAGAATTAATAGCTAAAATGAAAAAGTGACAGTGATCTTTGTAGTACTGGTTGTACTAGAATTAATGGATAAGGAAATGTAAAGGTGAATTAGTATCACAATGAGAAAAGGCAAAAACATGGGAAAAGGGTAAAGAAAATGGTAATCTAAGGAAAATAGTAAAAGAATTATGAGATGGAGTCAGAAAGAATTCGGGGATTTAAAAAGATGTGTTTAGAAAGTGTTCCCTTTGGCCCTTTGCCTGTTCCTGGTTTCTTTGATATTCTGGGATGGTTCTGTCCATTCATCTGCTTGTGGTCCTGATCCATGCCAGCCTGAATCCTTTTCCCTGCCTCCAGCTCCCGACTGCTGCTGACTCCAGGAGTCCAACCGGGACTTTCCCAGGGCTGCCTGCAGCCTTGGTGGTGATGTGAGCATTATTGAGGGGAAAGGAATGTGATCATGATTTTCTTTATATTTGTATGTATTTAATATTTTTTTCCTTTTTTAGCATTACTGTTTCATTAAAGCTGTGTAGTTTAGTTTCCAACCTGTAAGTCTCTTTTCTTTATCAGAGAGGGGAGGGAGATTAGTAGAGAGCATCTGTCATTTGGTTAATTGCTGGCCCAGATCAGCTAGTTCTAAGCTGCTTGCATGGGCACCTGACCAGGTTGCTCCAAGCCCCATGCAACCTTGAACACTCCCAGAGAGGGAGCCTCCACAAACTCACTGGACAACCTGTTCCAACATCTCGGCTCCCTCACAGGAAAGAATTTCTTCCTAATGTTTAACCTAGATCTCCCATCTTCCAGTTTAAAGCCGTTTTCAAGAATTTTTTAATATCTATTATAATTTCAAAAAGTACTTAGAAGAAATAGTACAAAATAAATGGAAATGAAGTTTTCAGTGGTAATATATCTTTATAGTAAGACAAAAAGATTTTGATGGAAATCCTTAAGATTCATGATGCTTTATTTTACCCTTGATGTCAGTTTGGTCTCCACACTTCTAGTTGTATTCAATTTTTATTTTGACTTGTATCTCAAGAGATATTCCTGGTGTTATGAAATTATATGACTAATCCTTTATTAGTAAGTATTTATTTATTGTTTATTACTTTTTCCAAGTCCTTTAATGAAAACTGTACTTTACAGTTCATTTCTCTAGAAGTCTGGGAATAAATTATATTGCCATTAAAGCCACAGTGGCAGAGTGCACAATTAATGACTTGCGAAAGTATGCTAGTAAAATCATGCTGGAAAAATTGTGAAATTAATAAAGCTGTAATGCTGCTAGAGCTGGAATTTGTATTCTGGGAGAAAACCTATGTGAGTCTTAGTGGTTTTGCTGAGTTAATGTATTTCATGTTGCACTTAATAGTGGAACCAAACCTTTTACATAGAAGGATTTCTTATCACAGGAACGCAGCCAAATCTACAGTGAAAAATGACACTTTACAGCTATTAATGTAGTAGGCAAGATTACCAGTCACTGTATATTATCACTGTTGCATTGTTAAAGCACTGCATTGCATAGGAAAATTTGAATAACTGAAAAAGAGGTGAAAAATGTCTTTGTTCAAAATTTTGTATCTATAGAAACATCTGGTTTTTTAGGCACATTGAATCAGTATCTGGAACACTGAGACAGGAACAAACTTTGCTGGGCAATGGAGAATCAACACATGGTGTTCTTGCCTGTGCAGAGACCGAAAAGTGCTACTGTTGAAACCCTCAATTAGAAATCATGGGGGTTTCCTTTTTGTCATTTTCATTATACAAGTAGTTGATAATTCAGGGAAAGCTTAAACAGCAAGGAGGAGGATTAATCTGACAACATTTTTAACTTTAGTAGTTACACACCCGGTCTAAGTCCACCCCATATCCACTTAAAAAATGCAGACATTTTAGGAGATGCGTTATGCCATCCAGTGACAGGTTGTGAGGATAGATGGTATGGGTCATCCTGCAGTGAGGCTTAACAGTCTCTTGGATATAAAGCAAGGTTGAACAATTCAACTAGTTCTGTGGTCTCATTTTCAGAGGTTTTAAATTACAGGGAAGAGAATGCCACCTGTAATTTTGCAGGTTCCTAACTCAGCTGAAACTCTAGTACTGATTACCTACTCCTACTCATACCTCCAAAAATCAACAGTGTGTATATTTAATTTATATATACATTAATTATACATATATTAATTATTTGGTTATAAGTAGTGACTAAGACTTCAGTGTAACGTACAATACAGAGTACGATACTCAAGAAAAAGATAATTGCTTCATAAGCAGTTTCAGAAGAGAATAATTTTCTAGTGAGCATTTTGAGTTATTTCTCAGATGACTGTCTTGAATAAATTTGTTTAAAATGGTAGAAGTTCTTCAGAGGAGGAATGGACATTTTTTACCAACCAAGATCAATAAACATGGTAGTAGCAATACAAGAAAACAAAGTAAAGAAGGAGGGAAACAGAGAAAAGGAAAAAAAAAAAAAAAAAAAGTACACACAGGAAAGAAGACAGGAAATTCAGTATGGAGACTTCTAAGAAAATTATTTCTACTTAAATAATTAACTCTTTTTTCTTTCTATACTAAAAAAAAATCACTTTAGAAACTTAAATTTGTCATCAGTGTTAGTATTTTGCATAATAGAACTGTGGAGAAGACAAGATAAATGAAAGTGTTTGAATGCATTTCACATAGGCTCCACTTGATTTAGAGCTGAGTGGTGGCAAAGACCTTTTTACCTTAGTTCCAGAATAGGCATAGGTCATTTAGATAGCTGCTAGCAACACACTTACCAGTTATTCGAAATTGTTAGTATGGAAAAAAAGGCAGACGAATGAAAATGGCTTAAGCATGAATGCATGTTTGTAGTTCTATGACTGTAGCTGGGAATAAGAAATAGCTTGAGGTTATACTGAGCTTTATTTGGACTGACAATGGATTACAATTATCTTTTATTTTGAGACATTATTTGGAGCTGTCATTCAGATTTTTCTAACATTCAACATAGCTATTCCTAAATAAACAGTATAAGGGCTTGTTTTCTGATGTCAAATATTGCCATGTTTTAATGTATGCAACTTTTTAATTAATCATGTGCTTCTTTTGACTCATTATTGTCATGCCAGGAATTTAATGGATCATCAAGCTGACAGATAGATACTCAAACTCTGAAATTTTTATGGTATGATTTCTGTATTTTCTTCCTTACAGAACAATATATATCCATCTTTCATATTTTCTAGGAGGTTGAAATGTTATTGCTGTCATGTTACTAGCTATTGACAGGCTTTCAAAACCCTTAGGTGATTACAGACTCATAAAATCATAGAATGCTTTGGGCTGGAAGGGACCTTAATGATCATAGAGCTCCAACCTCTTTGCCTGGGCTGGAACACCTCCCAGTAGATCAGGTTACTCAAAGCCCCATCCAATCTGACTTTAAACTCTTCCAGGGATGGGGTAGACACAACTTTCCTGGGAAACCTGTTCCAGTATCTCACCACCCTCGCAGTCAAGTTTCTTCCTTGAATTGAGCCTAAATCTTCCTTCATACAGTTTAAGGCCATAACCTATTGCCCTGTTGCAAAATGGCCCTCCTCAGCTTTCCTGTGCACTCCCCCTCCCTTCAGGAGGCTGCTTATAAACCTTCTCTTGTCTAGGCTGAAAAACACCAGCTCTCTCAGCCTGTCTTAATAGGAGAGGTGCTCCAGCCCTCTGATCATCTTTGTGACCCTCCATATAAATCATCCATTCTTTACCTAAATTCATAGAATCATAGAAGTGGCTGTGTTGGAAGGGACCTTAGAGATCAAGTCCAACCCTTGATCCATTACCTCTGCGGTTACTAAATCATGGCACTGAGTGCCACATCCAGTCTCTTTTTAAATATCTCCAGGGATGGAGAATCCACTAATTCCCAGGGCAGCCCATTCCAATGCCTGATCACCCTCTCCATAAAGAAATTCTTTCTAATATCCAACCTAAACTTCCCCTGGCACAACTTAAGACTGTGTCCTCTTGTCTTGTTGATAGTTGCCTGGGAAAAGAGACCAACTCCCACCTGGCTCCAGCCTCCTTTCAGGGAGTTGTAGAAAGTGATGAGGTCTCCCCTGAGCCTCCTCCAGGCTGAACAGCCCCAGATCCCTCAGCCTCTCCTCATAGGATCTGTGCTCGAGTCCCTTCACCAGCCTGGTTGCCCTCCTTTGGACCTGCTCCAGGACCTCAATCTCCTTCCTGAACTGAGGGGCCCAGAACTGGACACAGTACTCGAGGTGTGGCCTCACCAGCGCTGAGTACAGGGGAAGAATCACTTCCTTGGACCTGCTGGCCACGCTGTTCCTGATACAGGCCAGGATGCCATTGGCCTTCTTGGCCACCTGGGCACACTGCTGGCTCATGTTCAGCTTCCTGTCAATCCAGACTCCCAGGTCCCTTTCTGCCTGGCTGCTCTCCAGCCACTCTGTGCCCAGCCAGGAGCTCCCCAGGGGGTTGTTGTGGCCAAAGTGCAGGACCCGGCACTTGGCCTTGTTGAACCTCATCCCGTTGGAATCAGCCCAACTCTCCAGTCTGTCCAGGTCCCTCTGCAGAGCCCTCCTGCCTTCCAGCTGACACACTCCCCCCCAGTTTAGTGTCATCTACAAATTTGCTGATGATGGACTCAATCCCCTCATCTAAATCATCAGTAAAGATATTAAACAGAACTGGGCCCAACACTGATCCCTGGGGGACACCACTAGTGACCAGCCGCCAACTGGATGCAGCACCGTTCAGCACCAGTCTGGGCCCGGCCCTCCAGCCAGTTCCTAACCCAGCACAGGGTGCTCCTGTCCAAGCTGTGGGCTGACAGCTTTTTCAGGAGAATGCTGTGGGAGACGGTGTCAAAGGCCTTCCTGAAGTCCAGGTACACCACATCCACAGCCTTCCCCTCATCCACCAGGCGGGTCACCCGATCATAAAAGGAGATCAGCTTGGTCAGACAGGACCTGCCCTTCCTAAACCCGTGCTGGCTGGGTCTGATCCCTTGCCCATCCTGTAGGTGCTGTGTGATTGCACTGAGGATGATCTGTTCCATAGCCCTGCCAGGCGCTGTTGTCAGGCTGACAGGCCTGTAGTTTCCCGGGCTCTCCTTCTGGACCTTTTTTTGGATTGGCATGACATTTGCCAACTTCCAATCATCTGGGATGTCCCCAGTGAGCCAGGACTGTTGGTAGATGATAGAGAGAGGCTTGGTGAGCTCGTCTGCCAGCTCTCTCATCACCCTTGTGTGGATTCCCATAGACTTGTGGGGATCCAAGCAGCTCAGTAGGTCACTGACTGTTTCCTTCTGGATTACAGGGGGGCTGTTTAGATTCTTGTCACCTTCTATAAGCTCTAGAACCCAGCTGTCCTCTGGTTAACCTGTCTTACTGTTGAAAACTGAGGTAAAGAAGGTGTTAAATACCTTAGCCTTTTCTTCATCTTTGACAACTATATTCCCACCCATGTCCAGTAAAGAATGGATGATTTCCTTGCCCCTCCTTTTGCTACTGATGTATCTGTAGAAGGACTTTTTGTTATCCTTCACAGAGGTGGCGAGATTCAGTTCAAGTTGTGCCTTTGTCTCTCTAATTTTCTTTCTACATGACCTAACTATATTCCTAAAATCCTCCTGAGTAGTTAGCCCTTTTTTCCAAATTTTTCCAAATTTTTCCTTTTTTCCAAATTAGTATAATATCTGCAGTTAATGTGACTCTGAACAGTGATAGATTTATGTCTTAAACAGATTTGTAAGAGGTTTATATTTTCCTTGCCTCATGAGAAAGGTATATGTAGCTAAAAGTTGGCACAAATTAATAAGGTTCAGAGTAGTGAAACCTCTATTCCTTTAATACAGAGAACCTGTTTGAGCATCCCTAGACTTTTTCTGCTTTTCCTCTCTGCACCTATCCAACCAGGATAAACTGAATGTCATCTACTGACATTTTTTGAAGGTCCATACTGATTGTTTGGATGTCTTATAATGTTTCAAATGGTAACTGAGTTAGACCTAAAAAGTGAATCTAGTTTTGATAATATAAAGAAATATTATTTCAGAAAATTAACTATTTTTGGGGGAAAAATGTTTTCATAAGGAGAGAAATATTGAAAAAATAATGATAAAGCTGAAGTTAACTATAAAGCTAATGATAATAAGAGTGGAAAATTATATAGAAATGTTATGAGTTTTAAAATTTCAAAGTATTTCTGCATTTATTTTCTGGAACAGTTTGACTTTAGAGGACACTTAATGGAGAATTTTTTTTCCTGTTCATGAAAGCATCAGAGTAGGACACCTGTCCTAACATGCGCTATAACATAGTAGGATATTTGAGAGAATATGTGAAACTCTGGAAGAAATTGAATGCCTAATGGATTTAGGGCACTTGTCTGAAATGGCACTTCATGCCCCAGTTTGTTACTGAAGCAGAGAACGCATCTGAGAAGTATCCACTTAAGAGTACCTTTTATAGTCAGTCAGTCAGTCTTCCTGCAGCTGTTCCACCTTTTACTCATAAACACTTAACAGAGGAAGAAGTCTATCTGCTCCCCAGTCAAGTGTCCATACAACTTCCTACAAGTGATCTAATACATTAAAGTTACTTTCACTCACCCAGTGAATAGTACAATAAACATTAAAACATAGTTCCGAGCAAAGTGTTTTACCAGCACAGCTACCTGTTAATTCCCCTGGGCAATCTAGGACTATATTAGGAATTGTATTACATTTTGAATAGATTAGTTTTTTCTCTTAGTTGGAGGATTACTATCTTCTTTTTTTCTTCCCCATTTCTTCTGAAAAATATTTTGTTCTGTGAGAGTGGATGCAATGTGAAAGGTATTTGCTCATCAGCAAGAGGACTGGAATCTCTTCAAAACAGCTTCCCTGCTAGCTTTTCGGAGTGACTTTTTATTTCCAAACTTTATAGGAAAGTTTTAAATGAGTAAACCAGAAAAAGACTATTTATGTGTTCTATTAACAATTTTTTGAGCCAAACAGTCCATCTCCAAATAAGTTTGTGGCAATTAATAACTGTTAGGACTCAAGCAGAAGTTCAATATACCACAAGATGAGAAAAAAAGTTTTCTGGAAAGTGAAGATTACAAGATCATCCAGGACTGTGTGTCAGTTGGCAATTAAGAGGGCATTGACTCTGACACCAATGCTGTCTGAGGCATTACTGTTCCTGATAATCACAGAATTTTGTTTTTCTAAGTCCAAAAATCATTGGCTAAAAAAGCTATTTACTACTTGATGCTCTTGAAGCAGCTGCATGATAGCATAACTTTTTTTCATTCTTGTGAAGGAAGGAAAAGAACTACTTAAATCTGAAAGACAGCATGGATACTTTATCAAATAAAAGTATATGAGAGACCTGGAAATAAACCCAGAAATGGAAATTAGAAGATTTTTAACCAGTTGGGAGTGAACAGGTCTTTCAATCCTGGCAACAGAGACAAGTTGTTTTAACACAGGTTTTTCAGGAGTAAATCTTATAACCTAATTTTAGAGTTTTATTGCTAATGTATGCCATTAATGGTAACATTGGCTGTTCTGGAGGTTCATATTAAATATATAAAACAAGACTAGATCACAGTTTGTGCTCTGCCATGTATTAATCTCATTCAAATGTAGTATTTTTGTTTTTTTTTAACAAACTCTATGCTAATGATGGACATAACAATGATGGCATTGAGCACTTCTGCTGTTTTTGTGTGGCACAGCCTATCACTCTTGGCCTTTTATATTTATGAGATTTTCTTACTTTACTAAGCGTATTGGGAAATAATGATGAGTATTATGGGGATGAATAAGTTCTTGGATGGCTTACAAGCACTTAAAGGCTGTCTACAGTTATCAAAGGACTATAATAAAAGAGTAGAACCAATCCGATCCTACATCCCATCATCCTTCTCACCATTAAATTCCCTTCCAGAAACTGGTGCTATGTGGGGCTTACAATCACAGAATCACCAACACCTTTGCCAGAGCAGGACCAAAACTAGGGCAGGTCACTCAGAAATGCACAATCTTCACAATCTTCAAGTATTGTTTTTTAAAAATAAAATATCTTGAGCTGTACATAATTCAAGAGTACCCACAATACTGCCATTAAAATTATATAAAAAATTTTGGCTCATAATTTTCTGCATAAAGGTTTTGTGGCTTTGGTGACAATTTTTACTATATGATTAATAGCAAATAATCTTTTTATTCTCTGTTTTGAAACTATTTTATAAAGCATTGCTTTATGATGGTTTTGCTATTAGAAGGACTGATATTCAAATACTTCAGTCTTTTTTGTAGTCACGGGTAAATATCAGAACTCCAACATTTTTTTGCTCTTTACTAATTTTTAGGTAATTTGTGACTGACAACTCTATTCAAATAAATGGCTTCCTGCTTCAGACTCAAACATTTATTACCCTGAAGAATACATTTGATTTCACCTTTTAGTGTTTAGCACCTCTACTGTATTTGAAAAGCTTATAGTCTGGTTATCACATATCTGCTGTTGCTTTAAAAGAGGAACATCTTAAGTATTTTCCTGAAAAGTTTAATATTAGAGGACTTCTTCCATATTTAAAAGTAAGAGTATGAGGAAGCATCTTGCTGGAACTGGGTCTTAAGTAGATTTTATGACTCATAAAAATAGTTCAATTTAAAATATTTTTTGTTAAAAGCAATAGGCCTATTTTAGAAATTACAATATATGTATTTTTAAGTTTAAAGCATAGGGGACTTTTAAAGTGGATAATCATCCATAATTATGTAAAATGGAATAGTCTGCCTGTACATTTTGAGGAAAATGGTGACAGGTGTGTTGTCAAATTTATCTGCGCTTGAATATTACATAGAAAACATCAAAATTGTATCTCAGAAAACCATAAAAACAAGTTGATGCTTAGCCCAAGATTTCTTCTCTTTGCCTTCTGTATTCTCACAATAGTAGAAGTTATAAAACATATATATTTTAAAAATAAATTTAAAAATCCAATGCACAGCTGCTTGTACTTTACATCCTATACGTTCTGCCATATTAATTTTTATCATAATAATTTTTGCCATGCTGATTTCTGAGTTCAGTTATTTTTCATGAGTGAACTTTATCTGGTTTTGAATGAATTGATATACTACCTGAGTATACCAGGCAGTATATCAATAACTTATATGCATTAAATGTTTGATTTTATCTTCATAGCTTTAGAACGTTTCCCCTCCATCAGTACTATAAATTCAGCTTTTGCTTTTTGATGTAGCTAGCTGCTAAAAATTATGGATGAGTAATATTACACAATTAATAATCCAATGGCTCAGAAAGATTCTGCCCTACCAGTCTAATAAGAGGAAATTAACTGCATGAATAGTAAATTGAGCTGTCTTTACCAGTTGGAATTTAAAGCTGGCTATGTAGCTGTTTAGTTAGAGCTCTGATGCCCATTTTGGTTACTGTTCCAGATTCTTACAGCATTGCCAATTCAACTTTTTTGATTGTTTGTTTTTATTTTTTACTCTTAATCTCTGTGGTTCTTAAGAACTACTGAAAGTGAACTATTCACCTTGTCTGGAAGATCATGAAAGTGCTTCAAAAGGAGATTGAATCCTACTTGTGGGAGACACTTGTTTCTGGTCTGAATTTGCCAAGAGATGTTTCTTTGCAAGATATAGTACCATAGGTGTTTTTCTTATTAGGTTTTAATTAGCAAGGTGCCCTGACTTGCCACTGAACATCAGTAATGGGAGTCATATCAAAATCCTCATTAAAGCCTTTGTGAAGGAACACTGAGCAAAAACTCTTCAATGCTTTCAGCTTTTCATACTGTCATTAAAAGCCTTGCACAAGTGTAGGTGTTTTACCTTTTGTCTGCTTGACTGTATTTTCATATGCAGGTCTTAGCCAGATTTTAGTAAAGAACATTACATAAAAGACTTTTTACCTTGCCTTTTTTCATGGCCAGTGCAAGAAGTGAGAGGATGATATGTCTTGGAATGAGATTCTTTCTGATATCTACTGTTTTAGAAAGTGCATAATATCAGACAAATGTGAAAAGATGAGTGCTGTTTTCTTTGTTTTCTTTTTCAACATTTTTAATTTTTCCAGGCAGTCATTCAATAATTTAAATGTATTAACTTTTTTAGTTTTTTCTTTTGTATAAGGAAAAGTGGGGAATATAACAATTAGTCCTACATTAAGAAAAATATATTTTCTTTCCATAATAGAGGCATTCCAGTAAGGAAAATTTTCTTATTTCTTATTCTTAATCTTTCCTTACTCCCCTCCCCTTACCACTCTCCCTTCCTTCTTTCCATCTTTCCTTCCACCAAATCTAACTCTTTCCCTATCTCTCTTCTCTCCTCCATTTCTTAATTTCTTCCCTTTTTTCCCTTCCTTTTTCTCATTCTGCCTTTCCTGCTCACTTTCTTTTCCATAAAGAAACCAAATAGGGTAGTTGTGACTCAGATCCTTTTTAGAAATCTAGTCTTGCCTCTGCTAGGGGCCCCTATTGAGTTTTTGCTGAATTCCTGTAATTGTCTGGTTCCTTATGAAATCACTGACTGTGTTTCTGTGAATAATACATACATAACTGAATTCTTTAAAGCTGTGCTTTCTTGGTGATTAAGCTCTCTTCTCTCAAGTGCAGGGGAGTTTCCTTCAAGTGAGAACATTCCTTTTTTTTCTTAAATGTACCTATGAAGTGAAGTAAAGATTAACTGGGGTTTTTTGGCTGACTTCACAAAATGATAACTATTCACTTCATAAATTCCAGCTTCATGATGATAAAATTGTCAAGCCTATCCTCCCCTAGGTACCCATTGCTATTTTACCTGCGTCCATTCTACTATTAATACTTACAATTAATTTTTTTCATACAGGGATAATCCAGGATCTTGCTTTGAGGTTGCTACACAGTACTTTAATTCATAATAAAAATATTCTAGAAGCATAATACTAAAGAAACCTGAAGACCAGTTTGTGTTTGAAATGCATGTGGTAGTAGGAAACACAATGGGTACTCACACTGGCAGGCAATTGCTTTGAAATGTATTAACTTCCCTGTTCTGTGAAATGTGGCCCCAGGAATGATAGATGTGGATGCTTTGGAATTCAGCATATTTTCCTCTTTGTCTCCTTGTGTAGCTGAGATCAGCCTGAAGTCATTTCTTGATCTTCTGTCCAGTGGGTTATATTATTACTCTCTGTACCACCCCATGAAATCAATCAACAGGAGTTCTGGGAGTCAAGGTAAGAGTCTAACTTACATTTAAGGAGCAAAAGGGGATGGAAACCAGGAAACGTGAACTAAACAAAGAAAATGACATTTCCATGTTATGTGTGAAAAGAACCAGATTCTGTGTTGGGCAGTCTGGGAAATATCACATATCTGGGATACAGTTGGTGTATCACTCACAAAAAAATTCAGGATGTTGGCTGATGACATGCAAAAGCTGTGGAAATCCACACAGTGACGTGGTAAGACATGAAACACTCATTTGGCTGAAAATATCCTAGATAGAGTATGGCATATTGATGTAATATTTCCAGCTTGGTTTCTTGTTTTTCTAGGTATTTTTTTTCATCAGTAGCTACACAGTATGATCTGTATAAGTTTATTGCACAGTATACTGAATTGACTGCAAAGTTGACTGTGTTGCACTTGGAAAAAACCTGAGCTGACACAAATGATCTAAAGTGACTGACAGCTACCCAGATCCTTCTTGTATGGGTATGGTGTCTGAGACCACTCTTTGTCCGGGCTTGTTTGTGGTATGAAAAGCACAAACTCTAGGATTTTAGCATTTGATCTGATTTTGGGAGAAATTACTCTCATTTAGGACTTAATAATTATCAAAGCATTTGGCAACTCTGGTTGGTAAATGGAAGCAACGTGATGAAAACAAACTTCTTGAGACACACGGTGAAGTTAAAAATCAGTCACCAAAGTTTTCCAAGTGCCAATAACTAATTATAGATTTTTATTTGGTTGTTTGAATTTAGCCTTTTTTTCTTATTCTTATTGTTTAAAACAACTTGTATTGTCTGTACTTCATAATGGAAGTTAATAATGTAGATAAGAACCTCTGTACAAAACAAGATTAATTTCATCTGCGCCTTAATAAATCAGGACAGTCCCCAGTGAGATTTAGATCTTGCAGTAAAATCTATGCCTCATAATCCCAAGTGATGCCCAAGATAGTTATCAAGTGTTGGAATGTAATCCTTAATATCGTGGAAAAGGAAGTTTTATTTTTTTGTTAATAACAGGATATTGCTTGTTAAAACAGAGTAAAGTTTGACCTGACTAAGCAAACTAAATGAATTATCTATTTCTCTTTAATACACATATAGACATACACTACAAACACACTTTAGAAAATCTAATTGCTGCTCAGCTCTTTTCCTGAATAATTACCAATTATGTATAAAATTGTTCAGCAATGAAGTTTTGCACTGTAGCTTACATGATGGGGAATAAATAGAAGAAGAGAAGGAAGATTTTCAAAAGTGTAGCAGGGGTCAGGGCTTTGAGCGTTGAGAGTTTACTCCACACTGTGTCTCATATTTTGTTTGCAGCTTCTCTTTCTTTATATGAACACAGCACTCATTTTGTTTTCTTTATGCAATATTCCAGATATAACAAATACCTTGCTATTTAGGAAAACATACTTCAGGTTCTGGCTGTCGATTTGGTTCATCGAGATGCTTTGAGCCAGCCTCCCCTCTGAGGGCAGAAACACACCCCTGGGCAGCAAACAGCCCTGAAGTAGTCAGATACCTCCTTCTGTGCCTGCTCACAGCCTTGCAAATAGAATGCAAGGTGTTCTGCTACAAAACTGGAAAAAAGAGGGAGAAGTGGCCACTCTCAGAACTGGTGTGTCTTCCCCAGCTCTCTTGACAGCAGCACCCTTCCTGATCCATTATGCTTCTCTGATTGTGTACTGATTATAATGAGTAAAGCAGTAAAAAAACCAAACCAGCAAGCAGAGCAAGTCAACATCTATTTATTTGTCCCTACAGAGTGAAATCACAGTTATATTTTCAACAAGATATGCTACTACATAGGGGAGAAAATACTGTGTTACAGACAGATGGGAATATCATAAAGAGTAAAAAAAAAATTAACTGCTGCCATAAATTCAGGCTGTTGTGACCAACATTTCCATCATTCAATGATAAGCATCAGATAGGTCCTGAAAGACCCTTTCTGAAGCACAAGTCTCAAACAGATAATATAATATAGTCTAATTTACAAGACCATTAGAGCAGTGTTTCATTTTTTGTGTTTTACTGTTATGAAACTGAGGCTACCAGAATCTTCCTCAGTTGTTAATGAGATTCTGCGGGTTTGGACAAATTAGAGACACAAGAGTGGGAGAAATATTTGAATAAAAATTATAAATTCAGGAAAAGAAACCTCTTTCAGAAATACAATTAAAGAACAGAGGAGATAAGATGGTTCAGTGTATCCTTTGGGGAAGGACATTGAAAAGATGCAGAAAACAGAAGAAGGGATAATATTTATGATTAAGGGAGGAGAGTAGATTAATGCTACACTGCACCTGAAGCACTATTTCAGGGTGTCTTCCAGATCATTTACTGCCTGGTTTGTTTTCACATTTATGTAATTTCCATAAATATCAATATAATTCCTTCCACAGGCATTTCTTCTCTTTAAAGTTGTATTTGTCTATTTCTGCTTTCTAATGTAGGACTATAAATGGTTTTGCCTTATAATATGGGACAAAATGGGACTCCAAATAAGAGCATTTGATTGTGCAACTTATCCTAGCTCCAATTGTAACAAACCTCTAGGGCCTATAAACATATTTTGATGATACCTGGACTGAGATTCCACTAGCAGTATCTCATATCAAAGCTTTCTTACAGAAGTCATGCTGTGCCCCCAAAAAAACAGATATCTGAAAAGAAGGGGAAATAACAGGAGAACACAGATGAAAACACAAAGTTTTGAAAAGCCTACTTTAAGAGGAAAGGTAATGTGAATTTTTCTTTTAATTCATTCATAAGATCCAATTTTAAAGAGAATGTTGTTTGGCTTTATATTTCTTTTTAGCTTTTAGTTTGGACTAGAAGTTATGAAAAGAGTAAAGTTGTGTTAGTCTGGACTTTTAGATGTCTTGATTTCGGAATATTTTACTTATAAAAATCAACAAAAACTCACTCAAAACAAAGCAAATATACTCCCCAAAATGAACCTGTCAACATATTGGAAGGTATAGTTGCTGAAAACACTGACTCTCTATTATACATGACTCTTCTCTATGCAAAATGGTCTGTTCTGTCTTCTTTTTAGTAAGGAAGAATCCAACTACTGCACATGCATTTGCTATATCATAAATAACTTCTTAGCTTTCTGATCATGCCCTACCAATTCTATATTTTGTCAGCAAAAGTTCTGATTTAAAAAATAATCCTTTAACCATCTGCTTATCCATATGTGCTACACTTTAGTGAATGTTATTTTCCATGCAGATTTTATATAGACAATACCACAAACCCTGAACATGTTTTTACCTGTAATTAGAATTTTACTACCACAATAAATTGATCACAGGTAAACTGTTTCATTTTGGTCATTATTTTGACTGTAGTCAGACTTCTTGCTGGGAAGTGATTTTATACGCAATAAATTCAAGTTATAAAGAGTTTCCTTTTGTGATTTTTTTTGTTGGTGGTGTTGATGGTTGTTTTTTGTTGTTTGTTTTAACTACAAAGACATCATTTTAAAGGTCACCATTGTCAGTGTGATAAAACAGACCTCAAGCTAGTAAATGTAAAACATCCTTTGGAGCATCCATCAATGTATACATGGGTATAGCCCAAAGTGTGTTATCTGCTTATTCATTTTTTCGCTCCTGATGATGACGTTGTGGTCAACTATTACAAGCTGGGTGCAAAAGGAAAGAAAAGAAATATCTGAGAGCACTTCACTTGTGATCAGGCATCACATGGCAGCTTAAGGTTTCCTCTTTGTTCCTCAGACATCAGAAGAAAGTTAATTTTCAGGTATCTACTACTATCTTCTCACTGGAGAAAACAGGGATCTACACATCCTGTTGTATTGTACCCAGTACTGGTTTGAGGCAGAGATGCATGAAAGCAGCTGAATACAGAATACATTTCCACATGGTCAGTATAGCTGTGGGCTTTTTCAGTGTTCTGGCTCTCCAAACTGGAACTTAAGCACTCACAAAAAAGCAATAACAAACTGAAATAAACCTAGCTCTTCATACCTAGAAGAAAGACAAAGTTGCTAAAATACAAGACTTAACTTCTTGTTCATTACAGTGGCTGTCCTACTCATATGAGATCCATCAAAAAGCAGTCTCAATATGATTAATATATCATATTCATCTTAGAAAGAAAAGAAGTTGTGTTTCTCTTTGGTGTCGGTGGTATATATAGAAGTGGATAAGATCCATATTAAAATAGGAAACCTCTTTTACAAGATGCAGACCAGTACTGTTAAATTCAAGTTATCCCTGGCAAGGTGTCAGGTATCCTGAAAACCTGTCACGTCTATTAATTGAAGAACCAAGTTGTCCTGAAAGATGGAATTTTATTCAGTATTGAGACAGTACTTCAAATACATCAATCTCTTTTTGCTGGAAGGAAAAATATTTGTTTTGATATGCTTGCTCTTTTTACTGCTTTACTTAAATAGTTAAATATCTAACCCTGTCAAAGTGTTAATGCAGGATACCACAGTATGCCACATCGGCTCAAAATGATTTGTGATTGTTCATTGTGAACTTCTTTTCATTCAAACATGTTGTTTGCTGGAGGAGTAGGTTTGTTTCTTAAAAATAAATTAGCACTGTCCTTTAAAATGAATTAAGCTGGAGAATGATAAATAAACAGTTTTAAACGACTGTCTAGCCACCAGAACCAAATTAATTCTGTGGGATTTTTTCTCCTGGAGCACATAACCACATGCGATAATTTGACAAGTTTAGGACAAACTTGTGGTCCATGGAGATAAATGAGGAAATTTTAGTTGAAATCTCTGAAGTGGATTTTAAATAAAGGATCCTTGTGAAAGAAAATTATATCTATGTCATGTCAACTTAAACTTTGAGCATGAAGTGTAAGTGCCTTTGCACTTGATGAAAATTTAAGTTCTGATGTGTCATGGCCCATTCTGAAGTACTGGCTGCCCACCATAAACCATAGCAACACGATAAATATTTGTGCTAAAACAATATACACATACCACAGTCCCAAAATACACTGAAGATAATAAACCAAAACTTATTTTCTTTTTTTTTCTTTTGTTGCTACATGGAATGGGCTGAGGCTGTATCTCATGAACACCAGAATTGTCTATAAACATACCTGACAAATATGGAGACTTATCTAAAATATATATAATTTCTTCTTACATGCTTCTCTGTTGCTTTGGGATTTATTTTCAGTCTGGGGACCCTTACTTTCTTTATTGCTTCAAATACTTATTAGAGTTTTGCAATAGATTAAATTAGTTACTAACCAATATTCATTGGTCTGTTGTGTGTGATTTTGTTTGGTGGGATTTTTTTGTGGGGGCAAAGGGCAGGAATGGTAGCAATATGTCAGGTATGATTGATCTGTGTTTTACAGTATTTGTCCAACTACCTGTCTAGTGTGGTGAACAATGAAATATGCCTTGCAGTTCATTACCTCAATGATCTGACTCATATTTTCATAGCTCCTGGCCTCCTAATGTAAGCAGTTAATTCTTTAAACTCTGTAGTTCAATTCATCTCTGTGTTATTTTTTCAGTTTGTCATCTGTTTATACAATGTGGAAATGCATTTTAATTACTGCACATAAATTTATGACAGACTAACCTCTTTTTTTTTTTTTTTTTTTTTTTTCAGCAGTGTTCTAGCTTATATTGCAAGAATTTTTCATTAAAAAAACTCCCTTAGGCTACAATATATTGGGCTGACCAGCTCCCCTCCAGTAAGTGGAGAGAGGAGAAGGCTCCTTGTCAGTTCTTGAAAGGCCTGGTCTATTGATAATTTTTGTTTAATCCAGGTTAGTGCTTCTTTAATAGTACTATACAATATGTCAGTCTTCTCTATAGCTTTCTGATAAAACTGGAAAGTTTAAACCCTTGATAGTCCTGTTGTAACTCCTAATCTGTGTGGGAAAGATGAAGGTTTTATAGATTAAGGAAGATCATTTTTTTGCTCTCCTTTTTTTTTTTTGTTTTCACTCTCGTGCCTTCAATACAGCAGTAAAAACTGAAAACAGGGAATTATTCACAGTCTCAGAAGATGTGGGACAAGCATCAGTGTCGTGAGGCTAAGGAAGGAAATGTTTAGGCTAGACATTAGGAAAAGATTTTGAACTGTATGGGGCAAATGGCTGAACTCCTGAGGGAGGCACTGAAAGCGAGATCAGTGCAGCTATCAGAGGTCAGCTGGGACACTAGGGGGTAGCAGGAGGTTGGATGTAATGAAAACAATGTTTTCTCATAACTTGGTCCCCTGTTTTCAGAACTCAGTTTTACTGCCTTTTGACTCATATGCAGATTGACAGACACAGATATCTATTTTTTTTTAAATAAATGACTGCCACACAATTAGTTTGCCTTCTCATGCAAAGCTGACTCTAGCTACATTATATTAAAATAAGTTGCTTCAGCAGGAAGCTTCTTCCCATATTGGATTTTGCATTTCACTTGGAAAGCACATATTGGCAATCATAATTGGTATGTATGATTAATGCATATAACTATTTTTCTTTGTGTGAAACTAGATTTAAATGTGGCAAACCATTCTGGAGTGACAACGAAGCTATGAGAGCTCACTTGCTTTCCCACTCAAGTCTATCTTTGGGTGCTGCAATGATAAGTGGTGCACACTTCAGATATCCAGCTGGGAGCTCTAGACTTGGTTAGATTTTGAAAGATGCATGGAAAAAAAAAATGTTCAAGAGAGTAAATAAGAGCAAGAATCTAACTTGGGTGCCATGAGTAACTCATGTCAAACCCGTTAAAGTTCATCTTAATGTGTGATGTTAATAAGAAAAGAGCTCTAAATTAGCCTTATGATAGCTGTTTTCATATGGTTTGTGTCTTTCAGTACCCTGAAGGTTTGTGTTTTGTTATATGAAAGTAAAGTTATCACAAACATAGTCTTGAGACTAGTATTAAAGACAGAAGAGAGCTTTAGATTCATCTGGCTTGGCAAGATTTTTTCTGATTTAAAAGAGCTCTTTCAATGTTTTCTGAAAATTATGAGAAGCCCTATTAATAATTAATTCCTCTATGTAATTTTTTTCACTTTTTTTTTTTTTAACTACCTTTTTTTTTCAATATGCAATGTTAGCTTAGGGATGTTTCTATGATTTTTTTGATCACTGACTGACTAGATGTCTATGAACTTTGCTCCAGATTAAGTGCTGGAATCTGGCATTATGTGGTATTTACAAAATAGATTTGACTTGCTTTCCTTACATTTCCTTGACTTTGAAGTACATTTGCTACAGATTCCATTTGTGGAATGGAATAAATCAATAATTCAGAATCTTTACACCAGATTTTGTGGCTCATCTGCCATATGGAGAAACATTAAATGAAGAGGTTAATGCAGAAACATTTGTATAATTCTTATGTATTTCATAAGTAAACCAATTCTCATGCTGTGATGCTGATGTATTAAACATCTAGTACTATGCTGTAGAAAAACTCAGAATGAAGTAAACTTTAGGAGGGGTAACAGATTCAGCAGGTGCTGAATTTTAATTGGTATGCTGTAATTTCTTGATTTTTGTAGTTCTATTTATAGTAGCATCATATTGTACACCATGGATATATTTCATGGGAAACTGCTACAGAGCAATATTTCAATGTGATGCCCACTTACTTTCTTCACAATAGGAAAGAAGAGAACAAATATACTGGAACATTATCAAAGTGTAGTAGTTAAATTAAAGCCAGCAATGAGTCAGGAACCACCATTTGGATATTGCAGCAATTAGAAACCTATGTTTTAGCACCAAGAACTAGGCTGACTTATAAAATTTGGTACTCCTGTACATCCTGTCTCCAGTACTTTCTTTGAATGTCAAAAGAACCACAAAAAACAACTCCCCCCCAAAACCCAACAAAAAAACAAACCCAAAAACTCTGAGAAAAAAGTAAGGCCATAAATGGTGTCCACTAGATGAATTCAAAGGGTGGTAAGTACAAGTTAGTTGTTGAATATTATTGACAAGATGAGGGGTTTTAAAACAGTAGATCTTGAGCATCTTCTTGGAGACTAAAGTGGGTTATGAAGAGAAAGGAAAGACAGACTGAAGCTGGCATCATGGGAAGTCCTGTCTCATTAAGACTGTATAGTCATATGTAACTACTTCTATGTTGATATTTTTGGATTTTTAAACTTGTTTTGAAGAAAGAGAAAAAAAAAAAGCTTTCCTTGTTTGCTGAATCCAGCCAATATATAGAAATAAATGAGCAAAAAAAAAACGGACAAAAAATATACAACAAATTTGCCCAAGGATATTCATTACACAACCTAAAATTCCTCAGTGGATTCTGGAATAACGTTTTCATCTTACTAGATAAGCTGACATTTCATCTGTGTCCATAAGTCTTCCAATCACTGCTTTCACTTATACACTCCTGTTAGCTGTCATTGTCCTCTGTGCTTCACCATTCATCCCCACTTTGGGAATATTATACATATCTTCATCCTCTCACTGTGAGATCAGAGGGCTTGAAATATGTGTTCTATCCAAACATGCCTCTCCTTTACTTACTGACCTCTGTATCACCCAGATAAAGAGAGATAACTGACAGAACTCTGTAGTGTCCCTCAGACTAATGAGCTTTTGGTAATATGATGCACATTGACTGAATTGTACAGTTTGATTATTCATTTTCAAAAATACACGTTTTTTATCTAATTCTCAAATGAGCTGATTTTAAAACACTTATCTTTAGGAAGGATATGAAGCTCAGTCATCCAAATAACAGTGTTTTATTCAAATATTTGGTCTTAAATATACAAGATTGCTAGGCTAAAACAAGGAAAAAAGATTCTGTGAGGACAAAGACATTTATTGAAAGACTAAGTTTTGACTTGATTAAGAAACATGTCTTTGATAAATTTTCTTTTTTTAATGATTATGTGGTCCAAGATAGACATTGTTTGTGAATTATTGACACAGTGTTTGGAATAAATGTGTCCAAATGCATAGTGTGTGCAAATGATTTATTTAGTAGAGGTGGTGGGCAGTCCTATGTTAGCTATATTTTTTGTACGTAATGAAAAAAACAATAGGGAAAAAAAAATTAAGTAGTTCTCATTTAGACTAATTTATGTACATAAATTTTGAATGTACTAATAATGAAAGTTGCAGCAGAGTGAAGAAAAATTATTCAACACTTTTAGAAAATGACTTGATGTAGTTGGAAGTTCTGTTGTCTAAACTTTTTTGTTAGCCTGTTCCCTGTTTTGCAACACTGAGCATTTGAATTTGGGTATATATTTGATTTCAAGGGAAAGGGGGGACTGAAATAGTTAATATTCATCAAATGAAAGAGAAGGAGGAAGGCAAGTTGTTCAAGTAATTAAACATCTGTGAATTGTTTCAGTTAATCTTCTGGGACACAATAAGAGAAAATCCCACTATATCTGAGAAGATTACTGAACATTCTAATGGATACTTTTCCCCCCACTTCTTATAAAAAGTGGACATGAGAGAAGAACAGACTTTGTATACTTTTCTCTTATCTTGTCAGCCCTCGATATTACATCTTTTAATCACACATATTCCACTGAGAAATTCTTCCTCCAAATGGGTCTTTACTCTTCACTGGAGAAACCTCCTCTAGGGGTGGAAGGAATTAATCAATATAGAGTGAAATTCTGGAACAAAAAACAATGACTCAGGGCTTTTCTCAGATATATATCTCAGCTATATATTTCTTGGATTACCACATTTTGGTATGAATTTTGGAAGTAGATCTTTTTGTTTTTCTTGGTTTCTTCCTCTTAGAATTAAAATTTAGAGAACACAAACTTATCTACAGTCTTATAATCTAATGCAGGAAGTGTATGTCTAATCATAGTTTTTAATTTTTGTTTGTTACTGTTTTGCTTGAACTTCTAATGCAACCAATATAATTAAGAAGTAACAATCAGTAGAGGTTGAAGCACACAAATGGAGTGGGATTTGTATTTCACATACCCTGTTACATAATTCAAGCCAATTTCTGTCTCTGAGACAGGTAAGAATAAATTATATTGTCTTAATGTAAATGGCTTTCTGAGTAGGTGTTACTTAATATTCCTTTCAGTGGGTATACAGTGACCTTCCCTTTCATAAATAAAATTTTGGTCTGTTCATCTCTACCAGATCTAGATCTTGACTTCCTTTGCTAGCTCTTTACCTCATTAAAAAATCTGAAGTCAGTACCATTTTACAAATTTGAGACAACAAATCAAAAATTGGAGGAAGGGTTGCTTGTCCAGTAAATCCGTGTAAGTTGAAAGCTAAAGTTAGTTCTGCATCTTGATCATGCTTTCAGTCATGCAGGGTGCTAATAGTAGCTGATTTGAACTGTCCATTCTCATTTGGTTTAATAATGATCAAGTGGTTTGAACTAAATCCAGAGTCCAAAGGAAATTCAAAGGATGCACTGGACAATTGCAGATTCAGAGTTGATGAACAAATCGTTTTGGAAGGGACCTCAGGGGGTCTCTACCTCACATTCCTGATCCAAGCAAGGTCAGCTAAGACATTAGACCAGGCTGCTCAGGACTTTGTCCAGTCAGGTCTTGAAAACCTGTAAAGACTGAGACTGCACTGTCTCCTTGAGCAACCTGCTCTACTGCTTGGTAATCCTCAAAGTGAAAATATTCTGAACCGCTCCTCAGTCTATAAGTATTTAAAACTACATAAGATAAGTCAAGCCACAGATAAATAGGCACCAAAGCTCTAAAAAATTTGAAAACTAAACTAAACAGAAAGCCCTAGAAAATATGCCTTAGCTGGGTCCTTTACTCACAATAATTGGTCTTGTTTACCTCTATGTTCTGTTACTGACTTTGGTGCACAAGTGAATAATGCTGTTTATGGTAATATTGTTTGGGTTTGATATATGAGAAGTTAAAGAGCAGCTGCAATTAGAATTTTTTCTCAAGTAGCAGCACTATCAGTTTGGGGGACTGAGAGGGTGCTGCTCTTGAATGTTCATTTCAGATAACTAGTAAATAGTACAAATTACAGTGAGAGATAGGAGGAAAGGCATTCAGAGATTTCTACATTTACATCTCAGTCAGAAAGTTGCCAAAATCATTACCTTTAAAGAAGGTTGTCCTTGAAGACCATGCTTCCTGCCTTCTCCTGTCTGGAATTAGCTCTTAGTCTTTTTAAAAAGTGGAACAATTGAATATTTTTTCACATTGTCATGGACAATGTGTATGTGTCACTAAGACTATTCTTAGAAAATCCTAATTGTCTGCATCCTTATTTATTTACTCTCAGATCCTTAATTCTGTTTCAAAACCTTGGGGTCACAATCTCTGCTAGTGTCCAAAATATCTGAGAAATCATGGCAGTGTGGGGAAGTTCCCACTGACTGGAAAAGTGGAAACATAACCCCCATTTTTAAAAAGGAGGACAGGCCATGCAGTCTCACCTCTGCACCCAGAAAGATCCTCCTGGAAAATCTGCATGTGCGATGGCAAAATTAGAGCAGTCATTTTCCCCTGGACCTCCTGGAAAACAGAGAGAGAGGGATTGTGTATGAACCCTTTTTGGGAGTAACGATGTTGTTTCTATGATGTTTCATTATGACAGAATTCTTGTTCATAAAACTTGTCCTATCCCATAAGCTTTAATACATTTTATTTTCAGAATTTCGTGCAAATGAAATTCCCCACAGACTATGTGAAATATCCATAACAAGACATTTCAGTTGAAACCTTGCAGTCTCCTTACACTTCTCTATGAAGAGGCTAGCCCCAAAGAATGCATAAAGGAGAAAGGACCTTTTTCTCCCGTATACACAAGAAAAACTTGATATTTTAATTACAATGTTTCATATTCTCATTTTCTAACTAAAAATAGAGTATAGGGTTTGAGTACTGCTAGATAAATAGATAAAGACTCAGAGACACTAGGACATGTGAAAACCTCTGAGGTCAAAATTGGTTTGGAAATCTCAGATGACCTCCCTTTTCAAAGCTTTCCCATACAATTAATTCCTACCTTTTTAATTTTTTTATACCCTGTATAGAATAAGGGAACTTAATAGTGCTATTGTACACAAGAAAGGAAAGTATGGCTTTATTAAGCTCCCTGTTTTTTAGGACACAGTGTAATTTTATTCAGTTACAACTTGGATATGCATTGTAGAAGCAGCTCATGGAAACTGGGAATTCAGAAAAATACTGAAGAAAGTTTCTAGAGCAGACTGAATCAAAAAACATGCTAAAAATATTAATTTTGACATTTAACATTTTGGCTAATAGTAGAATTCAGAATAATTAAAAATTATCCCATTGAGAAATGTGTGCTAAATTACATCTTCAACAAAATGAAGTGCTTGCTAGGACACAATTTCACCTGCAAAAATCTAATTACTTTGTACAGATTAGTTCTTAATTTTTGTTTAATCATGTCTGTTAGAATGACTGGTGAAGGCTGTTATTCTTTATGTGATGGGAAAGCAATTTTTTTTTCTCTTAATTAAAAATAAAAGAAAAAAAAGAAAGTCTTTAATGCTGATACCCTTACTGTTGAAGGATTATGAAGTGAAAAACTATTTAATAGAGATCATTCAATGTTTTCTCAAAATTGAATAAAAAAATTGAATTAAAAATTTATTCTACAGGTTGATTTTTATTTTACTGGTAGCAGTATACCTCATACCTTAAAAAAAAGAATGTAACCCAGACATTTTAAGACTACATTGGTAAGTGGAATATTTACCCAAAATGTGCTTAAACATTTTTAGACAGAAAGAAATAGGCACTTTATTGCTATATGTCCTGGTTTCTCTATTTATTATAACGGAATAACCTCAGACGTAACATTTGATTCTTAATCATATAACTTTGCCCCAGATACCTGTCAGTGGTTACCTACAGAAGATCAGAAAAATTGGGAGATATTTGATTTGCAGCTCAAAATCAACAGACAAGAAAAAAAAAAAAAAAAAAAAAAAAAACAAAGACAAATATTTTTCACAAACCAACATAGAGAACTATAGAACCAGAGCAGTAAAAATGCATTTATACAAAGATTTATGTCTTGAAACTACAGGCTTGGCCATCAGTGCACTTAGCCATTAATACTCTGTCAGTAAAATTTTCTGTATGTCCATCAAGGAAACTTTCTTATTTGGGGGCATTTTAATTAAATTATTGTGCCAGGAATTTTTTTGAGAGAAGAACCATTGGACAGGAAACTAGAAAAATTACTTATATACTATTTGTAAAATGTAAATCTTCATGGTATAGCTTGTTCATGAGTTTATAATTCTGTACATTTAGTCTCTAATGTTCAGTGTGGGCCTCATTTAGCCTTACACTTAGCTTTTACTTAGCTAAGCTTAGCTAAGAAATTACATTTAGGATTTAGGTTCTGTTCAAGGCAGTGTCATTTAGAACTACTTGTAAACATTTTCTACATGCATAACGAGTGTTAATTGATAAGTGTTGTGTAAAAAGGTATGTGGTATGTTTTTAAAGGAGTAAAGGCTTAGAATTTGGTGGCCCCCAAACACTTATAATCAAGTACTTAGCAGTTAGTAATTTAAAAAATTCCTTCTTGTAAATCTAACAGTATTTGTTAAGGTGGGTTTTTTTTTCATCCTCACCTTTCCTGCCATCAATATGGGCTTATATATTCACATAGAAAACTACAACAAAATAGAAGCAGAAATGAATCATGTATATACCAAATTTTTAAAAAGTGTCGCTAGAAAATTCTATGAACTAGTTTTCTACCTCTAGCTTTGAATCAGAAGTCTGTGTAATTTTGCTTGTTCTTCTAATTTGGTTATTTCCCCCCTGATGCAGATGCCTTCCTCGGGCTTGGTACGGACAAGCTCCAGGATGGCATTAAAGAAAGAGCCGATCTTCTGCTCCATGTTAGTTCCTGGGCATGTTGCCCACATTCTCCACCAGCTGTTGCAGACAATCCTTTACTGGACCACGGTATTTTGAGGTCCAGTAGGTGTTCTTGCCAAGGTGCAAGGACAGCACTCCGAAAGTTGCCCTTAGAATCAGTTAGTCTATCTTGGTGCTAATGCTCCAGAGTCAACTATCCTCTTACTCAGGCTGGTCAGGAGCAAACCGAGCTCACCTCTGGAAGCCCACCTTTTATTGGTCCCCCAATTCTGCTCATGCGCAGTTGGGGCCAAACCTAATTGGGCACAGGTGGGCTTAACAGGAGCTCAGGCCTTCCTCCTCCTAACTGGCAACACCTGATTGTCTTTACCTGGTTGCCTCTTCACCCCCCTAAACAATTAAAGTATCTACCTCACTTGCTTATTGAGCAATAAAATATTTGCCTCACAAAGACATGATCCACAAGTTCTAAGAGAAATAAAAATCAGGCATTACTTTAGATGCTTGTTTACAAATTTATTTTTATTCTCTTTGAGACACAAATATAACTTGGATTATTCTCCCACTACTTGTAATCAAGTTATTGCGAGTTAGTATTTTAGAATTTCCTTTCTGTAGACCTCCCAATTTAAAAATATTAATTCATATGAAATATATATGAGATAATTTGTAACTAAAAAAAAAAAAAAAAAAAAAAAAAAAAAAGAGTTTATTGTATATTAACACTTCAGTCAGCTCTAAAGATCTCAACTAACTGCCTCAAAAAGGCTGGCAATTTATGGCCTCAGCCTCTCAAGAGACAACAGTGGTTGGGAGCTCACCTTAGCACCCATACTGATCAAGGCCTGAAGTTTTCTGAAGTGTATTGTTTCAATAAAAGTCCACTGCTGGGCAGGATATTCACAGACAGATCTGGCTCAGGTTCAAGAAATCAAGAATATTGAAGCCTGTTTTCCCTACCGCTAGAGAAGTTCACTGCTCTCTGGATGAGTTGTTGTCCTAAGAATCTTGAGAAGCAGGCTGTGATCCAAATTAAACACCCTCTTTTTTGGCATCTGCACTGTATCCAAGAGCAAGACAGAAAAAAAATGGAGGAAGTCCTGATGCCTTAGAAATCTGAAAAAGCTTGATAAAACCCATGATGTGCCTATTATTGTGCATGGAATACCAGGCAGAATGTCCAAGAAAATTGGGGAAATCTGAAGTACTGCTGCCAAAGGTGAATGAATCTGGCTGGTTTCCAGGGTCTACATTGAAAATAAATGTACAGTGAAAGCCTGTTTAAGTTTTTTTTCTTTCTGTCATTTATATGATTATATATTTAGAACTCTATTAACACAGACAGTAATTCACTGGGAATGAAATAATCCCATTTCACTCTCTGAATTTATGGTTGGTGGCAGAGTTTGTAAGCCTAGTTGCAGGGTTTTATGGAGAATTCTGTCATTCAAACATTTAATTCTGGTGATGTTGGTGGGGATTGGCAGAAGTGTGTGAGAAGTTTAATCCTATATGTTTAGTAATAAAAAGGCTTGTAGTAATTTATTACAAGTCCTACTTGTTTTCTCTAAACTCTTTAATTGCCTAGACCCCACCAGATCAGCAAGGACTGTTCTTTGGAAAAAACATATTACAAAGGCAAGAAAATATGGAGTAAATGGCATTGTGAGGAACATACAGAAATGATAAAAGAATGGAAAATTTAATATGTCAGATGGTTTCTTGATTTAGGCTTCATTTTGTCCTCTAGAAGCAGAACCCTTGATTACCTGCAGGAATGGTCCTTTGTTTCTGTACAACAGTACAGAAAGATTTCAGCATATTTAATGCACAATTCTAGGTTTCTAGGAGTAGCTCACCAGGCAGATATAGGAGATAATGTAGTTCTCTGTGAAAAATTAATAAAACCTTCACTACATATATTAACTCTGCATATAATAACTCATCATTAGATGATGCTTTCTTATTGTGAAAAGGACCTGTGACAAAAATGAATTAGAGATTATTAAACACATCAACACACTGTTTTAATGCTTATAAATCTTTGTATACTTTCTATATAAAGTTTGTGTACCCTTTGTATGTCTTCTCTATGTTAGTGGATTTTTGAGTTCTCAGACACGTCTCTTGTTCAAGACTGGAAAACTCTTTGGCAGTATTCTCAGTGACAAAGCACTTCAATTACGTGCTTAGTTCTCTGTTTCTAGATCTGACTCTTATGCTTTCTAAATATTTTTTTGTGGAATGAGCCTTCTACTTGAAGTCTGTGCTCACTCACCTCAGTCCACCATATTTTAGGTGATAAAACATACAACCATGTTTTAGAAGCAACACTTTAATTGTTCCTTCACAATACCTTGTTTAATGATGACCCTGGTCAAGTACTGTTATATCAGCACAGTGTCAAGAAAAAGAAGTGTAGTTCATTTATCAAAAAATCTTTTTGTTAGATTATTAGTTCATCTGGCAGGAGATTGCTTTTTTATGTGAAATGACTTAAAAGTGTCAGTAAAATAGTAAAATGCTACCGTACCACAAAACGTACAATGACTATTTCTGGATTGTCATTTAGTGGACATTGGGAAAGACCAAAACTTGCTCCTAAGATCTAAGCACCTAGGGGTTTTAAATGAACACTAATTTAAATATAATTAAATATTAGGCAACAATGAGCAAGGTATTGTCTTTTTTTCACCTCCTTTCCCTGTGCAGCTGACCAAAGCTCCATAAAATGTTTTGAAGTTGTACATTCACTTCCATTCAAGCTTACCAAATTCTTTGTTTATCATATAGCTGGAAAATTAGGAACCTGAG
Source organism: Florisuga fusca (assembly GCA_038090715.1). Taxonomy (NCBI): domain Eukaryota; kingdom Metazoa; phylum Chordata; class Aves; order Apodiformes; family Trochilidae; genus Florisuga; species Florisuga fusca. Next base: position 2,951,695 of record JAAWXA010000014.1, read on the forward strand.
AATCAGTGAGGACCTTTTGTTGCTTTGTGGTTTAGTTCATTTATCTGTTGCAAAGTCCAGGTAAACAAGACTTTTGAAACATTCTGCAAAATCCTGTTTGAATTTCATGGGATAATATATCAACTACATGAGAGTATACTTTCATGCAAAACATAGTGTTCATTTTAGAGATTTTTGTCTGGGAGCCACAGAAAGAAAAACAAACCAAAGCATGCTTTTTCAGTCAAAACAAGAAAAAAACCAAAATCAGTTGATGATCACATTGTTTTCAGGTTTATCACTCTAATAGATAACAATGTTCACTCTGCTTGGTCAAAACACTTTATTTCATGCATTTATTTCATATTAAATAGTATCTTGGCAAATTTCTAAATTACTAAATTTCTAAAAATTGTTTCTAATTCTTATTAAACTTCTAGACTGCATGACTTGTACATATTTATTCATAGATAGTGTCCTGAACCAGTGATAAAATATTGATCTTTAAACCTGTCTTTAGTAAAAGACCAAAACTTTTTTTTGTTAAGTTTTGGATCAGGATAATTTGGGGGGGAAGGGGAAAGGACATGACATGTTTCTTTAGAAAATAAAATTGGCATGTAGTTGAAGTTGCTCATGGCTTGCAATGTCAAAAAGAGCCCTAAGGGAGATGGATTATTGGGCAGAGTACAGGGGAAATGGTCACAAGTGCAAAGTAAATACAATTTCTCATTTGGCTCCACAGTTTATCACAGTCCTGCCTGTCTATATTTCTTTGTCCTGATCTGGCAGAACTGCAGTTTAAAGAATGTTCTGTCCTGGACACAAACAGAAGTGTAAACAATATAAAGCCTAGTTTGATATTTCCTCTTTCCCTTCATCAGTTTATGTTCTTCTCTTGGCAATACATGATGGTAATTTAATATAAAAAGGAGTTGGGGAAGGTGATTTGCTTTGGGTTTTTCAGTGTTTTGTTTTTTTTTTTAACTGATTGTATTTCTAGATCTAATTTCAAAACTAGAACTTCCTGACTTCTGTTCTAAAATGAATCAAGATAAGGATCCAGAAGAGACAGTGGGGAATAAAGATGACATATTGTTAAGTCATTATTTAAAAGATAATGCCATTTTCAGTGAGTACACTGACACATTTAAACATCTCAAAATACAACATCTTTTAAAACATGAAGTCAAAGGTACAAAGTCCATCAGTTTGTTGCAATCTATTTGATAAATATCAATCTTTACAGGTAAGGTCCAAAGAATTTAGATGAATGTGAGATTAAAAAAACAAAACCAAAAACAAACCACTAGAATAAAAAAAATTGGAAAAGAAAACAGATAAATGTTCTTACATTTTAAGGGTGATTTGAAACCCCTTATTTAATGTAGAGAAAAAACTACCCTTTACTAGCAATTTTATAGTTACATTTTCCTTAACTTTTTATTCCCACTTTGAACAGGTGCTGGAAGACAGTTTATGATGAGCATTCTCCCACAAGAAATATTGAAAATTTTAATAAATATTTATTAAATTGTTCTTTCAGAAAAATATAGAACAAAATTGTCTTGACGTACATGAAGATGAAATTGTTCCCCTTCCAGCTTTGTGTGAGAGAGTGTGTGTGTGTCTTTGCTTCTAGTAAGTAGATGGCAAAGCAGTGCTGCAGAACTATTACACAGATGAGTGATTATATTCACAAACAGAAGTTTGACTTGGGGGTGCCATTGTTAGCAGTATTTTCTTTAATGATAGCTGTTACTCTAAGATTACGTCAACCAGACTAGAAGTTGTTCCTAGTAAATAGTTTCCAGAAATGATAGATTTTGTTCCTTCATTGTATAATAGGTAAGTACTTGAGCTGTGAAAAAAGATGTAGGTAATGCAAGATAGACAATTAATAGCTGAAAAGTGCTGTATTCTATTTTCAAGTTTTTGGGTTTTTTTCTGGGTTATTGCATACTCCAAGTGTCAGTTTATTCATCTGAACAATGAAGATAATGGAGATAATTAAGTTTATCAACTGTAAGCGTTTGAAAAGCTGGAGGTTATAAGCACTTGATATAGTCACAAATGAGTGATCATTACTCCTCATCCTTTAGGGATCACTGTGTAACTTATCATTGTATTTGTCTTGTCTGTGGTAATGTGGAATTGTGGAAACAATTACTTGAAGCTGAAGCTTCTCATCTCTAGCCCTTTCTCTGGTGCTGTGAGTTGGATTGAGAAAACATCATATTCAAGTTCTTCTTTTAATCATATTATGTGCTTTAATATAAGATTGATTTTTTTTTAATTGAGTTCATGTGAATGTAAATAATGGTCATAACACTGATTTGATTGCTCTACTTCTAATCTAGTCACATATTTTGATAGTTTTGTTGTATCATCTTCTGAGCTTTCTGACCTTTTTTTATTATTACTTTTCTTTCTTTTTTTTCTTTTTCTTGTCCCTTGATTGGACGGTCAGAAATTTCAGGAGGGGGGAGGAAAAGACAAAGATGCAAAGGAAGTAGGTCCAGAAGAGCCCATTACAAAACTAATAAAATAAGTGGTGGGTGTAAGCCTGTGTGCTAAAGACTGCTCTTAGAAGACCTTTGTTTGAGGCCCTGGAGATTCCTTCTGTATCACTTAATTGAAATCAGAATTAGCAACAGGGAATCTTGTGTATTATCAGCATGATCACGACAAAGCCTGTAGTGCTGTGGGCAGACTTACAATAGGAAGGATTGTGATATGGTGTGGGAAGATAATTCACAAAGGATACAAAAGCCCAAAGGGACAAAAGCAAAATTATTTAAGTTTAAAATAATTGTGACATACATTTTAAAAGAGGCAGCTGAACTGCAAACGTGGGTAGATTTTGCTTATTAAAAGGAATGGTTCTAGTCTGATTTTGATGCTAGCACAAGGCTTTGCTGACAAGAGAACTGTGGACAACCAGCAGCAGCATCACTCCAAACAGTAGTTCTGTTTTACAGAAGGAAATTATTTTCAAGAAAATCTACTTTATGCTACCTTCTTACTCAGTCTAAACTTTAAAGAGCTTCCCCATAGAGTGCTTCTTTTCAGGTTTTCAACGGAGGTGCCAAAGCTTCATGGAAAACTTTAATACTTATGTTGTTCACAAATGAATATTTTCTCAGCTAACAGTACCACTGGTGAAAGCTGTCAGATTAACACCCTTGGACACCAAAAATCTCTTATTTATTCACCTAATAGGTAAAACATGATCAGTAGTTCAGGATGCTCTTTACCAGGTAGAGAGAGGCTATAAGGCCAGGCTGTTGTCCTGGGGAGCCTTATGCAAAGAAAATAAAGAGAAAAAAAGTCTGTCTCTAAAGTGTAAGAAACATTTGGTTTAGACATTTGAGATTCTGAAGTAGGCTACACAGCTGAGAGATGTGATAGTGATTTTTCTAAAATAGGTTATTGTGTAAGTATTCTTAAGAAGGGGGATTGACTTCTTCAGCAGCTGTGACTTATTTATATGGTCTTCTCAAAACAATAAACTTACAAATTATTTAATTATTTCTTGAGCCTGGGTTCATAAGTCATGGGGAGTTCTTTCAAACCAATCACATGTTCACTGCTGGAAATACCATAGCTACAATGCCTTAATGCATTTCATAGTGCAGGTCAGTGTGAATAACGTGAAGAAATGAAAGGAAGGGAGTAATCAAGCACAAAAGAGAGAGTATTAGTTATGTGTTGGTAAGGAAACAGTGGGAGCAGACAAAAGATGGAGGACAAATGTCAGAAGTAATGTAGATGCTGGATTTTCCTGTAAGTATGATAATATATATGCTATAATTGGAGGAAAATAGGAGGACAGCACGTGACAGGGCGAGACAAAAACTACTGAGCTTGACAGGCAGAGTGGGTAAAGAGCAAAGAAATGATTGATTTGCAGTATGTTTGATTTGCTACTCTGAGAAAGCTTTCTTGGCATCACAAGGCAAGCTTATAAAGGCAGAGAGAGATAACACAGTATTTCTCTCACTCAGAAAGCTTGCAGAAATCATGTTGTCTCTTGTGTCTGCCATTCTCTCATCTTAGCAGAGAGAGAGGATTTCGTGTAGTGGGAACTTAACAGGAGAAAGGACAGAATACAAAGCTGAATTCTCTATTGGTGTATTTGTAATATATTTTAAAACCTTTTTCAGTGACCTTGAAGATGTTAGGGAGTTTGCTTTCATTAAGTTTGCAGATGTCACCAATTGAGGCAGGTGGTAGGGGGAGAAGTGGAGACTGGAGTTAATACCACTCTAGACACTCAAGGGCAGGGATGCCATCTAGAAGGATGTGGCAGGCTTGTGGAGTGGGGCTCACAGAAACCTTTTGTAAATCTGCAAGATAAAGTGCAAAGTACTACACATAGCAAAGAATAACTGTACCCTTGCTGGGATAAATCCTCATCTTATAGGGTCTTATGCCCAGTGACAGACTTTGCAGAAAAGGTCCTAGGGATGATGGTGGGCAGCATGAGGCTGCAGTATGCTCTGACAGCAAGAGACAAGCAGCATCCTGGACTGTATGAATAGGATTACAGTGAGTAGATAGAAGAAAGTAATTATAATAGCAAGAGTCTTCATTTTACCTGCAACGGGTAAAAAAGCTTCATTAATGAAAGTGGGTTTTTAGCATCTATAACCTGTAAACTAAGTCTAACATTAACATTAGCTTAATGAGCTTTAATGTCCACACAGTAATCATGAGCTGTTCATTCACAGTTGTCTTCCTACTTTTGCTTTTGCATAGACCAGCAATAAGCAATTTATCTTCTGGAAAATTGTCTTTAACCTCCATTTAGATTATTTCCAGCAGGCACCATGCCCACTGAAGTAAATATACTCCCTCCAGGACACGAATCCTCACTCTAACCCTGTAGAGCTCAAACATTCTAGCAGTAAATCAAATTCTGGGTTACCCAGATTGCCTAACACAGACTACAGCCAGAAGATATGTTAACTTGTAATCCTTGTTTTATCACATATGAATGTTTTCTACCTCAGATACCGTTGATCTCTACTAGTCACAAAATACAAAATCTAGCATTGAATTTATCTTTGTTCTGTCTGACATGGTTTTCCAGAAAGAAACCTGCAAGAGTGAGTGTGAAACTAAAGAATACCAGACATATGTTTTCCTAAAATACTTTTTAATTAGATTATTTTATGCACAGATATTTTAATTGAAATATACCTTTAATTTGTATAACTACCTAGTCATATAATATTTTCCACTGGAGCCTTTACTCATTTAGTGCAAAAGATAACCCTGTTCCAGAGATTAGTAAGGTTTGTGTAGTAAAAGAGACTATGGTCTACCAGTTTTAATTACTGAATACTTTATTACAGAAGTTTAAAAAAACTGAGGGAAATAAAGCAGGAATTGGTTTCAGGAAAGAGAAATTAGGACCACCCAATTGACACCTCTAATGTGAGCAATTGAAAAGCATCCTGGAAAGCTGTTTTCTGTTTCTTTGGTTGGCATGGTTTCCACTTCATGGAAAGTGAACTTCTTGGGGTTTTGGGTTCCCCATTTCTGCATTAGAGCACTTGGACCTCTGATTTGCTAGAGTGACAAGCTGTTGATAGCACAGATTAAAAATTGTGTGCTCTGTACACCTTGTATGCTGTAAATTATTAGGTATACAGGCAGGGTATGTCTAACCATTACCTAAACCCTTGTTGATTACATTCTCTCCATGTATCAAATTCTTTTACAGAAAAAAACCAACAGGTTTTCTCATTGTTTCACATGAATACTAAATGCATAATGTAAAAGAAATATTGAGGAACTATAGAGTTCTATAAAGGAAACTATAACCCCATAGAAAACTTGAGAAGGAAGTTAAGATGGTTCTACTGGGTAGAGTTGCATAGGGTGAAGTAAATGAGAAATAAAGCCTTACACCAAAAATTGGTGACACAGTCTAAGTGGCTCTGATTCAGGTAAAGCTTGTGTGTACTGAGCATAGAAGTCTTTAACACTTTGCATCAGAAATTGTGGTGTACTGTGTATACACTAGGAAAGTAGAATAATGTGTTGTACTGTATTTAATTATTGCACTTTCCCATTCTGGGCTGCATGAAATATTGTATTCTTTATTACATAGATTTGATCTATGATTACACAGATTTCTAAACTTCAGTTTAGAAGTAATTGGCAGTTGTCAATACCATGCTTGTAATTCCTGTTACAAATGCAAGAGCCTAAACCTACATCAAACTCTTAATTCAGAAAAAAATGGGAAAAAAACCAACCAACCAATCAAACAAAAAAAACCCCAAAACCCCAAACAAACAAACAAACAAACAAACCCCAAACAAAATAAAACCAACACAAGAAACCACAAAAAACCCTTCATTCAGAAAATGGTGCCAGTCATGCCCACTGGTATGCAATCAAAGCTATTTCATATAAGCATGTCAGCATTTATGTTAAATGGCACATGTGTCACCTGGGAAATGCAGTATCAATGTTCCCAGGTATCTATACTATACTTTTCTCTAAAGATCAAGCTAGCTTTTTCCAATATCCGAAGTCCTTCTGAATGCTTCTATTCACATTTATGTGATAGATTTCAACTAGTGTACAGTAAACAGTAAGGAACTGGCTTTTTTCAAGTCCAAAATTCTATGACAATATCTAAACTAGATATTGACCTCAATTTTGAGTCTGCTTTCCCTCAGTTATTTTAGAAAAAAACAGACATATTTTAACAGAGTTTATTAATTTTAACAGAGTTTATTCATTTCAGCTTTTAATGGATACCAGATTTGTCACCTCTTAACAAGAGGGACCCCTGGAAACTCTCAACTGAAAACTATAGAATAAATATCATGAAGACATGTTTGCAGTATGTTTGGATTATTTTGCTTTCTATAATCGTCATAAAAGAGGCATACCTAATTAGACTCTGGCAGGACAAATGTCACAACAAGATGAAAACTGAAGTGTTTATACTTTATGCAATCTCCTGTATCATTAGGAAAAATTTTGAGCTCTAGGAAAGAAAAAAAAATTATTATATGAATAGGGAAAAAAGATATATCTGATTAGGGCAGTGGCAAACACTTCATCCAATTTTAAGGTTTAGATGAATGAGATTTACTAAGAGTATCAGGTAGAGGTCACGGAAAGGTTTCAGGGGAAACACAATGTTATCCGTTTGTCAGCAACATAGAAGCTGTAAAATGTATATGGATTACTATTAGTTTGTATGAGGAAAACAGAAAAAATAATGAAATTGTTTACAGATTGACATTTCCAGGAATTACATAATGCAAATTTGGATTAAAGGTATCTCAAGTCCACTGAGAAATGTAAGGTTAGTTCTTGCCATGTCTCTGGTTTATGCACTGTAACACATTTGCAGCTGTGGAGGCCTTCAAATTTGTTATTATGGTTTTTTCCATGTCACAGCAAGAGAAAACTAGGATTCTTCTACACTCGAAATAAAAGCTTTTAAACTTGGGATAAATTAAATGTTCCACTGGCTCTTGATAATATAGATTTATGGAACAACTGAAAAGCAATGATTCCATTATAAAAGTTCAGCTCGTTACCTGTGTTTTCAGTGGTACATCACAATATTTTGAATGAGCTTCACTAGCAGAACTAAGAATCTTTGATTCTTATTCTGAAGGTTGTCAAGTGACATACTTTACCCTTTTACAATGTTGGGAAAATCTCTTCAAGGTCTGGCATAAGTCTGTTTTGGTGTGTTGGGGGACTTTTTGTTTTGTTTGGTTTGGTTTAGTTTTTTGTTTTGTTTTTTATTTTACAAATAGTAGTTTCTCTGATATGTGGAAGAAAAAAGGGGAGAAAAAACTATGTCTCAGAATAAGAATATTTTTTTTCCCTTGTATTTTCTACTTCTGTAAATTTTGCTTTTTCTAAATAGAAGGCTGTCTTGTAGAAGGGCCTAGCCACAGCATAGAATTAATCAGTCTATGCAGAGAGCAGGAGCTGAAGTACTTATAAAAGCATCATGGGATGTGATTTATATTTCTACTGCAACAAGTTTCATTATTCTTGTTCACCTTCCTACACTCTGTCACTTCATTAAAGCCTGTATATTCATTCTTTAAGTAGCCACTACAGTTTTGATGAACTTCAAGAGCAGCTATGCAAGGGATCTATCTTAGATAGTGTACATTAACTATTCTTCCCCAGACTCTTTCCAGATTAAGAAGCAGATGCACACCCCATTCTGTTCCTAGTCTCCCTCTTGTTGATCCTGATCATGAATATGAACACTTTGTGACTGTCTTCTTGCTTGTGACTTGGTCTTCATGTAGAAATACACCTTGATGAGGGAAGAGTGACAGGAATTAAGTTCATATTTGGGTGCATAGTCAAGTCTTATCACAAAGTTGCTACATTATGCAATTGGGAAACTGTTGTCCAGTTTTCTGCACTCTGAACTACATAATAAATCTGAAATTTTGTTATCATGCTATCCTCACCGTTACCTGGGTTATATAGAACATTACAGAAGCTGTGTCTGGCCTGGTCATAAGCTGGAGCAAACAGAAGAATGATATTATAACTCCTCTGGTATAGTATTTTCTGCCTTTGGCTTGCTTGCAGCACATCACAACACTTTTTAAAAGCTCTCTTGACTCCCATACATCTTGTGGTCTATTTCTTGTCACAGTTTCAAAATTTTTGAATTTGTGTCACTTACACAGCTCCTTTGTTCTACCAGTACCATTGCTTTTACATTCCACTTCTCATTCCCAGCTTTATTTTATAGGCAGTATAAAAGTTGATTTTTTCTTAACACCTAGTTCCAACTATCACTGTGCTCAGTGTTGATGAGAATTTGCCAATTAAAACCAGGAGAAACAGCTCATCTGGCCCTGTAAATCCACTGCATATTCTTCAAACTGAGTACTGAAAATGCAGCCCTAAAATTCCCTGACGCTCATACCCCCCTCCAAACACTGTCCAATTATGAAAAGTCAGGTCTTAGTTATTCCTTTATTGAATATCTAGCTAAGGTTTGGAGAGAAAGTTCATATTAAAGAATTTTTTTTTAATGAATGGTAGTAAAACTGGGACTACTACTGAACCTGTGTTGGAAAACCAGATTCAGTAGCACTCTTGATCAGTGGGCATTGTCCTTTTCGTTTACTAACCAAGACAAGGATCTTTGTATGTACTTTGACTTTTTTGACAAAAATTTCTTTGTGATTTCTACAAGAATGGGAAATATCAGGGTGATAGAGTAACTATGAGTTAAATATGATATAACATGTGCTTAGAAAAACTTTGTTCTGGTTTGGAATAGCTACTAAGAGGTTGGGTAGGTAAAAATGTCCATGCTGACTTTCATATTGACTTGGAGTGTAAAGAAAAAAATCTCCTTTCATATCTGTTCCATCCTCGCCCACTGCAGTTCAAATGACTTCTAGCCTTTTCAGCACTGCTAATAGTGTTATCCTTCATAAAGCCACCCTAAATCATGCTTTGTTCGAGATGAAAAAAAATCAGAAGCAAGTGAATCGACAAATAGGAAAATTGCTGAACAATTTATTTTCAGAATGGTTATATTATTAGGAGTAGTAGCATTAGACAGTGTGATCAGTTAATGTCACCTGTCAAAATATACCATAAGTCTGTAGAAACTTGTAAAACACCAAGAAGCCAGAGTCAAAGCAGCCTGTTCAAATGAAATGACCTAAATTGAACTTGGTACATTCCAGGAGGACACAGAGCTCTTCACGTGTAGCTCCCATTTGAGGTCTCTGAATGACTGTTTTGTGTCAAGTCATTCAATCCAACGTTGCTTCATAACCAGAAATGGAAATTTATTTTAGCATGGTAGTATTTGACAAGTGTGAAATAAGTTCACATCTAGCCTAAGGATCAAAAGTGTTTGTGTTTTCTGTGTATATTTACAAATTCTGTGCTTCATGTGTACATTTCCCTACTGACAGCAAAGAATGTTTGCTATATTTAAAGAGATTTGAACTGTGTGTATTTGATAGAAGTTTATTTTCAAGCTTTAGATTTTTTGCACTTTTTGAAAGTAGAATATATTTGGATATTGAAATCAATTAAAAAAAAAATTAAAACTCAAATTCTAAACCCCCAGTATTTTAAAATACCTATTTAAAACATTAGAAATCTTAGTTTTTCAGGTAGCTATGAGTGCTTAGAAATACTAGTAAAAGGATTAAAAATGTACAAACTTTTGTAAACCTCTTAAAAGAAAATATGTTTGAACTCACAAATTTCAACCCATTTCCTAGTAGGAAGTTGAAAAATATCTAAAAATATTTGACATTCTTATCTATGAGATGAAAAGTGATTTACAAAAAGAGATTTATTTTTTTACTCTATAAAAATGAAAACTGATTGACAGTGACTGAGAGCATTTCTCTGTACTTTTTCTGTTGTTTAGTTTTTACCTCATGTGGAAAGACATTAGGACTGAAATCAGGTTTTTATTTTCCCATATAACAGTTTTGGGTAGGAGACTACATAAACAGTTAACCTAAATAGTTAACCTAAACAGTTAAACTTTCATCATATTCTCTAAGCAAATACAATTGTGCATTGCATCTTGAAATAATTTTTAATGGCCATTTATATATTGCTGCTTTGCCATGTTTAGTTATTAGCAACGGTATTATTTTGCCGGTAGTGGTAATTTTAAATTCTCTCTTGTTTTTAAACCTTGTTTTTGCCTTTTCTATTTCTAACTCCCTCTTCACCTTTCCCCCACCCCCATGTGCACTCCTCCATGTCATCTCCCATCTCCTTGCTGCAATCGATAACAAACGTGTACTCCCATCTGCTCAGAAAGAACAGAGGCCAGACCAGATGTGACCTGTGATTTACCAAATGGGATGCAAACACGAGGAATGCTGTCTTCCATCTGTTGATGCAGAAACCAGTAGAGCTGGACTAGCATTTCAGCAGAGCTCTCCCACTGGGCAAATGCTGAAGAAACTCATCTTTTTCATTTTTTCTCCTCTTCTGACCTGACAGTTCCTCTGCTTGAAGAGTGTCTCGCAATGAAGCTGTAAGAGCTTACATGTAAATGGTTGTGCACTAGGGAAAATAAAAGAAGACTATTTACAGCTTATACTTTATATTTCTGCCAGAAACAGCAGTAGAGAGATGATTCTTCTCTCTACAGCAAACTGATACATGAGGCTGCTCTTTGAAATGGATAGGGCAAACAAAGCCTCTGGTTTTCCTCCCTTTCCTCTCCTCTTCTTTTCAATGCACATGAAAGCGTCCTGAGAGAGCTGAAGGAAATGAAGCAGGTGTTAGTTACAAAAAAAGATCCTTGTCTCCACTTCATTCTACTTCCAAATTACCCCACCAAGGACCATCTGGTTTCTATTCTAAAAGAGGAAATGCATAACATAGGGATTGATCCTTGTGTGTGATCTAAGAGGATTTTTGGTATATTCTTACGCACTGCTGCATGCTTTGGTACACAGTTGATAGTACAGGCCTGGTTTCAAATGATAGTTCAAGATCCAGCAATGAAAAATGCACTTGATGGTAAATTGGGATGTAGAGGAATTCTTATCTAGGGACATTATTTCTTTTTAAAATTTGGACAGTATATTGATGACTTCAACCAGGTAGAATATGACAACATTTTTAACTGCCAATGCTACTTTCAGTGCTGTTTAGATCTCTTTCTGTGTTTTATGTAAACTGAAGCACCTTAGAAGCAGAAGAGATTTCTATTCACTTTGTTTCACATAGCTTGATCAGAGAAGCAGTGGAGTGTGTAATTCACTTCCAGAAACCTGTTTCCCATCTCCAATATCCCAAGAAGTGAGTTTTATTATGATGGCATGGATTCCAGATAAGATATTTTCTGCCTGTGCTGCTAACTTTTTTTTTGAATACTGCAGCCAAAGGATTCTAAGATTTTATGTTTCTTGAAGATATATTTTTAATCCCGTGTGCAGACAGAATGCAGCATATCACCTAGATATGGCTATTCCCATATCACAACATTAGCAGTTTTATAGACAGCAACTCCTGAACATTGCATTTGTTTAAATCAACAAGAGAAAGCATATTCAGAAAAGACAGAAAATTCTTTGTTAGCAAGGTTTACAGCTTGCTTTCTTTGTTGTTTGTTTTTTGCTTTTATATTGCTTCAGTGTCCATAAAAGATTAGAAGGTCTACAGCAAGTTCAGATTTGATACTCGATTATTCATCCACCCTGTTCAGGAAACATGTATCAAAATGATTGACTCTCTCTTTGTACAGTGTAGAAGGAGATATCAGGTGGGCGTGAGGGAGAAGCTAAGCAATCTTCTTCAAACAGTGATGAGCCAGTTTCTAAGTACAAAAAAGATGCCATTTTAAACTACTCACCTGCACTTTCTCCCAGGATCTGTCTTGTGGCTTCTTTGAACCTCTTTGTTTTCTCCATTTTTTTTAGGTTGTTTTTTTTTTGGTTTTTTTTTTTTTTTTGGTTTGGGTTTTTTCCCCCCTCTTTCTGGCACTGAGAGCAGAATGCCTGAAATGCTGTGTCAGAGAAGGATACTTTTGCCAAAAGATAAATCTAGTTGCTTCTGCCCTATTTCTGTGTTGAAAGGCAGTGATCAGTCATTAGCAAGCAGACTGCCAAAGCAACTTTAGCAAAGGCAGAAGCCTTTCCAAATGGGAATTAATGAGGAAAAGAAAATGATCTTTTCATATTCTCAGGTCTTATAATGTATGGCAATCTGTCTCTAGGAGGGGTTGGGAACCAATTAAGCATGAATGATGTATAGGAAGGTGGAATGTGACCTTAACAAGTTGTCTTGTCTCTACTCTTGATGTTTCCATCTGTTTTGTGCAAAGAATGTTCTGATAATGTGGTAAGAAGGTAGATATGATTTCCAAGGGAACAGTCATTATGGGCCACTATCTTTCTGGACCTGATAAGTTTAATCCAAGTTGCCTGGGAGGTAAGAAGTCATAAAATATTTTATCTGAAGCAACTGCAAAAATTCTCATAAACTCAAAGGTTAATCACTTCACCAAAAGAACAGATGAAGGAGACAAGGCAGTTTTATGTGTCTCAGTGTGATGTCCTTATTAATCACGATGCCCATTTTCTTGAAGTATGCCTCATGTATTTTTCTTTTCGAAGCCAAATGGATAGACAGGGAAAGAAATACAAGGTAATACTCTCACATGATAACCAGTTTTGCCTTTCTTGTATCATATGTTCAGGGGATTGCATTACAGCAAGCACATATTCTAATTCATGCTGTGGCTGACCAAATATTCCTTTCAGATAGAAACCCAAACTTCCTCCTGTGTCAGTCATCATGGATAAGAAAAAAAAAAAAAATTGAAAGTTTACAGGTTGAGACACAGATGTGCCAAAACTGAAGAGATATAGTCTGGATGGTTAGACTCTAAGCTGGGGGCAAAAATGTCTGCACCATCAGGCTCAAGGGGATTAAGAGTTCAAATTTGGACAGGTGACCAGCTACAAGGACATTTCTCATGAGGGCTGTGGTGCTGCCAACACTGTGTAAAATCACCATTAGCAGCCCGGACAGTGAATTAGATGCATTCTCAGCAAGTTCATGGTTGGTGTTAAAATGCCATTCAGGAGATAGCCTGGAGAAATGGGCTAGCAGAAAGCTTGCAGAGCTCAGCAAAAACTAATGCATTGTTTCACCAGAGGCTGAGTAACTCCACAGAGCAGTGAAGACTTTGGGCTGAGTGGCAGGAAAGTAGCTTTGCATAAAAGACATAGCAGGTCCAGGTGGACAAAAATTGTGCATAGATAAGCAATGTATCCTTGCACCAATGAAGGATATTCTCAGGAGTGCAGCCAGTAGATCAAAAGGAGTAATTATTTCTCCTTTTTTTGTCATTTAGAGACCAAACTTGACATATCATAGAAAATTTTAGGGCTGTCAGTATGAGTAAGACAAATTGGAAGGAGTCAGTAGAAAGCCACTAAGACGTTAAGGGGACCAGAGCACCTGATATATAAGCTGAGTTTGTTCAAGCTGAAAAAAAGATTAAGTGGGGATCTAATGTCTGTCTTCAGCTGAATAAAGGGAAGAACTTCTTTCCATTCCCATTCTTCCTGTAGGATAGTGTTCACAGCAGATGACTGTATCTCTTTGCTACTGAAGTGCAAGACTTACTTTTCTTGATGATAGATTTATTAAAGCAGCATTGTGTGCTACCATGTTAATAGTGAATAGACTGTGCACTGGCAAAGGCCACCTACACATTTAAGGTCAATGTAAAAAAAATGAAGGAAACAAAGCAAAGAATGATTTAGTATTACTCTGAATTTTTAAAGAAGCAGAGAGCATTTTCAACATAAATTAAACCAAGAACCACCATGTTACATATAATTCTTAGTTATAGCTCTAAATGACAAGACTGTTCCTGAATTTGAGACACAGTCTTTTCTACCTTGAAATTAGGACTCTTTTTGTTTGTATCATAACAATGGAATCTAACTAAAAATTCATGTTATGATTCTGAATTTCTACTTTTTGTCATATGGCTAAAAGCAAGGTCCAGCTACCTGTTTTCAATCTTCTGCATCTCAGTGGAAATCCTTATGAACAAAATTCAGCATCCATACTTGGTAATATTCACAATGTATTTAATGTAAGTTCAGGCTGTTTTCTCTGAGAGAGCACAATTTGCACTTGTGTGTTATGTATTTACTGTAAACAGCCACAGGCTGTGTCAAAAGGAAGACATTCGGGGTGATTTTGTACTTTAATATAACCACTCTAAATAGCTTTATTTTTTTAATTTGAATTTATCTATATTTTATTTGCATGCTAGAAACAATTTCATTTCCCTCAGTATGAGGAAAACATGAGTCTAGGTCTCATTTTCAGCACTGACCTGGAACAAGATTTGAGTTACAACAGTTCATAAATGACTTCATTTATATTTTATCCTGTTACATTAAAGGGATCCAGCAAACTCTTTGGGAAAAGACTAGAAAACAGTCTCAGTGCAGTGCCTAGGTTATTGCATTATTGGCTTTGTGGCTCAGTGTCATAAGAAGAAATTGAAAATACCCAATCAGAATGCTTTCATTAGTATTTTTTTAAGAAATAATCTTCATGGTAGATTTCAAGAGTCAAATAATTATTTTTGGAGCTAAGAATATATAAAAAATTGTTCCTATAGAAACAGAAATTGGAAAATAAGTTTAATTAAATGGAATTTGAGAGGCTTACTGGTATAACTGCCTGTCCCCATATTCTATGGATTAAGTAGAAAATACTTGGTACTTTTGACATGCAAGCTTGTGCACTTCTGA
The DNA here is from genome assembly GCA_038090715.1 of Florisuga fusca. Taxonomy (NCBI): domain Eukaryota; kingdom Metazoa; phylum Chordata; class Aves; order Apodiformes; family Trochilidae; genus Florisuga; species Florisuga fusca. Next base: position 2,966,973 of record JAAWXA010000014.1, read on the forward strand.
TAATGTTAGTACAGTAAATATCAGAAAATAAATTTAAATAATTTTACATTTTTCTCTAGAAATCATAATAAAAATGCTTTAACTTAAGAATGGAAGTGCCAAAGAAACAAAAGCATCCTTTTTCAGATTTTAATTTAAATGGGAAAAAAAAAAAAAAAAAAAGGAACTGCATAAAAAAACCTTCTTTGGGGGAAAAAAAGCAAGAATTACTAAACCAAGTCTAAAGAATCATTCTAAATATACTCAATCGTGTTCTAAATCAATTATTTATAAAGATATCTTAAGTGTTGCAGTGGGTTCTCATTGGGAGCCCTCTAAAAGTGGATTTATAAAGAAAATTTTCAAATATATTTCTGCTCTGAACTAACCACATCAAATAAGTACCTTTTAAGTAAACGAGGCAATTTTGCCTCCAAGAGGCAATTCCTCTGGTCTGTCTCAGAGTCAGTTTGAGTTTGGATTCAGCAAACCCATTCAAGTTTGACTGATTTTTTCTTTAGAGATCCATTTCTGTTTTTGTCTCTTGTGGCTCTAGAAGTAGTCTGGGTGACTGTATAAGGCTAGGCAGTCCAAATTAGGCAAATAGGAACATATCTTAAGTTCCATTTCCTCCATTTTTCATTTACTTACATTTCTATTTAAACTTCTTGGGTGATTTGATTGGAAAATAATTTTGACTCAGTAGGACCTTACCCATACTCTGGAATAATGTGTATGTTTAATGTTTGTTTTATTTTCAAACTTGTAAGCTTCTTTTTTAAAGATTTACCCTTTCAAATTTCAATGTTTATCAATAGAATGAAGAACGTGTAATGTAAGCATATTTTATTTTATGCAGATTCACAGACCACTAATGCAGTCCTGTAGCTGAAGCTCAGTTAGTTGCATTTTCTTTTAGCAGTGATATAATTTTGAGCTTTTCAATTCATTTGTCAATTACCTCTGTTCTCCTTTTTTTCCCCCTTTTATTTTTACTTTGTTGGGCTACACTTGTCCGTAGCGCAAACTTCCAGTTCTGTTCTCATCATCTAATCCCAAAGATTACTGAACTACTGCTCTGCTGCCTGTCACAGATATCTGTCTCTTGCATGCCATTAGTCCTGTATAAACCTCTCTATAAGATCTCTCTCTTTAAAAAGTAACAAAAAGATAGAGGAAGTCTGGCAATCTGGGTCAGTATTATATTTTCTACATTCCTTTTAATTTTTATTTAATATTGACTCTTAAATTACAGAATAAATCATAGAATCTTAGAACAGTTGGAGTTTGAAGTCATCTATCCCAACCCCTTGCAATGACCAGGGACACCTTCCACTGTATCAGGGTGCTCAGAGCCCTGTCCAGCCTGACCTTTAATGTTTTCAGGGTCGACATCTAACACTTTTCTGGGCAATCTGTGTCAGTATTTCACCACTGCAATAAAAATTCCTTATATCTAGTCTGAATCTACACTCTTTCAATGATAAAAAATTACCTCTTCTCCTGTCACTGTAGATCTCGGTAAAAATCTCTTTCATGTAAGTCTTTCCTACAAGACTCTCTTGTATCTGGAAAGACAACGTTTCCCCAGGGCCTTTTCTTCTTCAGGCTGAACAACTCCAACTCTCTCAGCCTTTCTTCATAGGAGAGGTGTTCCATTCATCTGATCATCTTTGTGGCTCTCCTCTGGACCTTCTCCAAAAGGTCCATGTCCTTCCCATTTGGGCAACCTCAGAGCTGGAAGTGGTACCGCAGATGGGTTCTCAATATTTATGCCAATCATTATATGGACATATGGTGAGACACTTACAAGCAGTAATAGAAGCTATTATTTCAAGTCTAACAACAACATTATCCAGTGAGAAACTGAGTTACGGCTGGCTGCATCTGTGCACAGGTGGTTTTCTTACAGCCTCGCATTTTACTTCTGCACTCAGTCTAAGCATTGTTTTCATAGTGCTAGCCCTGTCTGAAGTGACCAGAACCCAGAGTACTTGCCAAAACTGTCGCCTCAAATTTCAACAGTTCTCAAGCAAGTCATTGAGGCAGCTGTCACTGCTCTGCCAAAGGGAGCTTTTCTTTATTTCAAATGAGAATTGCAGTTCTCTCGCTAAATGACGATATGGCCAATGTACTTTGGGGGTCCATCCTGATGAATATAGATATCTCACCTACCACCTCATTCCACCTCTTTTCTACACCGTCTATTCTTTCCTTCCTGGCTGTTTCATTTGTAGCCTTCACACATTCCAGATTTTGCACCTTCTATCATTACTCAAATTATGTTTGGAACCATTGTTAATTTCTATAAAACTCCAGTTTTTCCATTACTGAGAATATGAGAATCTCAAAAAAACCCCATCCAGTCAATGAAACATTCAGCCATAAATGGGTTTTTCTACCATTTCTGCCTTATAGCACCATTTTTTTTTTCAAGATTTGCACTAGTAGATAATCCAATCTACAGTGTTACAGTGTTTAAGCCTTTGAAGTAAGAGCTGTTGCTTGCATTCAATAAGAAATATTGATAGTGGGACAGAGCTTTAGACACTGATCATTGTAGAATCAGAAATTTTAGGCATCAGAAGTCATACCTGCAATTTACAACATTGTTGTTTTTTTTCCCGTTTGATCAAGACGATAAGGAATGGAAATAAAAAGCATCCAACAATGTCTTCAGTTCTTTACATGTGTAATTTATAGCACTCGGGACATAAATAAGTTTCATGTAGAAGCTTAAATGAGTTTCTACAACAACAAGAAAGTTAAGGAAACTTAAACATAAACCTAAACAAGTTCATTGTAGAAATATAGTATAGCGCTTATAAAAGGTATATCAAAATTCAGCTGAATTTGTGACTAAGCCACTCTTCTAATAGTGATAAACCAAAGGAAGGACTTTTCTTAGTTGCCCTAAGGATTTTGTAGCAAACGTACAGCAGACCACATAACACCTGGACTTAATTTGCAAGTACCAGGATGTCGAGTGATGCTTCCTACATCTTTCAAGCTGTAGTCACACTACTTCCCGTATCCCAGCACCTTGTAACCACATTTCTCTTAACAAAGAATTGATCAAGACTTGAGATGTTAAACAGACATTCTTTTTTGACCTCTGACCAGAAATACAAAACTACCCACCAGGAGTTATTATACTTCTATTTCCCTACAGCAGACTACCCAGGGCTTTTCAGGATTAAGATATTTGCAAGGCTTGTCAGCAATAAAACCACCCCCAGTACTACATCTCATTTCATAAGAAATAATATTTTCAAAATGCCTAAAAGTTGAAGATCTAAGTGCTCACTCATACACATTAGGTGGGAAATTCTTTTAGTGTATTTTGTTGCCCTCGTCTTGAAAGTCTATTTGCCTGGTGCTAAAGACTACAGACTTTTATAGAGCAACACAGGTGTGAACTGTAACCAATTGTAAATGATGCCAAGTACCACAGCTATTAGTTTTTTCAATTAATTAAATTCTGCTTTTTTTTGTGAACTCACATCATAATTCTCAAGGAGGTTAAGCACAGGCAGATGCTGAAGAAATATGGATTTAAGGGGTATCTGTAGCTTACTTTCAAAGTGTTACCGTAACTCTTCCTTTAGGCTATGCTTTCACATTAATAGAAATGGTTTGGTGGTCAAGTAGCTGTGAGAGTGTGGTTCTTGCATTGTGGCTAGCTCTTGACTCTATACACTTACACTACAGGTGACTGAAGTACAGAATCTACAGAATAGTTTTGTTTATGCATTCAATACTTCATACAGCATTTAGAAGACTTTCTTAGGCTTCGTACCTTTCAAGTACAATATCTTCTTCATTTTTTCTATAAAATATATTTTCCCATTTAACTTTCCTACCTAAGCAGTACTGTCTTGTTCCTATCTTAGAGATGAATTATCAGCAATGAACTGAAGCAAGACATCCTTCTTCTTACTCCATGGGAGATGCCTCTTGAGAGTGAAATCCAGTCAGAGCACATCTTGCTTGGAAGTGTGAGACAAATCTAGTCAGTGGTTTGGGTTAAAGACATGGAAGCCTAATTTGGCATCCCCCTTTATTTTCCTTTCTCAGTGCAGACTTTAATGTGCAAGCATTAATTTATGGTATACTCTTTAAGTATCAGATAATGAATATTATTTTCCTATATTGTTCATAATAAAACACATCTCCGTTTTATCCTCCCAAGATGTAGACTTCTAACAATTTCCATCACAACTTAAAATCACAAGGCAGACACATTTCTGAAACCACCAGTTAAGGTTTTATAGCTTTTGTAGACAATATACATAAATCTTGGCATATTTTCCATACTAAAATGTCCTCAGTAAGATATCCTTAAATATCTTCAACTGCATGAAATATTATACATGTATGTGGACACCCATGCATACAGAGAAACACACAGAGCATTCACTTTCGTGTGTCTATTTCAGGTGTTATAGGGTGTATTTTTTCTTGGAATCAATGGATGCCTGTTTTTTGGTGTGGTGCAATTCAGTCTATCACCATTTATCATTCAGAAATATTTGTGAATAAAGTCTAAAGTAGTTTTAAAACAACATTATTTTGCCAGACTATTTGCCCACTATAATGTGGGGCATTACCATGGTTTCTGCTTTAGTTTAGTCTTTTACCTTACAATGAGGACAGCATCTAAATCACTGAAATGCAGACACCTTTGTAACACTTTCCACAAGTGCTTTCATCTCCCATATGATGGAAGTATTTCCTTGCAGTTGAAACCAATGACAGTAAAGTCTAAAAAAACTCTGCATAGAGAATCACAGGATAAGCTCCTTCATAGAAAGGAGGGTACACACACAAAAGGATTCAGGGGGGACTTCTTGTTGTAATATTTGTACATTAGGCAGGTTGTTTTAGCTCACGAATACAAATCAATAATATAGAACAGCAGAAGAAAAAATTCCAACATGCAACCTCAGTTTCATCAATCAAAGACAGCTGAATAAAGCTGCAAAATAAACTGCCTGTGAAGCAGTAAAATTTTATGCATCACAGAGATGTTATACAGGCATATTCTTGTGAAAAGAAAAATGTAACTTAATGGTTTGGGGGGCTGGCTTTGTTTATTTTAGTTTGAGAGTGGTGAAATTAAAAAATGAATTCAAATGTGAAAATCAAATGTGTTAAAAGCTGTTGCAAGTGCATTTAAAACCCCAAATCAAGAAGGTTTATGTATTTAGTTTTCCAAGGAAGCTCTGGTTAGGGCATATTTCAATTAGGAAGAACACTGTTTAACATAGGTTCAGCACTGGAAACAGCCAGAATATCTGCCTCAGTAGTGATATTCTTCCAAAATAATTCTCCCATCACTGTTGATGCCTGCATAAATAAAATGCCACCAGCTATTTCCTGTTGCCTGTAACAGCATTCTCGTTCATTCTGTCAATGTGCAAAACCACTTGATATACCCACAAATACCACTATGTCCATGAAACCTGCTCACAACAGTATAATTGCTGCAAAACATGTAGGGAGTAGAAAGCATTCACCATCCAGTAAGCACTGACCTCCTGTCCCAGAATACCTTCAGATTACATGGTAGATCTCACACCTTAGGCAATATGGATAACACGTTCCTGTGCTCACTCAAACAGTTACAGATTTCTGAACTACAAATAGTAACGTCAGATTCCCATCTCAAGAGGATATGTTAGGCTGTCAATAAATACTTAATTGTGGTAACTATTTTATGAATGTTGGAAAGGTTCAAATTGGTGCCTTTCTTAGCAGCCTTATAGAGTAAGTCAAGGGAAAGGAACTAATCATTCATTTGCAGGATGAATTCTAGGGTTACACAAAAGGAAACCGAGAAATCCTTGGAATCATACTTTAATAGGAAATATGAAAAGTAGAAATACAAAATTTCTAGTTTAGACTTTATTTTAGAATTTAAAGCCTATCTGTTTTAGCAATCAGATTTTCAAGATAAAGCTGCATAAAGCACTTTAAAAAATGGTAAGTACATTGAAAAAGAAAAGACTCTTAAAAAGCTTTACATACCTACTATTACATTTTTATGTTGGTGATTACTGCCATAGATGTATATACCTCCTTTTAATCTGGTCAGAAAAAAAAATCTATGGGTTTTAGTACTTTAAAGAAGACATTTTTTTGAATGAGGTTGAGTTACCCAGGGAGGTGGTAGAAGCCCCATCCCTGAAAACATTTGTGATCAAGTTGGATAAGGTTCTGAGCAACCTGATCTAATGGAAGCTCTGTAAAGAGGATGGGGGCAGACTCTTCTCAGTTGTGCTCAGTGACAGAACAAGAGGCAATGGGCACAAACTGGAACACAGGAAAAACAATCTAAATATGAGAAAAAACTTCTTTACTCTGAGGGTGAGCACTGAAAGAGATTACCCAGAGAAGTTGTGGAGTGTACTTTTCTGGAGACATTTAAAACCTGCCTGAATGCAAAATTGTGCCATCTGTTCTGAGTGAACCAGCTTTAGTCTTGTGTGGGGGCAGGGGCAGTTTGGAGTATGTGATCTCCAGAGGTTCTTTTCATTCCCTACCATTCTGTGATTCTGTCTCTGCTCACTGCAAGGGGTAAAGTTGGACTATATGACCTTTAAAGGTCACTTCCAACCCAAACCATTTTAGAATCTATGATGTTAAAAGGAAAAATCTAGGAATGACATTTTCAAACCTTCTTTCTTATTATTTAGAAGTCATGATTTCCCATGTGTTGAGTACTCAAGTGTTTCTTCAAAGTGAATGACAAATGTTCTGCTACTTGTAAATCTAGCCATTCAGCATTACCACTAATGATTTGGGAGCCCAGATTAGAAATTTGGAAGGTGTAGGGCTTTTCTGTTTACTTGTTTGTTTGGTGCTATCTCTTGCTACCCATACAACAGATACTACAGATACTATCTTGATAGATAACAGCAGAAATATTTAGATTTCTTTTAGACCACCGTGAAAGCAACCGTCAAGAGTTCTGTGGAAATGGAAAGCTTTTGAACAGGAGGAATGTGCTCAAAATTTGAACTGTTCTCCTAGAAAAGTTGAAAGCAAATGTGGAAGATTTCTGGTGTTTTACAGTGTTCACAGGTAGCCTTTGTCTTGGGATTGTGAAGCTTTGATTTTACCTGAAGAGATGCACGATTCTAAATCTCCAGGTCACCTGAGATCAAGGGACTGTTTGTTTTTCTACTAAGACTTCATTATTAAAATGATAAAAAATATTTTCTTTTTTACATGGCCCAAGCACTGTGTGCTTGTGATATTTATTTTAAAGGACAGTAGAAAAGCCATTATAAAACTTTAGTAAAGGTATTCTGCAGTACCAGAGTGATACATGTTGAGTATTTTTATACAGCATCCAGGCACTAAGCCCTGTGTAGATCATTGTGCATATTGTTCTGCTTTTTCCAGTCTGTTAAGTTACTAATAATAATGGTCTTGCTATATTATTTTTCTGGTCAGGGATCAAGAAGTACCACACGTCTCACAAGAAAGAATGATGAGTTTTCAGAAAGAAGATTAATGTTAAAAAAAAGCTGGTTTTACCCCAAACTAGATTTGAGGTTTATGCCATAGCAGCATAAGATTAGTGTACAGTAGCAACAGTAAGCAAAGGTTCCTTGCAGTCATAGAGAAGCTGGGCTTTAAAAATATGGGGCATAAAAACTGAGATAAATGGAGCCTGCCAGTTGTGATATATTTTTCAGGCTCTGAACAATTTAACACTAACAGCTATAAAATGCTGTTCAATCTTCTAATTACTTTTTAAAGGATGACTGGAATCAGCTTAGCTTGTGTAGAAACTATGGCCAGAGGGAAAATTTTATGATTATTATTATTACACATGAAACTAGTGTTCTACACACCATGATGCTTTGTTCTTTCTGCTTTCCTATTTGATTAATTATAATTTATTTCAGGAGCAGAGTTATATTAACTATCAGATATAATAATGTCTAATTATAAAATATAATTAGCCTTCTGCTAACTTGAAGTTTGAAAATGTATAACCTTGTTGCCTGTCACAATCACAGATTTAAAAACAAAAGAGCTTTGCCCTCTCTCCAAAAAACATGACCTATTACTTGAGCACAGAAGTGTCTAACTGTAGCAATGTGAGACCTGTGACAGGTTGCATGATGCTTTATCTTGCACTAAGATCACCTCAGATGGAGGAAAAATATATTGCTCAAAGGAATTTTTACTCAGCTTACTGTTGGATTTAATTGCTTTGTGACCCTTATATAGTTTTTATTCCAATTAGGCTTTCATTCCCTTTCAGTATAAGAGATGTTCAGTGAGGAATGCTACCAGATCAATAATTACCATTTAATGATGGAGCTGGTGTTGCATGGGTCAAAACTAAACACCCTGTGTAAATGTTCAGCTCTTCTGAATCACTTTTTCAGACTAAACCATTTGAGTCTAATTCCAGTTTGGCTATGTAATTCCCAGTAATTCCCACTCAGTTTGACAATCTGTCAAAAAAGAAAAACTGAAAATTATTGGCTTGGGAAGTGTACAAAGCATATATTTACAGTATTCTTACCCTTTTAGTCACATTAAGAGAAACAAATGGCACAGAAAGTTGAAACTGAACAAAAAAAATTTTTTAGCAATGCATGGTTAGACGCTAAATTCATCAACTTACTGACTAGAGTGGGCAAAATTCGTTTCAGTCCTACCTTTTATGCCAGGAGAAGACAGTGTCACTTGCCTTTCACTTCATTTACTGCTGCAATGATAGTCTTGATTTGCCCTGTGTCAAGGAAGACGTTTTAATAATTTGGGCAGGCTCCTTAATATGGATTTTAGAGGTAGAGAAAATTTGGACTGGATAATGGAGACAACAATGATTTTTATAAAAATTATAAATCCTGTTAGATGTTGCTGGATTCTGGACTTGAGGACATAAAAAAATGTGTTCACCAGTTGGCTCTCACTGATTTTGGTGGACTTTTAAGACCTAGTGATAAAAAAAATAAAAAAAAATAAAAAAAAATGTATATTTGGAAGTAAATATCTCTTGCAGAGAACACCAGGTTTCTAGAAGTCCTAGTGTTTATATACCCCTTTGTCCTGGTTTGGGCCAGGATAAAGGTGATTTTCTGGTTTGTGCTTTTGCTTTCAGCTAAGTTTCTTATAAGTAGTTGCACTTGCTGAAATTAACAGCAAGTTTCTCAAACAGTGTCCGCTTCTAGAACTGATAACACTGGATGTTTATAGTTACTGCTAGAGACTGGTGTGCAGAGCCAAGGATATTGCTAATCTCTGAGGAACATTTTACCCTCCAGAAGGAGTAAAGAGGTCCCACCTGAACCCCTCCTTTGTGGAGGACCGGACAGATAGACGCCAGAATTGACCAAACAGAGTATTCCATCCCATACATGCCATACTTCCTGCTCTTACTGCCCTTCCTTCTCCTGTTTCCTGCATGCTTCGGCATCCTGGGAGGATTCCGTCTGTTCGTCTGCCTGTGGTCCTGATCCATGCCAGCCTGAATCTGTGTTCCTGCCTCCAGCTCCCGACTGCTCCTGACCCCAGGAGTCCATCCAGCCTGGACTTTCCCAGGGCTGCCCTGCAGCCTCCGTGGTGACGTGAGAGTTACTGGGGGAAAGGGGAGAGAAACATGCTATCAATTTTTCCTGTATATTTGTATATATTTAGTAATTTTTCCTATTTATCATTACTGTTTCATTAAAGTTGTGTAGTTTAGTTTCCAACCCCTAGGCCTCTTTCCCTTATTCTCTGTCTTTTCCTTGTCAGGGAGGAAAGGGGGATTAATAGAGAGCATCTGTTATTCGGTTTAATCTCCGGGCCAGTGTTAAACCGTGACACCCTTATATTTAGGTGCAGCCTCTGCAAAACCTCACTGACCATAGAAATTACTGGTTTAACAAATGTGTGATAGTTCAACTTGCTGAAGCAATAGTTGGAATCACCAAGGCAGATTTGAGAGCAATCACATAGGGAAGTTCAATGGACCCTTGCTCTTTGTTACTAGACTGGATGCTGCTTTGATTGTCATCTCCTTTTTGTCTTTTCGTCCACTTAGTATGATCCACACTGGAAAGAAAACCATACGGAATCCCCCTTAAAGGTTCTCATTGTGCATAATTTCAGTGTCACTACCAGTGACAGCCTGTTTAACGCACTACTGTGGTCCCATCACTTTCCTATACTGTTTTTCCAATAACATTATAGAAATAGGAACAGAATAAAGGAAATAACCTAGAAAATTGACAGGTATACATATGTACAGAACTAAAAGGTAGAAAGTATGCGTGGGCTTCAAAATGTACTGAACTTGAAAGCTGCTGTGGTAAATAAAAGTTCAAAGTAGTAAATTGACAACATAACCTAAAAAGTCCTGAGATTTTAATAGCAGGTTTTGAATTTACTTTTATTTTCACATCATTTAAGACTACTATTATCAGCTTTTTTTCCTCTGGAAACATTTTGTCTTTTGAGAATAAATGAGTAAGTAAACAAATGAAATATGAACTTCTCAGGTAACAATTTGAAAACTTCAGTTAAAGTGTTAGAGCAGACATTAATATTTTCCTAATTGACTCAAAGCAATTGTGAGTATCATGGAGAAATATTTAATGTCATCCTTTTGACAAGCAAGCAGTCTACTTTATGCACATTATTGAAATAGGCAGGTAACACATGAACAACACTGCTTTTGGATTTGTAGATTTGGTCTTCAGAAATCAATAGAATGAGATCACCAAATACTGAAAAACTTGTATTTTTATTTCTTTGCTTTTTTTGTGTGTCGCTGAACACTATTTGTAACAGGGCTATTTTCTTCACCTGCACTTATATATATGGTTTAAGTTCAAACCAAAACACACTGGGAGAAAATTCTTTAGTTTGAGGGTGGTGAGACACTGGAACAGGTTGCCAAAGGAGATTGTTGCTGCCTGCTCCCTGGAAGCTTTCAAGACCAGGCTGGATAGGGCTTTGGGCAACCTGGTCTAGCCAGAGGTGGCCCTGCCCATGGCAGGGGGGTTGGAATTAGAGGGTCTTTAAGGTCCCTTCTGTGGACTTACTGCATGTCACTGTGAAACTGTGTGCAGGAAGAATCCTCTGCAGTGACAAAAGAAAGGCAAACTGCTGCGACCTGCTAGTAACAGAGGATGTCCTAGTTCTGAGCAGTCTGAAGATATATTTTGCACTTTAAACTTTATCTGGCTAATTCTACTAATGTTTTGGATTTTTTTATTTTATTTTTTTTTCTTTTTAATTGCTGCTGCTTTAAAGGTCATGATGCCCATTATTCTAAAATTTGTAAAAGTATGGAGGTTACCAATGACAAAAATACATACGTGTGTGTGTGTATATACATTTAAAAAATGTATTTAAAGTCAGTTCAGTAATTACTTTCCAATGCAGTAATTAGCCCATTTGTAAGAGACTGTGCTTCCAAAGCAATTTCAGCCCCTCTAGAGAGCTGAATAAATTAAAATAGATCTTCTAGTATCTAGTGGCTACATCATAATACAGAAATAACGTTCAGTCTCATCTTACAGACTTATGTTCCATGAAATTTAGTCACAGTTGTATCCTTTAGCAACACAAGAGCTTGGAACATTATTGGTGGCAACAATAAGGTTAATATGTTAATTCAGAATGCTTCATTCTGAACACCTACAACTTATCATGCAGCTTATATAGCTACTGTCTGCCCTAAAATAAAATCCTACTTAAAACTGAAAACAATAGATGACTGGCTAATCATTACATTCATCACCATAAAGTATACTTGAAGATCATCTGTATCTGATCACAAAAGATATAATGACAGAAATAAGCAAATAATACAGAGGAATGAGTAGGAATCTGGAATGAAGACAAATATATGTTTTCTTCCAATCAATGGATAAATTTCTTATTTGTATTCAGAAAAGAGAATCAAATGATATTTTATATACCTTTGTCACTGAGTTATCAATGTAATTAATTTCTATACACGGTTTATCCATAATCTTAAAGATACCTTTATATATAAACATTAACAAAGTCTGGATTCCTTTTTAAACTCCTTATTGTTTCCATGTACATGAAATGCTTTCACAGCCAAGCCATGAGACAAGCTACAAGACTGCTTAATACTGTTTTATTCTTAGATAGTTTCATTTTAAAAGTTTTAACAACGTGTGCTATCAGTCTCGCAAACTCCATCTAATTAAATCGAAAGTTTGTGGAGGAAGAAGAGACTAAAAGACATTTTGCATATATTCAAATAAGTTGAAAAGAATGTTCCATAAGAATTTTTTCTTTCAGTGTTTTATCTTTATTTTCTGAAACAGTGATGCAATTTTTTTGTTTCTTATTCAAAATAGCTACGGGCTTAATCAAATTTTCTCCCCCAGTTGTCACTCACTATCATCGGCTTGGAAACTTAAAAATACCTTGCAAAGAACCAATAAAACTGATGTACAATGAGAGAGAACTTAATTGTGTTTAAGCAACAGATCTCAGTAAGAAAAGTAATATTGCAGAAGTTCAATCACTGAGTACTTGAATGATTCATTTAATCTGACAGTTAAGAGGGACCTCTTAAATATTTCATCCATATTACATTTTCCTCCTTCTTGAAATAGTTACATTAAGTCACAAGCACGTAATAAAGGCTTCAAGAGTTCTTTCTGATGCACTAGATTTTATCTGTTCTTTCTGGCCTACTGTTTGATTTAACAAGAATAACTGAGTAAGAAGTTTGGGCAATGCTATTAGCCTTTCCAGCAGCTCAACCCAATGGAGCTTCTCACTCTCCTTCTGTTGGGGTCAGAGAGAGAATTGGGAGGGTAAAAGTGAGAAAAGTAGTGGGTTAAGATTAAGACAGCTTAATAGGTAAGCAAAAGCTGCACGTGCAAGCAAAGCAAAGAAGTAGTTCACCCCTCCCCACTGTCTCCAGGAAAGCAGGGCTCCATCACACAGAGGTTACTGGGGAAGACAAACTCCATCACTCCACATGTCCCCACTTTTCTTCATCTCCCACAACCTTTATGTGATGAGCATGTCAATATGGCCTGGGATATCCCTTGGGTCAGCTGGGGTCAGCTGTCCCAGATGTATCTCCTCTCAACTCCCTATGCACCCCCAGCCTACTCACTGGTGGAGCAGTGTGAGAACAGGCCTTGATTCTGTGTAAGCACTGCTCAGCAGTAATGACAACATCCCTCTGTTATCAGCACTGTTTTCAGAACAAATCTAAAACATAGCCCCATACTAGATACTGTGAAGAACATTAACTACCCCAGACAAAACCAGCCCAGATTTAAAAAAAAAAAATAAATAAAATGAAAGTAATTTTTTGTAGATATCTCAAACATCCAAACAAAATCTGTGACATTAACAACTTATTTTCTGTTTTTGGTCAGCTGGAATAAAATGACAGAGATCTCAAGAATTCATAAAAAAGATATCTAATAAGGTTTTCAGCCTTGTATTTCAGAGGTGTGTTTGGCTAAGCCTCAAGTGAAGAATGGAATACAGACCTTTTAATGTTTATAACTTTAGGTTTTAATTTTAATCCATCCACTTACTTACAAACTGTGTCTGCCCTTTGAATTTTTCATCATAAATGGACAGTTCCATAATTCTATCCTTAATTAAGAGCATCCTATGTAGTAAAGCCCTCCTTCTTTAGTTCTTCCTCTTCAAACGGTGGCACCCTCTCAACATGCCATGCATTTTTTCATTATCTGATAGATTGTGCTTGCAAACTGATACTGACAAATAAACTGCCAGATAAACTGGCAAAGGCAGGTATTATTATTTTTTTGATCAGGATTACTCAGTGCTCAAGTTAGGTCATCATTATATTTTATCATTTGGTAGCTTGAGTCTGTAGGTAGCCAGCACTTCATAAGGTTAGTCTAAAAACTACTTTTTCCTGACCTAACAGGATGTATGTTTGTATGCTTCCACACTAAAACAAAACAAACTTGCAAATATGCCTCTTGTCCATCTGGACATTCACTTTAAAGGCCTTCAAAGATTTGGAGTGGATTTGTAAAAATCAGATATTAACAGTCATCCATTTAGAAGATTTATTCCCTCAGCTAGGCCTGTTAGTTTGGATTTGGCTTTAATCTCTTTGCAGTCTTGTATAAGGAAATCTGGTTAGTAATAAAGTTTCCAGAGAGCGGTGACTCTCCAACTCTAAGGGAGAAGGGCTACTCCCACAGGACTGCACTGTGCTTGGCATGAAAACAGAATTACAGAAGTCATAGCACCTCAGTGCTTTTCCACATAGCTAAATATATGTGCTCTATGAATCTTTAGGAAAGTGCTTGATAGCCTTAAAACACTGGTTAGTGGCTCTTAATCATCCCAGAAAATGTTACCTTTTGAATCTCAGGAGTCTACTAGAGCTCTACAGTAGTTAAATCCATTAGTACTCTGCTGCTAAATTCTAATGAATCTCTAATTTTTCCACGGCTTTGTTCTCATGGATGTGTGAACATGTGGTTCAACACTGTATTGGAGGGGCGTGGGTGGGGAAGACAGAGGCACAAATACCTCTGTTTCTGTGGTCTGAGCTTGGCCAATAACAAAGGACGATGTGGCTGTTCACTCCCTGCCCCCTATTAATGGAGAGCGAGGAAATCATTATGGGTCAAGACAAGTGCTATGAGGTTTTCACTTGCCATCTACTCTCATCGACAAAAGAAACTCCACTTAGGGAAAAAAATCAATTCAATTTATCATTAATCAAATCAAAACAGGGCAAAGAGAAAACACAAACTAGAACTTAAATGCTTTACCTCACCCCGCCCTTCTTCCCGAGCCCAAATTACCTTGTCTCCAGTATCTCTACCTTCTCTCCAAGCGGCACAGGGGAACAGGGAGTGGGGTTTGTGTAGAGGCAACCAGGTAAAGACAATCAGGTGTTGCCAGTTAGGAGGAGGAAGGCATGAGCTCCTGTTAAGCCCACCTGTGCCCAAAATGGGCTGGCCCCAACTGCGCATGAGCAGAACTGGGGGACCAATAAAAGGTGGGCTTCCAGAGGTGAGCAGGGGTCACTTCTGAGCAGCCTGAGGAAGAGGCTTGTCAACTCTGGAGTATTAGCACCAAGACAGACTAACTGATTCTAAGGGCAACTTTCGGAGTGCTGTCCTTGCACCTTGGCAAGAACACCTACTGGACCTCAAAACACCATGGTCCAGTAAAGGATTATCAGCAACAGGTTTACAGTCCAGACATCACAGGTTGTTCTCTGGAGCTCCTTCCATCTCAGGGAGAAGGATTCCTCACAGTCTTTCCTTACTCCAGTGTGGGGTCCCTCACATGGGAGGAAGTTCTTCATAAAGCCATGGAACGTGAGTACCTCCTGCAAGGCACAGACCCTCAGGAGCAAACTTCTCCTGTGCGGGCGGCCCACAGAGCCATGGACTACTCTGGGAACAGTCTCCTCCATGGCTGCAGGGCCACAACATCTGCTCTGCAATCTGCCACAGGCTGCAAGTCCATAACTGCTCCAACAGGATTCCTTGGGGGCAGCAGGTCCACCACATCTGCTCTGCCATGGTCGTTCAGGGTGCAGGGGACAGTCTGCTGTCTGATTACAGGATGTAGGTGCCCTTCTCCCTCTCCTTTGTCACCAGCCGTGGTCGCTCCTCTGGCGTTGCTGCGCTCCTCTGGCGTTGCTGCGCTCCTCTGGCGTTGCTCTCTCTCCCCATGTTGCTTTCTCTCACCTCTCTTTTTGCTCTGCTTATAATGACTGGGTGTCTCCTCTTCTGGAATACGTCAGTTGCAGAGGGGAACATTTTTTTTTTTCTGTTCACTGATGGCCTGAGCGGGACCAGGCATTTTGGAGCAGAGACTTATTCAAGCCACTCACATGAGTCGTCCTCAGGGGAGGGGACCCCTTCCCTTCTACCAGAAATGGCACTGCATCAACCCAAAACACCAGTGAATCTGTGAAGTCCTACCTCTAGGATTTTGTTTTATTTTGGTTTTGTTTCAGATGCTCAGTCCTTCCACAGAAACATGGTGGGATGCCTCATGACTGGAGTGCCACAATTGATGGCAACAAGCTCTACAGGAGGGATAGACAAGGAAGGAGAGCTGGTGAGGTGGCTCTGTATATTGAGAAATGTTACAGCTGCTTAGAACTTGAAAGCAGTATGACATGGTAGACTGTCTTTTGATCAGCTGCCACTCTAGACTTCCAAAAGGCAAAGTTTAACTTGTTTGTAGCCAGTGGAATTAAATCCAGATGGCGACTGGTCACAAGTGGTTTCTTCCAGGGCTCAATGCTGGGGCTGTTCCTGTTCATCTTCATTGATGATTTGGATGTGGGGATATAGTGCACCCTCACTAACTATGCAGATGACACGAAGCCGAGAGAAAGTGTTGATCTGCCTGAGGGTACTGATGCTTTGCAGAGGGATCTGGATAGGATTGATCTATGAGTTTCAGCAAGGACAAATGTTGAGTTTGGCATCTGGGCCACAACAAGCCCCATCAGTGCTACAGGTCTGGGGAGGAGTGACTGAAGAGCAGCCCCGCAGAGAGGGACCTAGGGGTGCTGATTGACAGTGAGCTGCCAAGAAGGCAAATGACATCCTGGCCTCTATCAGGAACAGTGTGACTAACAAGAGGTGATCTTACCCTTGTACTCAGCCTTAAAGAGGCTGTACTTTAGTACTGTGTCCAGTTTTAGGTGCCACAATATATTAAGGACTTGGAGGTGCTGGAAGGGGTGCAGAGAAGGGCAACTAGGCTAATTAGGCGTCTGGAGAGCAGGTCTTATGAGGAGAGGCTGAAAGAGCTGGGGATATTCATCCTGGAGAAGAAGTTGAGGGGAGACCTTATTTCCCTCTTCAACTACCTGAAAGGAGGTTGTAATGAGGTCGGTGTTGGCCTCTTCTCCCTTGTGACTAGTGATAGGACAGGAGGTAATGGGTTGAAGTTGCAGCAGGGGAGTTCACGTAAGATATTAGGAAAAATTTCTTCACCAAAAGAGTGGTGAAGCATTGGAACAGGTTGCCCAGGAGGTGGGGGAGTCACCACCCCTGGAGATATTAAAGAAACATGTAGATATGGTGCTCTGGGAGATGATTCAGTGGTTAAGGTGGTGTAGGACTGATGGTTGGACTTGGTGATATTTAAGGTCCTTTCCAGCCATGATGATTCTGTGATTCTATATGAAGGTCCTCTGTTAAAATTGCCATGCTATTGCACTGAAATTTACCTTGTGATAGTAAAACCCAAAGTGTGGTCTCAAGAATGATACTCCATCCAGAGTAAAATTGAAAATCTGCTATATTTGCCATACGTGTGGCATATGTTACAGTATGAAAACTCCAGAACTGATCACTGGCAAGATTGGTGTATATAATTGGAAACTGTATTTTAAGGATAATATTTATGCTTAAATATCAAATGTTTAGTGGTAACAGATTTACCTTTTGGGTGTTGTACCTTGCAGTGTTGAGCTTACCAGATGTCACAGACTATATCAATTTTCAGATTTTGCTGAAGAGTAAATAATGGTGATGATGCCAGTAATAGCAGAACTGACCAAAACCTAGGATTTCAATTTCCAGTCTGTAAGAAAATAGTGCATAATTCCCCTTATATAAAGTGAGAGTATGAGGTCAACATTTTAAGACTGAAAGTAAAATTTTGTGTTTTGTTTTCAACATGCTTTAAAAAATGCCATGGTCAAGATTGAAATGAATTAAGAACATAAGAGCTGAAACCACAACCCTGGAAAAGTTGTCTAACAAAAAAAGTTTTGACAGTCCATATATTCTCATTACAAATTTCAGTTTTGTTAAAGTGATATTTTGAGGAAAATAGTTTTCTAACTCCTATTTGTTTACTGCGACTTCTCTTTTAGCTGTTCTTAAGGATCAACTCTTTATCATTTCCATGCCAATCAACTACCCTTCTGTTGCTAATAGTTTTTATTAATCCTGAACGTACTTTGAAAACCTTGGGTAAGGTGTGTTATTGAAATAATGTAATTTCAGAATTTGTGGTTCATTAAATGACAATGTATGCATAGCCCCTGCTGGCATGTCTCTGTGTGTAAAGTCTCAAACGTGATTTAGAATGTAAAGAAGTAATGCTACATTATATTCAACAAAGCATACACTTTATTATATTTTCTACTGAAGCCAGAGTACATAAAAATGAAAGATAACACTAACTCTTAATTGCAATGGGATTCACATGCCTTAAATACATACTTGAAATCACTTACTTTTATAACTGTCTTAACTGTCTGTGTATTACACTTCTAAGTCTCTTATGAATCTCTACAGATGAGAAATGTTTAAATTTTGCTATAGATTGTTACAGAGGCAAAAATCTTTATTCTGAGCAGTTTTATAGAGATGCTTTTTTTGTTCTTAAAATATTGGTAGTTTTCTTAACCTAAAACCATTGAGACTGGATGTACTGGATATTTGTGTACATCCCTTCCTTTGGGAGGAACATGTGAAAGCTTTTCCATAGGACTCCTCTTTATAGAACATGTGAAAATGCATGTAACTAACCCATGACTGCAAATAAATACTGTTCTGGCTGGTCTACAATGTATAGCTGATGTTGCAGGCCATAACTGCAATTTTGAATTTATGGCTGATGTATAATCACTCTAAAAACTATTCAGCAACTATTGTGAATAACAGTTTGCCAACACAGGCTCTGTGGAGTCACTTCAGAATGTCATTCTGAAACTACTACCTCCATTAAATGTGCTAAGAAGTTATGAAATTGTACTTAACATTCTCATACACATGGTATGGTACGTCTGACTCATGGTGGAAAATATTCTTATTTCATCTTTTCTCTTCTGAACTCACATTAAACTAATATTCTGCTTTCAAATTCAGTGGTCTTTGGAGCTGTCCTGTTTAAGGAGGTGTTTTACTAAAATTTTTCTTCCCTTTTTTAGATTTTATTTTTTTAAAATTTAGTTATTTACTTTTCTAGGAGGGCCATGGTTTTTCTCTGGTTTTCTAAATTCTCTACCAAAAATTTACCAGGTATTTCACGCTCTATTATGCTTCTCCAGTAACAGATTGAGGGGAGAATATGTTGTATTTTCTGTTCTATTCATCCCTCTATTAAGCAATACTTTAGTCTCCAGGTGTATCCAGTAAAGAAATGTCATTAAAAGGGACAATATATAATTCCCACTTCTTTTGAGACTGCTAAATTACTTTAAAAAATGTAATATTATTAATCTGGCATATACTCACGGAGTCCATAGAAGTGGAGAACAACATTACACACAGCTGTGGTGATTTGTGTTCTGACTTGCAGCATGTGTAGAATGGTGCTTCATATTTTAAATATTTTTTATGGCTGTAGAAATAAAATTCACTTAAATGTTTGTTCTTGTGCTTGAGTGAGGAATAGTGTTCTTTTTTCTTTAAAAAACCAAAACAAAATGAGAAACACAAAGCCAAATTAATTCTGAAGTATTATTTTTATATGAAGGCCCAGCAATGGAGATAATAATAATAATTTAGCGAAGAGGTGTTGTCCAGCACAAGAATAGAGGAATTAGTCAGGAATTAACTATGTTATATATTGTGATATAAAATGGAGAACTCTTACACTCTAATTAAGTGATGAAGAGACAAATATATTTGTATGACCAACTGAAAATATTAACAGATTCAAATATTTAATTTTNTTTGTGTTCTGACTTGCAGCATGTGTAGAATGGTGCTTCATATTTTAAATATTTTTTATGGCTGTAGAAATAAAATTCACTTAAATGTTTATGTTCTTGCGCTTGAGTGAGGAATAGTGTTATTTCTTTTTTCTTTAAAAAAACAAAACAAAATGAGAAACACAAAGCCAAATTAATTCTGAAGTATTTTTATATGAAGGCCCAGCAATGGAGATAATAATAATTTAGCAAAGAGGTGTTGTCCAGCACAAGAATAGAGGAATTAGCCAGGAATTAACTATGTTATATATTGTGGTATAAAATGGAGAACTATTACACTCTAAGTGATGAAGAGACAAATATATTTGTATGACCAACTGAAAATATTAACAGATTCAAATATTTAATTTTCTGACTTTCTTAAACTTGTCTTAAGATCTTTCCATATTCAATATACTTGGTGAAATATTACTGAAGTATACATACCAGTCTCATTTTCTCTGCTGTATCCATTTTTAAAGCAGTTTTTAATTCTGACTAATTGTGAAATGGATTATTCTCAGATTAGTTGATGGCATAGGCATTTGAAAACTATCTCCAAAGGCACAAATTAGTATGTTATCACCTAAATTAGAGCTCTTTTAAATTGGTATAATTTCCTAGCTCCACAGCTAACATCCAATGTTTTAACTCTTCTGCCTGATATGTGAAAGTGGACATGCTCCAATGTTTTAATTTAAACCTTCATCAGTGTCAACGAGTCAGTTAAAGCAACGCCAGTACAACTACAGTCACAGTAGATCCATTACCCATAAACAGATATTGAACCGCAACAGATTTTTGGGAAGTTAACAGTTTGACTTAAATGCTTTGCTAAAATTAATGCAAAGTGGCTTTACGTTGATAGATGGTGACAACTTGAGCTTCTGGTAAAAAGAGAAAACAACACTTTTTTTGCCTCACAGTTACCTTCAGGCAACTGGAAGCTAAATATGTAAGGGCTTAGTAGAAATCCGTCTCTTTGTCAAAACTGCCCCCATACATTTCAACAATTTTCTTAAGGAGAAGACGCTACTTTTGAAGCAGGTACTCACTCATTGTGTACAAATGAACAGCTGTCATGGGGAGTAACTATAACCAGTTGAAGTGGAAGGAAGTATCTTGCTAAACCTTGTGAATTCTAGTAAAATACCTCATTTTATGACATTAATAATGTTTATTAAATTAGCCTGACCTAATCTAGTTTTAAGTATGACTTTAAAA
Organism: Florisuga fusca; assembly: GCA_038090715.1. Taxonomy (NCBI): domain Eukaryota; kingdom Metazoa; phylum Chordata; class Aves; order Apodiformes; family Trochilidae; genus Florisuga; species Florisuga fusca. The sequence goes on from JAAWXA010000014.1 coordinate 2,987,866, forward strand.
GGATGCTTTCAAAAAATCTATTTGCATATCTTGTCAGTGGGAAACTGATATTCTTTTGAATATTGATACTCCCATTTTTCATTTCAAATGTTGTCTTGCTTTTCAGTAGTCTCAATACATTTTCTTCTTACTCTTAAGTTAAAAGATTATGGCTTTTAGACTTCTGTGCCATTTGCCAAAACTCACCTTTTGCATTTAGCTCTCTACTTGCTGACGAATTTGCCCTAAACCTGGAAAAAACATTGGTTCTAACAAAAGGTATGCTTGTATAATAAATAGTTATTGCCTTTGTTGAGTGCATCCAAGGGGCGTGGGGTATGGGAGAGAGTTAGAAAAAAAATCACAAGCTATTCTTACATCTTTGGAGAGACGTGATTTCTGACAAGAGGGTTTAGGGTGGGTTGTTGTTATTGTGAGCTTTTATTGGGTTTTTTTGTTTGTTTTTTGTGTGTGATTTTTTGTTTGTTTGGTTTTTTACTGTCTCGTTTAATTTTGGAAAAAAAAAAGTAATATGAAGTTTACTTGGTAAGTTTCCATTAATGTCATTCCTTTAGTACAGTAATTCATAGAAATACTGCTTTATGTAACAGTACATAAACATCTTGGTCCTTAGTTTCCTCATCAAGCTGGCATAACCTTAGAGAGGGAAAAAACCTCCTATTTATCCCTCTGAAATGAGTTAAAAATATAAAAATTTCAAAATATTCAACGTCTTGAACTATAAAAATACTCTAAAGTTGGATGTTCCTCTAAAAGAGTCCTTCTGTGTAAAATAGATCTGAATCAGTTGTAGATGTAGGGACAGTAGCAGTGTTGGGGTGACAATGAACAACAAAGCAAGCATACAAGCTAATAAAATCTTGCAGTACATTTTTCCTTAAGTCTAGGGGACGCTGTTGATTTTTCTGCAAGTGGTGCATGTACAGAGAGACCACAGTAAATTAATTTCCAGTGGTGACAGAGATGATATTGTGGAGGGAACTGACTGAGCAACTAAATATTATTTTTAATGTAGACATTTGGAGGATTAAAAGCATCTTGTTATACATAGGTTATACTCACTGAAATCTACGTGAAGAGTGAGATAATAAGGGAATATTAAGCCAAATAAACCTGGAGGATAGAAGTACCTAAAGTAAAAATGGGACAAGTTTGCCTTTGGTATGTTGTTTCTTCTTCTGCTATATCTGAATAATATTTTAGTATTTCTCAAGAGGTTTTTATAATTTAAAGGAATTGTTTAGAGAGAGGAACCAGCTTATTATTGTTTGTTGACAGTATGCAGGAGGCAGCTAGAAATGCTGTTTTGCATTTAACAACATCTTGCATACAACTGTGAATAATTGTATCAGTGCCAAGTAGGCTGTGGAGTTACCGTTTGATGAGGAAAATGTTAGCCAGCTTACACTTAGAACCATAAATCTTGAAAATAGCAACAAATTATGGAAAAGGCTTTCTGGGCTTTCAAATTATGGACTTGATCTATTTTACCCATCATGGTCTCAGAATCTGGAAAAAAAAATTTAAAAGGAATGATTTTCTAATACATTAATTCCCTTCCATCCTTACACCATCTGTTTCAATTGACACAATGAAGTCAGTGAGCATTTGCATGACACTGAAACTGTCCCCTGTTGTTAAGAGGTTGGAATACCCATCATTCATGAAGAATGAAAATTTGTTATAAGCTGTAAATTGACTGAATTCTTTTCCGCAGAAAATATAACCATTTCTTCTTTAGGTGTTCTGTCTGCCTCTTAAATATATATTGATGATATGTAGAACTACGTATTTTCTTCTTACAGTAGAAGTGCTAGTATTTACTGACATAGAAACTGTTTTTCACCCATCTGTCATGAAGTGTCTCTAATATACTAACTCTGCTATTACAAAATAAGTCCAAGTTTCTTTTTCCAGGATTTTGACAGACATGACAGATTTTTTGCAGATGAGTATGTATACTTGAAGCATCTATTCTTTCCAAAAGTAAGAAGTTTGGAAAGAATACCAAACTCTAACCAGAAGCACTGCAAAAGTATTACTTGGTCTCCCATCACTTTAGTCATTTCATGTGACCATCTTGCATCATTATGAAATTAATAGTAATTCTAAAAAAAAAATAAAAAAAAAATTAAAAATTGAATAGAAACATTTCAGAAAATACTAGTTTGAAAAGAGATTTTTCAAGGTTTAAACCCTTGGTGCTGTAAACAGACTATTACTGACAATTAGCATTACTGCACATGCTAAAAAAATTTGTCATACTTTGAGCATTTTTTAAAAAAATAATTTTTAAGTGACGCAAGAGGACTTTTCCCACGGAACTGATTTCATGGATTCCGAAGAGAAATTAAAAAAAAGGTTTTCCTTAGGTCTTCCAACACGACCATATCCAATGGAAGTTAGTGTAAACATTGCGCTGACGTTTCTTGATAGAGAATTTCAGAAAACGTATAGAGAGGTTTGAAGAATTTAAAATATACAAACCTAAGTAGAGTCAGTTGAGATTTCTTCTGACATTGTTTTTAAGAAATTTCTGCTTAAGTCCTTGACAACTTCATTTATTGAAAAGGAAAAAGAGAAAGAAAGTAATCCTACCTGTGGTTCAAAACTAATTTTCAGAACTACACTCAGGGCAACAAATCATATATCTTCTTCCGAAGGGGTAAATGGTAGCTGCTATTAAATTTATAAAGAAGGAAAAATTACTTATTCCAAAATAAAACTAAAGGAGCTGGAAAGGAGTTGTTGGAGTTGTTGCTTGGAAAGGAGTTCTGTTGTACATTGGTTAAGATGCTGATAAAGCTTTGTTTGGACTTTGTATCATTCTGCTTCCATTATCCTCTTGGAACTGAAATGCAGAGACTTCCTTATGAATTCCAGAACAAGGGAGGAGGAAACAAGTTGACAGACTTCCCTGTCCCAAAATTTATGCTTGCAAGGGGAAAGTTTTTCCTCATTGCGTTTGACTTCCAATTACCTCATGTTAGCATCAAGGTAACAAGCCTCTTTGAGTGTTGTTAATAAATAAATAATAAGAGAGAAGTCACTATTAATTGAAACAATGCTCACCCAACAGAAATAATTGATTTTGGCACTGGAATTCCAACTGGCAGAATCAGTTTAAGATCTTAGAGGAGAACCAGGCCCAAGTCTGAATTTCCACGTTTTTCATTTTTTAAGCTTTGCTATTGCTTCGTAATGCCCATTACAATATTAAAGTCCATTTGTATCCCTATGCTTCACTTGACCTCTGTTCTTCTATTTTTTTCATTTAGGACAGGAACAATGATAATGTATTGTTCTGGGGCTTTCTGATATATTATTGGTTCATTTCAATAAAGAAAGCCGAAGACTGGAAGCATTAAACATTGTCAGTTACAGAAAGGTTTTACTGAGAAGTCTTTGGTACTGATGTAATTTCTCTAGGACACTATCTCAGTGGCAGCTCTGAATTCTGGTGTTGAGTAAAGAAGAGTAAAAAACAATTCAGTATTTGAAAGTTCATCATCAAAGCTTGTATAAAAGTCCAATTATTACCATTATACTGGATGCAAGCTAATGTACCATCTGTATGCAGAAATTTTGTTCTTCTGCACCATTGCCTTTTCATTCAAACAGAGATAATGAGTTTGTTTAATGATGATCTTCATCCCACATAAATCTGCAGGCCACAAAAAAAAAAAAAAATCCTCTCACATCACTTGAGAGAATGGACAGTTTCCTCAAATATGACAAAAAGTCTATTTGCAATATGAATATGCCTTTTAAATAGACTACAATCTTTTGACTGTTATGAACAATTTACATTTAAAACTTTACTTGAAAGACTGTAAAACCCTTTGTTTTATAAACTACAGAATAATCTAATTTGCATGAGACACTCATAAAACAGACCGTGAGTGGTTTATTTTTATTTTAAGGATCGTACCCCCAGCTGGGCAATCTGGAAGTCTTCTCAAGTGGAATTCACTAGATTTGTTAGAAGGGCTACCTGGAGAAACACAATCAGAAATTTAAAGTATCAAAGACCTTGAGTCTTGAACACCTAATATGACTTTTTTCTGATAGGTTGTGTTTTTCAGTAGTTTGGAGCTTTAAAGATATTAAAAATTCCTTTTTTTTTTTTCCCCTATGACACCTAATTGAAATTCAAAAATGGAAATCCTTGAAATATCTTGACCCAAAGAAATATAACCCTTCGTGGCTTCGTGGCTTTTTAATTTAACACATATCATGTGCTTAAGTATCTATTACTAAGAAGAGGCAGCTGATCACAATAGTGAATCGAAAGATGTATTTCAGCTTTATTCTCTCCAACTTTTATGCCAGATTTATAAATAAAATTTGCTTGGGGTTAATGAGACATCTGGGTGTCAGTTTAGTTCACAGAGGAAACAAATCTATATTATCACAAGCATTGCATTTTTAACACAATGACTTAGCAAAAAATAAAAGAACAATTTGAGTTGCACTTGCCTGATCTTTAATTCAAACCTTAGGAAGACCATTTCTTGAGCTATTCTTAGCCCCAGGTTTCTGATCATGCTCTCTTTTTCCATGTGAAAATACAGTCTAGGAAATTAATGAAAACTTGTGACAATAGTTTGGAAACCCAAAAATCAGTCCTGCCTACAGTGCAATAGGCCTGCTATGCACACCCCAGAACCTGGAAATCCTGACCAATTTTTGACAGTGTGAGTTGATTAAGAGCATGTTATTTGTACAGAAAATAAAACTTACTGGAAGTAGTGATTAATAAGCCTGAGGTGCATAGCTGTTATGTGCCTGTACAGCATGCCTGACAGCTGGGGAAGTACTAGGTAGATTTTCGTGCATGTGTGACACCCTGGTACGTCTTATACCTGATAAAATACCTGTTGTGAAGAGAGTGGTTTTATAGCACAGGCATAAACCAGCTGTGATGCACATGCATAGCATGTCTAGTGCTTTCAGGCATCAGAAAGCATGTTGCACACAGGTAACTGTATGATCATGTTAGCATCTAGGAAATCCTAGACAGCTCTCATTCCTACTCATAAGGACATTTGTAAGGAAGTATTGCCTCTGTGTTTCACTCATCCAGCAGATCCCTGACTTAAACACCCACCTTAAACTGGTCATTTCTGAATAGATTTCAGTGTCTGACACATATCACTATCACACATAATTTAGAAACCAACACAATGCAGTCTTCATCATCCCAGCTTTTCATTTTGCTCTTCAGTCAGAGGACTACTTAAAAAGGAAGAGGAGCTTTTTTGTTTGTTTTGTTGTTCTTGTTTTATTTGATCTTGTACTACAAATCATTTATGTTTTTCCCTCAGAACTGTGTGTTGAAGTTTTCCATTAAGTCAAGAATGATGGTGAAAATTAAGGTCACTTACTGTTAATTATAATATTAATAACTAATAGGTCTTGAACAGATATTTATACAATTGCTTCGTAGTATAAGTGAATTAATTCAGAATCTTTTCTGCTAAAATACTATTTTGTCCTGGTTTGGACAATTTAACTACTTTAGTACCATTTGGGATTTTTACCTTTATGCACCTATAGTTAGCAAGATCTTGCTGCAAGTAGAAATTGGGAAGTAGGGGGTTTTTTTGGAATTAATTTGTGTGTGTGTGTCAGCACAAAATTGAATGCATTTTATAATGTATGTATATTGAACGTATTTTATCTTTTACTTCTCAAAGATTAAACACAATTTTTAAAACAGTGCATTAGCAGCTGCCCTAGCACTACGTTTCTGACTTAATTTTCTCAGTATGTGTGACTTTTATTCCAATGAAGAGGTAAATGGTAAAATTTCAGTCTCACATTTGTTTTAATGAAATGCAAGACATAGGTGCATATTAAGAACTATAGCACTTCAAATTAGTTTTTTCCTCTAGCAAAAATCTGGAAAAAAAAATCAAATATTTATTAAACCCTCATCTTTGTTGGTGATGATCACAGAGGAAAGATTCTAAAAACATTTATGGAACAGCTATTTGTTTTTTTGAAGGAATGAACAAAGAGAGTAAGTATACTTAGTATAGAGTAAGCGTGAGAAATTTAAAAAATAAGTGGATTTTGAGTGTAACTTAACAAGTCGTGGTTAAAAAATACTTAATTCAGTAATGCAGAACTGGGCACTGTATTTTTAATAGTTTGTGTAAGGGTATATCAATGTATGTTTTCTATTTCCTTTGGTGCTCTGTCTACACTGCATTTCAGCTTGACATGTTCTGTACACACTTTCATCCTCATTTGTACTCCAAATTCTTTCTGTACCTTCAACTTGATTACTTTGATCCTCCTTTGTGCTCACCTCATCTATATGCTCTGAATTCTTTCTTTGCCTACAGCTTGATGCATAAGAGTCCCTTCTGATTCTCTTCTTTTGCTGTGAAGATTTTACATCTGCAAGGGACATCATCACTTTGGCTACAAGTGTCATGGTATTAACAAATCATCAGTACCACTATAGAGTTAACATATTATGGACAAAAAGCATTTGCTCAAAGGAGTAGGAGGGTGCTCACTTCCTAAATGCATTTAATCTCTACTGGTTGTAACCAAGGCAGGAACTAGATATTTTTTCTCAAAGCTGGACATCAAAAATAATAGCTTCCAGCTTCACAGCAGCAAGATAGACTCAGCCAAAATTATTCTTCTTTCTTTCTCTTTTTCTACATTCAGTAGCAAAGAGCAATTAAGCTGCATATTCAATGCAGAAACAGAAATAGAATAATCACTCCATAATTTGACTAGGAATCGTGCCATGGGAGGAAAAGCTATTGTGATACCCCTGGAACTAAATGTGCTGGAAAATTCATTTTTGCTTTATGCAGGTACATTTTCTTGGGTCTACTGAGTTGATGAGTGCCCTCCTTTCTCATTGAAGCTAAAAGGAGATGGAGGTGCTCAATATCTCTCATCGGGTGTTTAGTTTTGTAGGCTATCAAAGCTTTGAACAGAAGGGATATTCTTGCACTATGGTTAGTAAAAGTTCTTAAACAAATTTGGAGCCATTCTAAAACATCTTTAGTGTTGGAAGGCTGGAGCCTGTTGAGAGGAACAGTTTTCATTCAGTTGATTAGGAATGGCTAAAAAAGTACATATGTAGTGCTGAAAAATTGAGAATTGTTTTAAGAAAACAGATTTATATAATACATTAATTGCATTCTAAACAAAAATATGTTTTAACACGTTGCTGATTCTTTGTGCAAACTACAAGGCAGGTGGCCAATAGGTGGGACTTCCCAGATCAAGTCTAGCAATGAACGGCTAGTGTCTGTGACACAGCAAGAAATTGATAGCACAAAAGGAGGTGTTAGGTGACACTAACCCCTGTGCCTCTCCAAGGACTGGACCACCACCCCCCTCCACCATCAGAACAATGGGATGCCTCTGGATCTTTGGGTGGAGACTTCCCTGTGACCTTGTTATTTCCTTTTCTTCCTGTCTTTTCTATCTCTTTCTTTCCTGTTTTTCCTTTTCTCTCTCTGTCTGTATAGGATTAGATTTTGTAGTTACCATTTGCCTGTAGCTACTGCAGTTTTAATGCCTATCAGTTCTGTGTATGTTCAATAAAGTTGTGTAATTGCAAACAATATTGTTATCTTTTGCCTTGTGGGATCCAAAAAGAACTTCCATGTTTCCAGCCTTTGGAACATGACACATGAATAATTTTTATCTGATTCTTGGTTACCTGAAGGTTGCTTCTTGTCACGGCTCTATTCAGGCAAATTAGTCAAAATTTGGACTGGACTCAAGCCAATTAGCTTGGGCCCCACGTCGGGTGCCAATAAATCTGTCACGGTTTAACACTGGCCCGACAATTAAACCGAATAACAGATGCTCTCTCTTAATCCCCCTCTTCTCCCTGATAAAGAAAGGAGAGAGAATAAGAGAGAGAGATTTATGGACTGGAAACTAAACTACACAGCTTTAATGAAACAGTAATGATAAATAGGAAAAAAATTACTAAATATATACAAATATGCAGGAAAATTGATGCCAAGTTCCTCCCCCCTTCTCCCCAATAACTCTCCTGTCACCACCGAGGCTGTAGGGCAGCCCTGGGAAAGTCCAGGCTGGACTCCTGGAGTTGGCAACAGTCAGGAACTGGAGGCAGGAACACACCAGATTCAGGCTGGTATGGATCACGACCACAGGCAGACAAATGGATGGAATCCTCCCAGGATGCTGAAGCAAAACAGGGAACAGGTGAAGAAGGAGAAGCAGCAAGGGTGAAGGAAGGGCAAGAAGAGGTTTGACCCTTGTGATCCCTCAAATTTATACTGAGTATGACATGTATGGGATGGAATACTCTAGTCAATTCTGGCATCAATCTTGTCCAGTCCTCCCCAAAGGAGGGGTTCAGGTGGGACCTCTTTACTCCTTTTGGAGGGTAAATTGCTGTTAATTTCAGCAAGTGCAGCTACTTACAAGAGTCTTAGCTGAAAGCAAAAGTACAAGACAGAAAATCACCTTTATCCTGGCCCAAACCAGGACACTTCTACATTGAACCATGTTGCTTGTGCTGGGAGTTTTCTGTGAACCAGATGGTATATTTAAATGTCAGACTACAAAAATACAGCATGCAGTTTTGAAAATAAGCGTTAAATTAATTCTATTCCACCCCTGTCTAAACCTGACTATTCATTATCATCAGGGCAGTGTCAGTAGGTGCCAAAGTAACTATACCTTAGAGTTAACACTCTTCAAAGTATAATCATACAAAATTTGGCAGTGCCGAACCCAAGAAGGGAATAAAATGCTATTGAGAAGCACTTTGGAGAACTCAAGACTAAATTAGCATGTAGTGAAAAGGAAGCAACTGGGTTTTTTTCTCCTCCTAAGGAAGAAATGAATATAAAATCTAAGATGGTATGATGAAGGAGGACAAAATCACATCTGATCTGTATTTCAGTAATTCAGTAACTAATGGGAGTGGAGGAAAGAAGAGAGAGGGGAAGGGGAATGAAACAGGGAAGAGGGGAGGGAAGAGGAATAGAGAGGGGAAGAAGAGGGGGATGAGAAGAGAATAGAAAAATAGTAAATATTTAAGACAAATTTTAATTCTTTGCTTATATTTAAATAGTTCACCAAGGCAGTGGCTTGTATAGATACTTTACTTGAATAGCTCAGATTTGGTAAAAATATATTAATAAAAAAAAAGATCATCAAGGCTTCCATTTATGGAACTTCAACTTCTAACTACTCTACATCCCTGAGGAAACACATTCAGGTAATATACGTTACTACTATGACATATATCATGTTTCTGCCTCAGAAAGAAGCCAAAGGACATTACTACTGCAACATTAATTAGGCTCCACTTTTAATTTTTCTCTTTAGTTTTTTCAAGTATCTTCAATGTCTCATGAACCTTGCTCACTTGACTGTTATTGGCAACTTGGATAGTAGTCACATAGTTTTTCTGAATTTCTTATCCTGTTCTATGATGTTCTTTTCCACACTCACTGTTTCTGTGACTACAAAAAGGAAGACATACAGCTAGACAACATAAGAATTCACTACACTGCTTTTGTTACTTTTTTCTCTTCAGAATGAATCTTTGTGCCTGATATCTTTGATAGACTAGCACAAAGTGTATATAAAACTTTTAAGAACTACATATTTTAACGTCACATATGAAAGATTAAAAATTATTGCTCTGTTAAGGACAAATGGAAGAAAAAAGGGAAAATTCCCAATAAACCACATCTTTGAACAGCCCTCTAATGCAAAACACAAGTTGATGACAACCTCAAAAGAAAATGTGTTTAAGTAAGTACATGCTTAGTATATGCCTCACTATGTGGGCATTCAAAGTGAGGTAGGATCAGATGCTTTTTTCTCATGGAAGTTACATGAAAAACATGCGAAGGTTATCAATCACTGTATCATATTTTATCATGTATTTTCTAATCTTCAGTGGTTTCTGTGGATAATAATGGTATTTACTGTAATCAGCAATTAATCTTTTGTATAGTTCCCTGAAAGGACAATACTATTATATCACTTATACCACTGGCTGATATAAGTATCAGGTTTAAGATATATTCATTTTCTCATTTCAAACAGGACATTTACAGTGAAGACATAGTACAGTTTCTTACATGTTGAAGTTGAGATGAACCTAAATATCTTGTTCTAGAACAGATGCTGAAATTATGTTTATTGTGGGGGACTGAATATATAATATACTCGGTGTTTACAAACTGGTTTGCCCATAGTAAAATGAGAATTGAACACACCCTTCACAGGAAGGAGAAATATTGATAACCCTAGTTTCAAGTCCTTCTAAGACAGAGAGCTTGTCTCATGGTGTCAAGTCAAGATGCTTCAGTTGTGAAAGGAGGAAATAATTCTTTGTTCATATATTTGATTCTCATCCTGGGAGGACCGGAGACACTAACTTATTCTTATGGCATTACATCTCAGATTACAACAATTAGTTAACCTAACTTTAACATCAACTATTTATTTGTAACATTAGATTGTGAATATTTTAAGATCAACAATATTTTACAATATAACTAAAAAACTTATTAGTTACTGAGTCACTTTCTATCTTAAGTAATCCTTAGTGCTAGAACAGCTTATGACAGCTTTGCATGTTTGACATCTTTATATGGTCCTTTCATTTTCTTTAATTGTTGGAAGAAGACAGGCACTCTAAAAAGAAGCCATTTATTCTGTCAAGAGGGACTGACCTTTTATGATGTTTTGCATAATCAGGAATAAAAGAGGGAGAGCAAGGTTGAGAATGAAAGCTGAAACATTCTCATGAAATTTCGTCAGGTTGTCTGTCCACAGTCTGCATTCTTTGTGTGAATTACTCTAATATAATTCTAATGCCACCGATCAACATAAAAAATAATTGAATTTTAAAGGGATACACTTTTAGCACAGGCAGTGACAACTTAAGCATGCTGTAGACTTTAAACCAAAGAATATTTGTGTCTCTCTTTCCAAAGTCCTCAAGTGAGATGGATGAAAGAGACTCAGAAATCTCTCTAGGCCATGATTTTGTTACTGTAATGAATATTAAAAATTATATCAATTTAATTTTATTTGTAATGTGCAAAATTTCATTTTTAAAAAAAAATATAGTATTAGAATTCATTATTCTTGATACTCAACTATCTCTTGAGTTACTGTTCTGTTTCTAACAGTATCAAGTCATGTTGCAGGATTTTTTAATTAGAAATTAGAGAAAAAAATATAGGCTAATTGTAATGCATTAATATTTATACAATCTTTTAAATAGTTAAAAATAATGAATAGAGGTTTTGTTTCACGTGAAAAAAATGAGTTAATGAATTTCAAACCAGTGAGTGGAACAGCAAAACTGTCAAAAGAGTCAAATGGCTCTAAAATTCATGCTTACTTAGGCTGGTTTCCTTGAAAGTTTTACTGTCCTTTACAAAAATAAGTACATTCTGAATGTACAAACTGAAGTACTATTTGCTTGTTTGAAACTGGATATTTCCTTCTTCACTATAATAAGATTGTAGAAAAAAAAATGTAGACCAATGTCCACCATATCAGCAGTTTCCATAACTTGAACAATTTCCTTTTTTTGAAGTTTCTGCTCAGTACCAAATCCCTAATTTAAGAGTGGAAGAAATCAGAAGACGTTAGGTATACTGGTAACAAGAAATGGTGTGAAAGCTGGCTGATAATATTTTCATCATTACAGTTTTGATACTTAACGTTCATACTAAGCAATCATCTAGGATAGTTCCAGGTAGTGTTACACTGCTGAAAATTGCAGATACCTTGAAAATGTTTAGTGTAAATGAATCCTGGGCAAGAGGAAAAAAATGTATGAAAAAAAAGAAAACTTTCAAAATTTCTTTCTTCTGAGTCCGACATGACAAGCTTCATATTGCAAAATCAAAAGTTACAAAGGTTGTGGAGATAATTTAACAGCCCAGGAAAGGATGTGAGTAAATTATTAAGTCCTTTCAAATATATGTGTTGGGACTAAACTTTATACTTTCATCTACAGATATGTATGGTTTAATAAGACTGCTTATTAATGGACAGCATTTACTATAAGCAGCTGATAGTTAGAGCTGTTGCAGTCACAGCACAGTAAAAAAGCCTGAAAACAGAAATAGATAGGACCAAACTCTGCTTCTCCATCTTGAAAGCCACTTCTGGGAATTGAGGAGCAAAGGACACTGACATGGTGGGAATGTTTGATGTAACAATAGCTGTCTCATATTTCACTTATCAGTGTTGTAACTTTTATTACATTCATGGAAGACCAAATATAAGTTAAACATTGGAGAAAGACCATATGAAAATACGTCAGAATCAAGAATAAAAATCCATGTTATGAAATTGTAATTCATACATTCTGTCTCTCTGGAAATTCTTTACTTGAACGGGAAAGTGCACCATAGACACATCTTCTGAAATATCCCACAACCACTAGAGTTCATTTGTCTGCTTGACTGGCCTGTCTATCATTCTTGTTCATGAGTGTCCTAGTTCATAGGAATAGGAAAGAAGTTATTTTATTCTCTATTGCCCAAGAGTATTTCAGCTATATGTGCAAGTAGGCAGGTGGGCTGAGAAGCTCAATCCCAATCCATCTCTTCTATTTATATGGTTTATTAAACAGCTGAAAGGTTTGGAATTCCTCATTTCATTGTAAAATCCATTTCTCTGCATGAACAATTCACAATAAATTAAATACAGGCTTCAGACCCTGTAATATAGTTCCTCTTCTTCCTTGAAATTAACTCTTTCTATTTAAAGAGCAGAGGATGGCACTTTGCATCAAAAGTGGCTATAAATTAATCCTGGGTTTTTGTTTTGCCTTTTTTTTTTTCACAAATGACAGATAGTGATAGCACTGTACTATTATAAATCATAAATCTATGACATTTACGAAGATCAGAAGAAGCTGGATTAAATTCTTACGACAAGATATATTTAATAATTGCTTAATGGTTTAAGGGACCATTAAATCAAAAACTAGGAAGAATTTTGAAATGCTGGGATGGTCTGATACCAGAAGATAAGTCTCTATGTATTTGTAATGATTGCTGATTTATTTTCTATTTCTCAAGCTCTACTTGAAGCCAGATCAATGCAGATCTTCTCTTATCTGTGTTTTGTTTTGTAGTCTGTGACATAGAATTGAAGACAGCAGAGGAGGAAATACAATTTTACCTAATTGATTGTGCTAAAGAATAACAGGCTAGATAATGCTTTAACTCTTGCAATAGATACTAAGAGGTCTACTCAGTGAACTTTAAAATGAAAATAAAATTGAGACAGAAATCAAAGAATAAACACAATGTAAAGACAACTAATAATGTTTTTCAGACTATTTAAAAAATTTAATTTCTTTTTTACTTTTATAGTTTATTTTTACTAAATAAATAATAATTTATTTTCAGCAGTGCATGCTTAATGATAAAGTATATTTGAAATTTATCCATTCTTTTGAAGGGCATGATCATCTTTTAGGCAGAACAGTTTATTGTTAGACCTGATACAGGTTTTTATGATGAGAGATAAAGTTATTTTAAGGTTTAGAATTACTAGAGAAAAGAGTTTGCTAATTTGTTGCTCCCCCCTCCTCCAATAAATCAGAGTCTAAAAGAAATAACCCATATATCTACTTCCCTATGTTTTGTTTTGTTTTATTTTCTGTCTGGTTTGGGTTTTTTTGGTTTGTTTGTCTCGGGGGGGAGGAAGGGGTTCCCTCTTTTTTAATTATTATTTTTATTTATATATTTGTATACTGCAACTTTATATTGTTATAAAACCTGATAAATGCACTTGCAACTGTTAGAAGGAGATACAACACAACTAAAATTTAAGAAACTGTAACAAAAAATTTGTCAAGAAGAAAAAGTGAAAGAAAGCCAAAGGACTGGACAAGTTAATTGCTCAATTACTCCTGTCTTTATTATGTTTCAAAATTAATTAATTATTATTATTATTTATCTGGCATTTACAATTTGCCAAGTAGCTCTTGTGAGTCTTAGGATACTGTTTGGATGAATGTTCTGTTATTTCACAGCTCAAGCCAGAGTGAAATATAAATGGAATAAGTATCTATGTTGTACAAAATAGTTTTAGATAGGTTCTTCTATTTTAAAATTTTGCTAAGAGTCACAGTGACATCACAGAACAGACTCATAAGAATCTCAAGGAAACAATATTTTGCAAGATGACAACGAGTGCTTGAATCTATTTTTGCCATGCATAAACAGAAATTTTGCCTCCACTGCTACTACAAATAGTGTCCTATCAAGGAGACTCAGAAGCATGAGAAATAAAATAAACTAGAACTCCTTATCTAGTTCTGCTGCCTGGGTCATGATTTACCTCAGTCAATTTTTTTTTTTAATTTACCCGGAAATGCTAGTTAATAAGGATGGATAATTTCCAGATAATAATAGACTTGCATAATAGATGAACAGGGGACATAATGGTGCTGTAAAAATATGGACTCTCCTTATACATAATTGACTTCAGCCTCAAAGATACTGGTTCTTTAATTAACCCAAGATTAATAAGAGACGTTAATAACCACTCAAGTTACAAAGAGTGACAAGAAAGAGACAGAAGTATATTTTCAAGTTATTTTTACAAAAAATTAGTATCCCCAGATGCAAATTAACCACTCTGCTGCTGCCACTTAGAGATTTCATATATTTGTTTTCAGAATTGCTTTCTGATCTATTATGCAATTAACCCCCCCCCTTTAATACAATAATTTGAAAAAATAAAAATAGAAAAACATTATTAGTAAATTTTAAGAGGATCGTTGATTCTTTGATTTTCAACTCAGTCTTCAATTTTTTAATTTTTTTTTTTCTCAATCTTTTTCAACCGTAAGTATAAGTTGATATACAGATAATTTCCTCCATGTTTTTTAACACTTTTAAGAGTATTTTTTGGGCATAAAGAGAGAGTGTATTTTTCATGTTCCATTAAAATTGCTAATGGTTGTTTACAATTCAAATTGCTTAAATTTTAGATATGTGTTGGTTTTCATCTTTCGTGTTCTGAGACACAGCTGAGGAGAAACAGTTTTTTTCCTTTCAAAGAACAGAAAATAGCCCACATTCAGAAAGCTAAAGAATGCTGAAGTACTTTGTCCAAAAAACATTCCTAAGTATACTGTGCTCATTACACAGTTCTGGGAAGAGACAGATACAAATTTTTACTTTTGTGCTCACAATTGATTTTAACTTGCTTGGATACACAGCTCAGAATTATGACTGAAGCAGCTCACAATGGCAAATGTTTTGCGACAATGGGTCAAATTTCAGTGCTATAGAAAAAAAAAGCAGAAGGCCTTTGAAATTTATTTGTTTCTGTTCATTTTTCCCTCAGTGTTTCATATCTGGAAGGTTTGCTTATTAACCTTTTATTTCAGAACATATTTCTGTTGTTTTCTCTAATTATCTCTATTACTCCTCCGATTTCTTGGTTGACTTTTCTGGCATTTCTATAAACTGATCAGGACACAGCTCATTGTGGCACACAGTGACACAACAGTGATAAAACAACATGTTTTGGGTCAGTAGGTCAAATTTCTGTCTTTCCTGGCCTCGCCTTTTCAATTGTAGCTGCATTTAGCATTTACTTAGAAACAAAGACTGGAATATTCTATCAATGGGTGTTTGCATCACAGAAATTTAAGATGCTTTGCTTATGAAATTGATTATTTATCAATAGCATATTGCACATACTGCAATATTGCATTATATTGCACATATCATATGCATGCTGCATATGCTCTTGGGCTGCTCCTTTCTCCTAGACATACAACTCATCAAGTGTGATGTGTCTCTGGCTGCAGGTCATATTTTCAAAGCCTGCACCTGTACCAAATGATTACACTTGTTGAATTAATCACATCTGCATTAGTTTGTGCTAATGAATTGTCAAATAATTGAAGACATTTTGTGCCCATGCACCTCCTTGATTCTGATAACATCCAACTGTGTATTTGCTTACTGAAATCCAAGTGTGGCATCATAGCAGGTAGGTGTCTGTATTTTTTTCAAACTGATTGGCATTTTTATGATCCACCCATAGACATTATTAAGTAATACTGGCTTGATTAATTTTAAGACAGCTTGTGCTTCAGGATATTTCACAGTAGTGAGAAATACAGGAAGGATAAACCTGGATATGGGTTTTCTAATCTTATTCTTCTCAAATAAAAGAAAACTCATTCATCACTGGTATAAGTTTGTAGCAGCCTACAGAAATCATCTAAGGAGAAAACACTAACCACACATTTACACCATAGGTTTCAGAGTTGAGATTTTTGTTTTCCCGTTGATATGACAAAAATTACTTCTGGAATGTAGTGAGCCCTCAATCCACCTGCAACAGGATAGAGACAACCATCAGTGCTGTTGTGTGGTGATGACTTACCTCACCAGCAGTCTAAGAGGGATTTGAACCATATGACCTAGAGTTTAAAGTCTCTGCATTTGTCTGTTCTCTGAGTCATCATATAAGAAATCTAAGTGTGTTTTTGTGGTAAGCTAAAGCTATCAGAAAAAAATATTGAGGCTTTTCTTACTTCATTCCCCACATTACACTCAGTAAATTATAACATGATAGATAGACTATATGGTGTAAAACATACCACAGTCAGTGTTGAAAACTGTCCAAAGCGCAGGCAGACAATATGATGCTTTCTAAGTTTAATGTGATAATGTTGCATTGTAAATTAAGACAATTTTCTGTACATGAGTTCATTAGGCAAATGCACTGTGGTGAACTATTTGTTATATATGACCAAGTTTGAGGGAGGTCTGGAATTCTGTCACATTTAAATCAGTGAATTAGCAATCTTGTAGACAAATGGAAGAAAATTATGGAAAGAGGAGGGGAAAGTTGACACACTACATGAACAGAAAATACTGACTTGGAAAACATTATATTTGTACCTTGACATCCACAAAGAATATAATAAAGATCCACAGAATCTATCGGTTTCTTTAGTGTTTATTTACTGAAGTTCTTTCATCTTTATGCAATCTTTTTCCTTGTTCTCCCAAGAATTTAATTTACATTTATTTTGACTATTAGGTTTAGAATTAGCATATAAAATGACCAGTATTAAGTTATGTGTCTATCCTAAGCATTTGGAGGTCTGTATTCTGCATCTGTATTGGACCCTTTGAGTCACTGTTGTCTGTGCCTTCTCTCCCCAGCACTTCAGATATAATTTGCATTCTATTTCAGTGTCACTTAAATCATGTTATGAAGCAAACAGAATTAAAATATTTGGCTTTTGTTTTTGTTTTTCTAGGACTTTGGCTGGTAGACATCAGATATATCCAGATCTCCACTATGCTATCCCATTTTATGTAGATGTTCTTTGTTTCTCTTGCTAGAAGGCCACCAAGCAGATATTGTCTTATTTGATAGCCTATAATAGCAGAATCTCCTATAAGGAAATGAAACCATGTAAAAATAGCACTTGGCTAAACAGAGGAAATCGATTAGGACTGGAATTCTAGTCCACTAACTGTCAGAACACAACCTCTAGGTGAGGTGAGGATTATCAGAGAAGATTTGTATCATTTAAATTATTGAAGAAAAGAAGCACATTCTATTAAAGTATGTTGTATCTTGATATCTTTGTTTCATCTGGATATGAAATCTGAAAATTTGAGTTTTTGGAAGCCCTGTCCCTGGAAGATTTTAAGATTAGACTGGATGGGGTTCTGATCAATCTAGTGAGAGGTGTCCCTGATCATGGCAGGGGGTTGGAACTTAATGATCTTAAAGGTCCCTTTCAACCCTCAAAACTCTATGATTCTATGAAAGTGAGTGAGCCATAACTGCTGAAGATAATTTTAACATCTGGGAGCAGATGAATAAACCCTGTGTATACCATGGACTGTGGGTGGGAGTGTAAATGAGAAATCATCTTACTTAAGTGTATTTAGAAAATGTGGTCAAAGGTTCTCGATAGAATAGTAACAAGAACATCTTCAGTACATAATCTAGAAGGCAGGAAAGGATGCTTTTCTGCTGCTGCTAATATCAGAAAAAAAAATGTGTATTTCAGTATTTAATTTCAGTTCTACCAACTGTTTTAATTCTGAGGGAAAAAAAGTCTGTATTATTTTATTCCCTATAGAGTTCCTCCATGTCCATAATGTATTTGCTTTCTGATATTATAACAGTAGCCCTCATAGCTGCTAATTCTTCTTCAGTAATTCCTATCAGGGGATGAAATTAAAGGACACTTGATTTGGGCAGCACTGTTACTTAGCTTTGAGCATTCTTGAAAATCAAATTGCAGATACCTTGAAAATGTTTAGTGTAAATGAATCCTGGGCAAGAGGAAAAAAATGTATGAAAAAAAAGAAAACTTTCAAAATTGTCAGGTGATATTGCCAGGCCATTTCCACTGACATCAAACGAAATATATCCAGCATACCGCAATACTTATATTTTCTTTGGGCAATAGAAAGACTGGTAATAGTAGTTTATTCTACCTAGCAGATTTTTTTTTTTTTTCAGATGACATATATAGGTTTAAGCATATCTGTGAAATAAAATGGTTGCTGAAAATTCAATCATATATTTAAAAGACATTTTTAAAAGTAGGTTGAAACACAAGAAAAAATGTGTGAGATGATGAAATGTCATTCCAATTTAGTTGGTTTACTGAAAAATTAGACCTTTTTTCAAGTTGTTCAGTACTTTCCGTTTAAAAGATTTCAGGTAGTTTTATAAGCTGAAAACAACTGATGTAGGGGTAAAAAAAATGTAGATAAGTTGAGTTTAAAATATTTGTATTCCAGAAAAATGTAACAAAATAATAAACTTCTAACAGAGAGCTCCTCATTTTAACATTCACCTTGTGTTGTATCTTTAAAGTGTATACAGAAGTCAGGACTTGGATATTAAGTGCAAATAGCTTGAAGCCAACCAGATGTCATCATACTAAAAATAAAATTCACAGGAAAAATAAACAACATTATTTATTTATTTTAAATTAAAATCTGTTAAGGATCCGAGATTTGTTTTGACCTTGCTCAGCCTTCATAGCCTCATCTTTGCCTGCAAATTATAGACATTAAATACTTTGCTCTCCTGCATATGCTTATGTCACAGCTAGACATGCTCTGATGATTGTGTTTAGGTAAGTCATGAAGTAATTGCCACCTAGTCAAAACCTAGTGTCCTGCAAGCTAAGATACAGGGGCTAACTTACCTGTAGATTGTCAGACCATTTCTACATAGTCAAAGGTTCCAGTATACCTCAGGGATAAAGAGGTCAACCCTTTGAATTTTGCTGAGTGTCTTTTGGTTTATTTTTTTCTTCTAGAAGATGACTTTAAAATGATCATAGCTATGCATAAAATATGATTCTTTTAGGCTTATGTGAAAAGATTTTAAGTTCTATATTCTTTACACGTATTGCCTGTACAGAGAATATATGACTGACAGGTCATTACAGATACTACAATTTTTAACCTACAGGGTTATTTATCTATCATTTAACAGTCTTTTAACTTCTCCTATACCATTTCGCTATACTTGGGTTAATAGATCTGAAGAACTTTGCCGTTTAATATGCAAAACTCATTTCATAAACACAAGGAGGTGAAGTTGGGGGAAGGGATGCATGGAATAAATACAGAGTTAGAAATATCAGTCAGAAATATTCAGACCTGAAAAAAATAGTGCAAATAAGACATCTACCAGCAAAGGTAGTAAAGAAGAGTACCACAAAGAGGAAAATTGTAAATCTCATATGTAAGTTCTTACAATTTTGACAGCAAAGAAACAGAAATAAAGATCACGTGGTTTTCTAGAGGAAAAGATGGTAAAATTGCCTGTGCTTTTTCTATACAAACACTATGGTGCTTTTCTACCAAAAGTAAATGAACCTGAGGAACAAGCTTTGAAGGTAAGGAGCAGGAAAGCTGAGAAAGAGAGAACACAGATTAAATCTGTTTCTATTAGGTCTTATTTCAGCTTTCTGTGAGATTGCTCTAATTTTTCATGAAGACACATAGTGTTTTGGCTGGAGATACAGACTCAGTTCTGGGATTCACTTGGCCCACAGGTTATGTCCAACTTTACCTTAAGTGTGGTGGTGCTTTACTGTGATGGACTTCATGGTCTTATATCCTGGCAAAGCATTGAGTTCTGATTTTCCTTGCACTGGATGTCATTTGGTGAACACCTGCCCTGCATTCATTGGAGGTGACTGAAACCTGTAACACATAAGTGCTGGTGTCATTCTGATGAGACTTCAGGGTGGGCTCATCTAAGGAGACTGTAGATGTCTTCATAAGCCCGTTCCCAAAATGTCTGCAGATCCAGTGTGTTAGTCATTGTTAGACTGCAAGAGCTGTGGCCAGTGATATCATCCTCTATTAGTGTGACATGAACCAAAGTGAAAAATGTTCTTATAAAATGTTAAGAGCTAAACTTCTGTCTGTGACACGACATAGAAATATACCATATGAGAATCTGATTCACACATAACTTCTACTGCATATTTACAGAGAGAGGTTGGAAAAAAAAAAACCATGAAACTACATTTTTAGCAATTATTCAAATATCAAGATGACAGCATCAAAACAAAACATTTGTCTGATTGTCTTCAGGAATTTAAATACATTCTTTTTGTTCTGTTTTTCCTATTTTTAGACCCAGTCATTATTTTGTGACTTTTAATGTCCTTCATAAGCACAAAAATGATCCATTTGGAGGGCAACAAAAGCCACAAAATAATTCACATTAGAATATTTTTAGGAAAGCTGTTTGTTTGTGAGCCTTTTTTATCCTTCTCTGTGCAGTAGAAATTGCTTTTAATTTTTAATCTTGTGTCTCAATTTCTAATTTCTTCCAATGTTTTAATATCCTGGCTGATGTGATCATCATGCACTCACAAATAAACTTTACACAGCATCCTTCCATTGTAGATGACACTTCCTCTTTCCAACATGAGATTCTATGTCTCTTTGCAGCCACTCACTGAAAGGATTTGTAGCAATAATGAGTTCATTTTGATAATAATTTTCCCCAGAATTAAAAGAAATGTTGCTTAAAAGGAATGAATGTGCATAAGCAAGGACTGAATGTACACTGGCTGGACTGATTCTATTGCTAACATGCAGAATCCAGATGCACCCTGCTTTGCTTTAAGAAAGAATACATTTCATTAAAGATGATATAGATGATGCAGTGGCATGCCTCATTTATGAGTTTTGATTATACATCTCCAGTCATTAGAAGCTGATGATAGAATGTGCAGTGCAAGAGGTTTTGGTTGCACAGAGCAGCTAGGAATAATATCAAAATGTCTCATCTTTATCTATAGCTTAAAAATAGAATCGAAGAGGATGCTTGTGAACTGTCTTTCATCCAAGGAGACTGACATATTTTATAGAAACAGGTTTTGAAGGATGGAAGATGATTCTGAATGTTACAGGGATCCAGGACACCTGAGCTATAATTCCTTCAAGCCCCCTGACTATTACAGTTTTACAGGTGGAGATGTATTATTTTCTATAAGGACAGTAACTAGATGTTTAGTCCTTATGTCTCACAAGACATAAGAGGAAGGGTCATTCCAGCACTGGGGATTAACATAATACAAGGACATTAATTTGAATATATCTAATATGATTTCAGGTATAATCAGCCTGTATGGAATATGAATACAGATATTTTTGTGAAAACCAAAGAAAAACAAGTGAAAGGGACACAATCTTGAAATTACTTAAATGTTGTCCAGCTGGTTGCCTTTAAGAAAAAATGTCATGTTGAATGACTACTGAAAGATTAAACAGTGAGAAGCAAAGATACTCTGCATGCATGGATCACTATGCTAAACTTTTCAAGACATATTTAAAGCTATATTAGATCTTGTTTAAGCCCAGACATTCTTGGATGCCCAAGATTCTAACTGGTTTTAATAAGGAATTTGTAACTAAAGCCATAGAATCCCTAGCATGTTAAAAAAATGCTTGTGCTAAATACTTTATCCCAATTGTTTGCCATGCTTTTGGGGATGGAAAAAAAATTAATTGAAACTAGAATAGCCCTTCCACAAAGGAGGAACTGTTGGGGAAAGGACAGTTCTTCAGATGTATGAAACGATGGCCTATTACTATCAGGAACAGATATACATGTATGGATCTACACCTAGGCCAATAAATCTTGTTTGGACTTGATATTTTATCAGAACTCAAGTGGTTTCATGTAACACAGTTTAGTTTGGTATCCTTGTTAACAATAATGACAAATGATTTTATAATATGTAAACCACTCCTGTTATTCACTGAAAATCAACAACAGAGAAAGCAAAGCGATTGTGTAGGATTCACAAATGACAGGTTTTCAAGCAAGGAATCTTCTTTAGGCCTGGTTATGTTTATTATTTTACTCTGGAGGCAATGGGTGGGAGACTGTATCAGAAAATAAAGACACTTCCACTAAAAGATGTTACACAGAATCAATCAGAAATTCTGGCTGTTAATTTATGTCTTTTTAGTTTTGTTGTAGAAATGCTACTAGTTTGAGCCAGGCTGAAAAGCATGACTTCTGGGGTTCCTCTTCCTTTTTGCAAACATTAGCTTCACTCGGTGATTCAGTATTTCTCTGTCTCAGAATGCATAGTTCCGAGGTGAGTATAATCAATTCCTTTGTCTCTTGGAAATATTTGAGGATTGATTTAGTCATGTATATATTATGAAATATTTAGAAGTGTTATGTAAATGCGAAGCACTCTAATGATCACTAACCTAGAGCTGTTGTTAGTCTACTTATCTTGCTTGGTTTTAGGAACAACTTCAAAAATCATGCTTTTAGCAATATTCTTTCAGGGGTAGTTTTGTTCTTATTGCTTTACATGAATTATTTATTCAAGGACTTATTTTCAGTGGTAAGGATAAGTGATTAACTGATTTAATCTGTGTTACAAATAAGAATCCTATATTAATATGAAATTCTGCAACTTCTATAGGAAAGAGTAACTAATTACATTTCAGGAACTGGGTCAAAGGTAGCTATAAAAACTTGAATGATATAATTGTGTGAATCTGTAAGTTTGATGCATAATTAACTGTAAGTAAAGTATACAGTTATTCTATCAGTCATACAATTTCAACATAGCTGGACTTAATCAATGGAAAACAGCATAAGCTAAAATTTGTAGGGAAAAAGAACCCCTAATATTCACAGTGAATGTGGCAAGAAAACACATAAATTACTAGGTTTTCCCAGTGACTGAATCCCTAATGAAAATTTTCGGAGAAGAATATTTGTACTTTGAATAATTAAACATGCATCATAACTCAAATTACAGTGCTACTGATTAAATTAAATCAAGCTTCTCCCATGTTGCAGTTTTCTAAAGATAATTATTATCTTTCCTTAAAGTAGTTTGTCAATTTGAACAGAGTAATTTGGCAAAGGAGGTTGCACCTGGGGCTGCTGTCATGTTCTGTAAGGTTTGGGGCATTTGATATTTATGAGGCTTGGAATGCTGCAGGTAGTCATTGACAAAACCAACTGATGTCTTGTCTATACAGACAATTTTTTATTCCCCTATGATTAAATTTGTTGGTTTTGAGGCATTTTCCAAGAAAAATGGAACCCATTAAAAATAAAGGTATCTCAATATGACTTGTTATACTTAGTATGCATTTCATGAACTTGGATTAGGAACAAAATCAGGTCATGATTCTTGGTTATCTTTTAACACAAAGCATAATTTGTGTCTTGAAGAAAAAAACCCTAAAGTTGTTTTATCAGTGAAATTAGATTATTTTTGGTGTTAGGGAGCTATAACTTCAAGAAAATTACCCCATTAAATGAAAATGTATGAATGTATAAATATATTTTTTTTCTCTTGTTGTATAAAGCTGTTGATTTGGCTTCAGTGCCCCTTTTGTCTCCCCCATACAGTTTCCATTTTTATAACGAGTAACTGTTTCTCAGTGTGGTCCAAAGGATTTCTTCCCATTGTTTATAATGTTTAATTTAGCTTTTGTGTCTTACTGAAAGATATAAGAATTTTGAATATATTGGAAATAAAGAGTGAACATTCCTCTGAATGCAAAAATTTATGTAAGTGGCTAAATTAATACTAGAAATCAATCCCTCAGGCAAAAATTATTTCCAAACCATTTTGTTCCTGGCAGTGTATGGGGTGAAGTGTAGAGGAGTGGAGTGTACAGTCCTGTTGCCTGTATGTATCTGAAACTCAGCCTAGCATTTATCTGGAATGCAATAAATTCCATGAAATGTCTTAGTTCATGGTTTATGCACAATAATGAAGATTCAATATGTAGTGTTCAGTGTATCCAAGAGAAAACATTGCTTTCTGTTTAGATGAAATATGTCTTTCTGGTAGAGTTCCATTGCAGCAAAATAGCAGAACTGTTGGCCTCAGTCTTCTTCCCTCAAATGCAGAGAATCTTTAAAATATTCTGGATTCAGGCTGGAAGTAGTTTGAATTTCTTATAAGAAACCTATGTGGAGCATGAAATATGAGTTCAATACAGATGGCTTGTTTAGAGCATGCACACATTCTTTAGACAACTTAGAGAAATCTGTAATTCTTGAAGTTTTGAAATGAAGAAAGTCGAGTTGTAGAACTATTTAATATTGGAGTTCAGAAAAGTTCTTAAGAAAAGAAGTTCAAATTATGGTATGTGTAAATGAGTCGACTATATAATTTAAACTGACTGTGAGGTACTAGCTTTGTGCTGTACAAGGGCTTATTCTATGAACCACAGATTGAATATATCTCAGATACTGAATGGAGCAGATGTCTGTAAGATATCTCTGATTTTTGAGCCACGCAAGTAAATGTTCCTGTTAAATCAGTCATGACAAGCTGATTAAAAAGTTTTAATTGAGAAGTTTGCAAAGTACTGCATTTAACATACAAAGACAATATAAGTAAACTTTAATAAAAAGTGCATGAAGAGCAGAAAGGAAGTGGCATATCTAAGGCTGAAGATCTCTTCTTGAATCTGTGATAGAGGACCAGATCATGACAATCTTGTTCTCCACACCTAGTTCAAAAGGAGGCATGGTAACTAACTATTCAAGCAAATAATTTGCCTTTTTTTCTGTAAAAAGATTTTTTCTGTAATTTAACTCAAGTACTTGGCTTTATCCTTGTCATGCCCTCATTGTTTTCAGAAGACACCACAGATATTGCTTTGAGGAAGCTTTTCAGCAGATGAAAAGGCTATCAAGAAAACACAGAAAAGAGATGAAAGGAAAACTGGCTCACCAGTCATGCTTCAAAAAGAGTTAATATCTATTTTAGATTGTATGGGCTTAGAGAAATTTTCATTAATCAATAATGACAATAAGAACAGCTAGCAACAGACCAGAAAAGAAATGAAATATTTATCTTCTGTAGTGGCCACAAGTAAAAGTGAAGTATGGAAACACTTTTAACTATCTTTAGATAGTCATCTTAGAGAGATGTTTTGGAAAAGATTGTCAACTAATTTATTTCACCAAAACTGAGATAGCAAGATCCATAAGAGATACAGGCCTGTAAAGTTGCAACTCACAGATGAGGTTTAAATCTTAGGAACTGATTCATAAAGATGAAGGTGTTAAATGGTATGAATGGTATGAATACAGTCATGAGAATGTAGTAAGTACAAAACTCAGTTTTCAGTCTCCAAATAATCATATTAATATGATCAGAATAAATGATGTGTTAAAGATACAGATGGGTCCCACTGACAGAACAGAAAATGTCTAAATGTTCTTGTTTCCATATGGGCTAGCTATAACAATTTTTAATCACAATTTATTGTGTAAATTTGTATATCTTTACTTTCTAAGTGTTGCTGTATTTGACAGAGAAGAAAATCCAGGGAGTTGTAATTTTAGTGTTCTCCCACAAGCTGTCTGTAACTCACTGGAATTTAGGAGCCAACACTGAGGCTCAGGCTCTCTTCAGTCAGACTGTTGCTGGACTCCTGGAGTTAGCAGCAGAGGGGAGCTGAAGGCAGTTACACATGGATTCAGAAGGACATGGATCAGGATCACAGGCAGATGAACGGATGGAATCCTCCCAGGATACTGGCCATGGGTAAAGAAGAACATGACCCTTTTTATCCTTCAAATTTATGATGCATATGGGATGGAATACTCTGGTCACTTTTGGTCACTTGTGTGTTCCACTTCTCCCTAAAGGGGAGTCACAGGTGCAACCCCCTTGCTCCCTTTCTGGAGCATAAGAAACTAAGTGGTGGCCTTGGTTCTGCACACCATTCTCTAGCCATAACCATAAACATTGAGCATTATCAGTCCTGGAAGCAAACACTGACAGAGAAACGTTGTTAGTTTCAGCAAGTGCAGCTACTCAGAAGAGACTTAGATGAAAGCAAAATTACAATAAAGTAAATAATTACTGTGCTGGAAATAGGACACACTGGTTCCAGATGGCTTCTGAGCAACATAAAAATCTCCAAAAGTAACAGGGAAAACAAGAAGATCATTGGCATCTGTTGTCAGCAATGAAGGAGGAATCTCCAAGATATACTGACAGCTTACCTGAATTTTTTTTATGATATTCTTACTATTAATATCAGAATAAGCATTAGCATTTATACTAGAATAGAAGTAGTTATAAGATGATAGAAGCAAGTGAAAAACTTATTGTTTATACTATTTTTTGACTTAACATAACAAAACATGTTGTTAAGCCTGAAGAGATGATGGTTCCACTTCTGTCATTCCCCCTGCTTGTGTGATTTGCAGTCTAATGGCATCTGATATCTGTGGTGCATGGCTTTATAGCTTCAAGACTGATGCCTAAAAGGAGAAATTCAGTGCCTTTAAGGAGTGTGACTTTAAGGGAAGAATAAGCAGCAGGAACAGATGAAGTGCTAAGCAGCCAACTGCTAAAACCATTTTCTTGGAATAATTTTAACCATAAAAATGAGTGGAGTAAAGAAAAACAGTGAAATAATAGAAGAGGTCCCTCTAATTAAAATGAGCTTCAAAGTTTTATGTGAGATAAGACTGACTCTTCTCTCAAAAACATACCAAATAAATTCCATTAAGGAGAGCAATGCTTTGAAGCATCTGGAGGTCAAAAATTCAAAAGAATACTCTATACTATGATATATAGGATTTTAATACTATTTAATAATCATTATTTTGAGATACACTATTTTCTTGACATCAAATAATTTCTGGTCCACAGAAAATATCATTTAATAATGGAAATAAGGAAAAAGACAAACAAAACAACAACTATAAAAGCACAAAAAGAAACAAAAAAAAACCCCAAAACAAAAATTCCCAAAGCAAACAAAAAACCCACAACAATACAAAACAAAACATGTTTGCCTTGGAATCCTAGGCTGAAAGGCAGGACTTTGGGTCTGATCTTGGACTCAGACATGTTACTGCTCAAAGACTTACTGTTAATGTGAGGGAAAATTCTTTAACCTTTCCAAGTTTGAAGATTTCTTTATGAGGTAATATTTGCTTCGAAATGTACTTGTAGTATTTTCCAAGAAAAATTTATATGAGCTGCAAAGTCTACTTGGTTTGCAACATAATTTTAATACAATATAGCTAGGTAAATGAGGATATTTTTGGTATTTATAGTAATAATATTTATGTTAATATTAATATAGACATAATATATGTCAATGTATATTTACTACTGATATGTGGACATAGTGGATTAAATTCAGCTTTTTTTTTTTTTTCACTTTTGCCTTATCCCAAGGATAGGAACCATTTCTGAAAAGTGAAAAGTAAAAAGACAATTTTCACATTATTGCATTATTTTGTAGTCTTTTAAAAAAATAATATGACAGGCATCATCACATTTTTGGGAATGAGCAACATACAGGTCATCTATACAAGAGGAAATCTCAACAGGTGCACTTTGAAACCTCTTTATTTTGTATACTTAAACCTCATATTGGTACTACTAGAATGTAGGATAGTGTGAGACAGAAATGTTAGGATTATCTTTACCCTGTTTACCAGAAGCTAGATAACTCCACCATGTCCCATCTACTGACTCCAATTTGGGTAACCAAGAATCAGATGCCAGAGACAGAGAACAGCAAATTCACATTATCAGTCCTGTGATTATAAGGACATAACTGTCAAAGACAGAAGTGGAACATCTTAAAAGTCAAATAATCATCGACAAAGGTATCAGGAAAAGGTGTTTAGGTTTATGACAGTGGACCTTACCAGACTTCAATGGCAATGTTCACTCTACTACTTACTATGTTGGAGGGATGTGGAGGAGTTGGAATTGGTTTGGAGTGATTCACATTGGGAGCAGGAAGAATTATGCAAGGATAGAAGAGACTGAGTGAGGATCATGATTTGCACAGGGATAGCAGAAAAGAATGAGCAGTGTTCTTTGCCAACTTGATATAGTCACTCTGGGTGCAAGTATTGAATGCTTGACATGTGAAGTACAGTGAAAAACTTAAATCATGTTTTGGGCCTTATCCAGTGAAAATCAATGAGAGACTCTTTCCATTGACTTCAGTGGCAGTGGATCACTGTTCCTGTAAGCATCTTGATGAGTGAAAACTCAGATGCATGGATCTGCATGGGTCGTGAAGTGTAAAGAGTGTAAAGAGCTGAAAAAATACTTAACAGAATTGTTCTTAACAGGCAGATTGAATAATTGCCCAGAATGACCTGAAGTTTCAATTGGTTAAGACTTGGTCATTCTGTGCCATCACTGTTTGATTTGGTTTCAGAAGTGGCTGAGGCTGTGAAATAAGAGTATGGCTTCAACATTTGACCAGGATTGTTCTGATTTCAGGGAGTTCATCAGTTTCTCTTATCATCCTGTACAATAAAATGCCTGCCTATGATGTCACTTGCAGAGGACAAAACATCCTTGTTTTCATACAGGATGGTATCTGCCCAAATTTTGCAATATCTCTGGAAATAGGTGATCCAATCATAAACTTTCTAGAAGTGACAGCAAGGCCTTGCTCTTTCCACATCCCTAGGAGGTTCTGATACTGTCCATGTAACACTTTTCTGCATGTGGATAATAATCTGGGGTAATATCTCAGCCCAGAATACTTTGCAGTGTCTGGGTAGATATCAGTGGGTTCTCTTGCAAGCAGATTTCGCAAGTCTCAGCAGGAGAATTCTTTGTTATGTGTGATTTTAATATACATTTGAATCTTTAAAGAAATATGAAATTCTGAGTTATATTTTTACATGCAGTTAAAAATAAAAAGATACATAATTAAATACTACTTATCATCATGCAGTATCTTCTTAAGCATGATTTTGTTTGCAGAGAGTTAAGTGCAACTGTCCCATCACATCTTGTTTCATGACATTTTATGAAGTATTCAGTAACATGTATCTGAAACAACAAAGGCCAGAGATTATGTGCATTGACAGCATACCATGAAATAACTTACATTCACACATCTGCATTATTCTTAACAAATCAATGTTTTTTGTGTCACTGTCATAACCATTCTGGTTGCTTGCAAAGTTTAAAAGAAAGAGAATCAAAAGAGAGGATCAACAATTTAAAATAAATGGGCTCATGTAAACCTCCTGAGTTCTGCTTATGCTGTGTAAGTGTGGGCACAAAGTCTAACACAGGCATGTCTGGTTTTATAAAATCACAGCTCTTGGTGACTTTTTCAGAAAGTGTGATTTGAACTCAGTAACTGAAAAAGTTTGTGTGGCTGACTCACATCATGTTCCAGGAGGTGTAGTTTGCTGATATTTAAAGAACAGACTCTGTGGATTAACAAAAAATATTGCAGAATAATGTCCCAAAAGAAGCTACTCCAGCATCAGATAAGGACAAACATCCATTTACTCTCAGTTTTTCAGGAGACGAATGTATCTTTTGTGTGATTCAGGCCAGATGGACTGTGTTCAATTACACTGCATTGTTGTCTTAGGGATGAAGTTCCAAAGAGTCTTGGTGGAAACCATGCGGTGCTCCAGTAGAGACCAATCCCAGAAACCAGGAGAGGTTTCCTTTTGTTTTAATTCCATTTCATCAATGCTTCAGACTAGTACCAAGAGCTATAGTTTTAAGCACACCTTTTGTGAGGTAGGTGAAGTCAAAACATGAGTCATGGGCAGCACTGATTCACCTGAATAAATGATTAGGGAAGAGAATTTTCTCTAAGTACCGTTATGAAAGTAAGAGTGTTACCACCAAACCACATGGAATAAAAAGAACCCTAAGACAGAATTTTGTCCAGTTCTAAGAGAAAAAAGTATCAATTTTTATTGAAACACCTGAGAGATAATTACTGTTTCATCTTTTTATATTTAGTCCTTTGTAGGCCTACTTTCTCCCCAAAGCTAAAATACATTCCTAGTAGCTTTTCAAAACTTTTGCTACAAATTAGATTAGTCTCCCTTCAACAAAGATTTCAGATGGCAAAAATCATTCCCTACTATCAAAGAGAAATTATGGATGATCTCATCTTGAGTGCTAGAAGATCTAGGTATGGTATTACACGTTGTTGACTCTGTCACTCCAGTCTCAGAAGCTCCTTGGTTCCCGTATAACTTCAGACCCTCATCTTTGTTCCATGTGGAAACAAAGTTTAATTTTTCCGTACACTGTCAACTGTTAATGGTTTTTTTTCTGTATTTGAAGTTCAAACTGCTGCTGCAATTCTCATTCCCACTTAAGTAATAAAAACTGAATCTAGGTTTGAAATGCAAATCCTGTTTTAAATTTTAATTTTAAAGCAGAAACTCTAATTGTGTCAACTGTTAATGGTTTTTTTTGTGTATTTGAAGTTCAAACTGCTGCTGCAATTCTCATTCCCACTTAAGTAATAAAAACTGAATCTAGGTTTGAAATGCAAATCCTGTTTTAAATTTTAAATTAAATTTTAAATTAAATTTTAGAAATCTATAGGAGAAAAAAAATTACTGCAGATGTTTTCCTTCAACTGAAAAATATCAAGATTCCATTCTCAGCATAGTTTTATAAACAGCACTTTACTCCCTACTTTGAAGAAGTTGTACTTCCAACTACTTCCATAAATTATTAGAGTGACTTCTAAGCATAAGAGATATTTATTATTAATTGATCTGCGGTGTATGAAATTATAATACTTTGCATTCTTTAAAAGAAATAGGTTCTTAAAAGTGAGCTATGCTAGATATACACCACAGTTAAGTCTTAATGGAATTTTAAAAGGCAGCATTTTAGTAGCTTTCATTGGTATAAAAACGGTCTCAAAACTTTTAAGTCAAGTTACTTTGATGTTAAGTAGTTTTAAGAAATTTGCCTACTAGCTACAACAGGGAATTGTAAGTCAACAGTGTTCCTAGATTTCATTCTCAGTGGCAGGTTCTCTGCTTGCAGCCTAATTTCACCTTCATGTCTCAGGTGTTGACTGTGTGTGAAATCAGTATAATAAAAACTTACTTAATTCTCAAATGTATCATGAGAACTAATGTTTGTGAAATATATTTTCTCCATTGGCTGATCAGCATATGTTTATCTACTCCTTAGCAAACACACGGGTAATGAAAGTGGAGCACTGCTGAGCTCCTGAGGGGATCCTGTCCTGGGGCCACATAGAGTAGGAGCCTTGCCACTGGTGTCCACATGTGCATTAGATCAGACCCTGGGGTGAGGATAGTCCCAGGAATGGCTCATATTCTGTTCTGTATCCTTACTAATTATGATGCTGAGAAACTGAAAGGATTATATTTCTTTTGCTTCAGATATGGAAAATACCAAGTACTACCATTCTGAAAAGAGATGATGCCACAGTATTTGACTGCTAAAAACATATGCCAAAATTCTGAGGAGATGTATCTCAAAATGCTGTTGTCAACTTTCTCATTTCAAATAGCTAAAAGAGTGCTTCACAATCATTTGGTTTTATATGATTATAAATGTTATCTCTTTATATTTTTAATCTCTTTTAGTCTTAGGTGCCAAAAGAGCCAGCTTGATTGATAAGATGGAAGATGGGAGATTTAAAATATGTAGATTGAATGCTTTTCAGCAAAACTATTCCATTTATTTTCGTGTGATTTTCTCCATAACGAAAGCTTTAACTAAAAACAGGTCAAGCAGCTCTATGTTCTAATTTGAATGGCTGATCATACTATTCCTTTGTAAAGCTTTATTTTAGCACTCTCCTAATGTCTTCCTTTCCAAAGTTATTGTGCCATACTGTTGAAGCACCTGCCATATTGATTTGATTTCAGTGTTGGGTGAAAATAGTTCTAGTTCTGCAAAATGATTCATACATACATACACTTTGTCAAGCACAAAAAGTTTCTTAGAAACGAAAGTTTTATATAACTGTAATCTCTTGAAGCAATGAAATGTAACTCTCCCAAGAAGAAAACAAATATATCTTTCTCTTCTTGGGTTTTTTTCTCAGACTTCGCCTTGCTGGCACAACTGTACTTAAAGATAAGTAACTCATAGACTGAGTCCAAATTCTTACCTGAAATAAAGTAATAAGATCCTTTCATAACATACACAGCAAATGTATGCCAAAACAAAAAATGCTTGAGATTATTTCAGTGCTAATAATTTATTTTGTATTTGTATGAATTCCTGCATATAAAACAAACAAACAAAAATTTACAACATTTGTTCCAATGAAAGATTTTTTTTTTTTTCTTTTTTTGTTTGTTTGTTTTGTTTTGTTTTGTTTTGTTTCCTTTATGTCCTGTAGTATTATTCTGTCTGGAGAAAACGTATGCTTTCTATTAAAGGGAACCTGAGTGTTCATTGCAGATGTTTTTTTAAAAAATAAAACTACTCAGGCTAGCGACCTTGAACAAAACTGTTTTATATGTTCCTCCCACCTAATAATTTTAGCAGGACCCAGATTTGGAGCACAGTTCCTCTTCAAATCTAACCCTAAATGCCTGAGTCGCTATTTGAAATAAGTCTAAGCTGAGAAATATGTTTCCTCCCAGTGAGCTTCTTATCTTCAAGTCAGTAATTTCATGTATGTCTGTGTGTTTTACTTGGAATAGCATTCACATTTCAGAGAATTTTATTCTAACAAAGCTTCCAACACACAACGGGGGACTGATTTGATGGGCTGTAGGGTAGGACAGTTTGTAACAGCAAGCCAAAATACAAGATTGTTTTCTTGCCTAGGCATTTCTTCCTAGGAGTTCTTTAGTTTCATTGATTAACTCATATTAGTGCTCTGAGGCAGGCTGTGAAATTACAGACCTGGCAGAAAACAGCCAAGAGCACTAGGAACACCTTGAATAACAGCTTCAAAGCTAACATAATTTTACACATAAACTTAATGGGATGATGTGCTTAAAGAGCCAGAGAGTTTTAAATACTTGATTGACACTTTCTTGAAAGTAATTTATTTTATATAGCTCAGTCAACTGTAAGTTTTTACTTTTTACTTTCTCTTGCTCAGATTTAAGATAACAGACAAGCTTTCTGAATTATTAGCATGTATCTACCAAATGCAGTTTGTTGACTGAAAAGAATTCAAATAACTCAATGCTTATATAATACAACCACTTGGAATACAACTGCTTTAAACATACTCTTGTAAAATTAGCAGCTCTTCCTACCTTTCAAGTAATAACATATATTGATCCTTTGAGAAACCCAGTTTGCACAAGGCAAGGCTTTAGAGAGGACTCTAAACAAAACAAAAAGGGTTTTGAATCCAGTTTAAGTGTAATGACTTTGTAAATGCTTGTCTTGATAGAGGATAATAATTTTTTGAGACATATAAGTAAGTGTGTGTTCTCCACAGAGCTTTTCAGTACAAACACTTCAATTTTACATAGGATTTTCTCTGTATGCCCAGAACAATTGTAGAAAATATGCAAAATAATTTTCCCAGCTCTTGAAAGGAGGTGGGCAGGAAAAGCACATCTGCTTCTTCCAGGAGGTGTCAGAAAACACCTAGAGAAAACACACAGCATGGTACTTCTTTTCATTCCTAAATGATAATGAGTTAATTGTATGTGGACATGCAGTACAGTGTACATAGTCTGTGGTTTTACCAGACAGTAGTAAGCTCAGGATTTGTGACTGTCCAATATCTGTGCAGGAGGTTCTTAACACTAGGACAAGTGGACATAGAGAACCCTAAGCCACCTGAAAAAAAACCAGGATATGTCAGGGGAAATACAGATTTTTTTTATGGCTGTAAGAGACAAAGTCACATGCAAAGTATGACTGAAAACTAAATTGCCAGCATGAACACTAATCATGACTACTGTGTTCTCAAACAAAAACTGGTCCACACAAAAAATGTGTGGATAGATGGCCATTAAAAAATAAAGGCAAAGGGAAATGTGAAGAAATTCACTTAACAGCTCACTAAGCAAGGAAAAGAATGAGTAGCTGAGTGAGATATTGTAACTAATAATACTGCCAGAAACACTAACAGCAGATAAAAGTGCCTGAGAATTATGACCTACAAATCAATGAAAATGGAATATGGCATTTTTGTCCACAACCAATACTAACATTAAACAGCTGAGAACTCTGGCACACACAAGCGACACTAGAATCAGAAAAGTTTTGCTAACTAGAGCTAGGCTCATTTGTGGGAGATATGATTAAAGCCTTTAAGAAAGATTGGGAAGCAGATCTAGCTCCACAGAAATCTCTTTAAACAGAAAGTATGGCTTCAATGTGCTGAGAAATACTCAAAGACGTTTTCAGAGAGAGTGTGTGTGATAAAATAAAGAAAACACAAGACTAAAAGGCATAACAGATTTAGGAAAAAAAAGAACACTTTCAAGTTTTCATGCTTAGTATATACCATCAGGATTGTACAGGAAAGGAAAAATGAAGTCCACCTAATTCACAGGCAGTTTTATAAATCATGGGAACAATATAGTCAGATCCTACTTTGAAGTTGGTAAATGAAAACAAGCATCAATACACAAGGTCTTAGGACCCAGACGCTTATAACGAAGAAATGGAATAATAGGAATAATACTGAAAACTCTTACGAACAGGAAAACATTTTTAGTAAAACTCAGTCTTTTCAAAATGCTGTGCTGTAGAAGTGAGATGCCAGTCACACAATGCCATATTGGCAATTATTACACCAGTGGGTAATTTAACTCCAGCTGGACAATGAGGATTGTTGCAGTGCAGACAGAGTTACAATGAGCAAAGCTTGCCTGGACTAATCTGGGGATACTACTTGGGATGTATTAAAAACTATACTGAGGCCAGTGAGTAAAAACCTGGTTTTTATAAGGAACATTGATAAAAACAAAATACTATGATTAAGAGATCGTATTAGGACAAGCAGAGGTGAACTGCAGCAGCAGATACTCAGAAAAAATACAATTTCAGGACAGTGCCAACAAAACAGGAATAGCAGTCACACTTCAGTTCAACCTTCTAATGAAGTTTGAAAATACATTTCAAGGTGCTGAACACACCAAAGAAGAACCTGAATTTAAAAATGCTATAAATGTATTGGAAAGAGTTTTTATCATCCCTTTTTTATCATCCCTTTCACTATTAGTCTCAGATCTTGCTTTTCTCTGATGGCATATGTTTACATTGAGGAATTTTGCATCTTCTTCCTTGATGAGGCACAAGGAGCTGAAGACTGTATTGTTCTCTTGAGCTACAAGATATGGGAGGAACAGATGTAGCCTCCTGGGAAGACTTGGCTGGGAAGGGAGAGATTTAGGCTTGCTTCCTCCTTTGTCCTGTTCAAAATTTTTTTTGCTTCCAACCATTTTCCTCTGTGTATGCTTGCATCTATGTATAGATAAAAAATCTATATGTTACTAAGACATACATGACGAAGCTGCAATAAAGAACACTTGAAAGGTCAGTTTTACTTCTTCCTTCAGCTGTCCAAAGTTACACCTGTTTTAATAGATGTCATAATTTTATTTTTAACACACAGTATAAATATTTCCATCTCTTTTTCTGAATGACAACGAAAAGAAGGACTGCGGAACTCCTTGACATATCTCAGCAGATGTTATTAATTCATTTCTCTGAATACCTCTTTTATATGGGGTATCTATTTTCACATCCATTTAGATACCTGTCTACAAATCTTTGGTAGATTTCTAGCTTTCAGTACTACACAAAAAGGTGGATATAGCATTTCAGAAAGAAAGGTGAAAGGCTTGAAGTTCTTCTTTAGACATATATATTTTGCTTAAACTGGTTAGTATTAACTTTTCAGCTTCTGCATTTTACTTCTTTTGTATATGTTATTGTTAAAATGTTAGCATTCACCTACTTCATATATACTTTTTAAAAAAAATTTGATTTAATGTTTGAAATCAGAACAGTGAAATTTTGACAAATTTCTGCTTTATTATCAGCTTTTTATCTTGTTAATCAGACTGTCGGCTATTCTTTTTTTCTTTTTATTTCCCTAAACTTTTATTTTGAGCTTTATTGTCAGAAAAATCTATATAACTACATCTTTTTTTGTTGTTGTTCATAAAGCATATGGTACCTATATCATAACTTTGTAACCAAATCAACAAGAAATAAACTGAAGGGCTAAAAAAGGCTGTTAAATTCCAGTGTGGTTATGTATAGGAGTGCTATAAGGTCGGTTCTGGGTCCAGTTTTATTGACTATTTTAATGAAGCATTAGGTGATTAAATATGTCTATTGCCTTTGCAGATAAGAAACTGTGCGGAAATATAAGAGCAACAAAGAATGGGATTAGAATTAAAATAGTTTGAAAATTGCTGGGAAAAGTTAATAAAATTCAGAGACTATGATTTGGGAGGAACAGTCAGCTGTAAAATGAAGGAAGTTTTGATTATTAAGATTGATTATTAACTAGATTATGAACTGTAGAGGAATCAGGAAAATCTGTGCCATTGTGAAGCAGGTAAGCCTCACACTGGAATATACAAGAAGGAGAACAGAGGCAAAACCCTGCATAACATGAGAAGTACGGGTACACCCCCCATTCTTCAGCATTGTTATCATACCCACTTTTAGTCACAGTACTGTAAGAAAGATGTGTACCAGTTTGAGTTAATATAGTGGCAAAAAAAAAGAAATTAATAAACAGTTAATAGAAGTCAAGTGCATAGAAGTCTTTAAAAAAAGGGAATAATACATTCTCTACTTGTGCTATAAATTGGTAAATTAAATGAAGCACTGAACAGATTACATACGGATGCTGTTAATACCACATCATCAAAGGTATTTAAGAAAAAAAAGCTTAGCATCTGTCAAGAGTATTATTGATACATTTTGATCCCATCCTGGGAAGGAAAATAATACTACGTTTTTTACATCAGTTACATAGAACTTCATATTTGAGCAAAGGATGGGACTGAACACAAAGCTGCTTTTTTTTTTTTTTTCAATTGTCTCGTGTAAGAAATAGAGGCAGACTATGGTAATATCAGAGGAAAGAGTAATTTCTCTATAGATGAAAACTTAGAATCAAGAGGATTTTAGGCTATGAACACAGTTTTGAAAGTGAAAACAATAAACTTGAACTTCATATAAAAAAGAAGAGAAAGCTTAGAAAATCAAGTACAGTGATGGATGACATGGAAAACAGTCTGTGGATTTTATCTGTTTTTCACTAAGACATCCTTTAGCTAGTACAAATTTGCCCCTTAGAACCTTGTTGAGTTGATAAAGTGTTTTACTATCACTTCTCACAGCAGCTGTTTATATCTCTGTGGTGCTATTACTCAGATTTTCCCTCTTGTGTCTTGTCATGCAGCCTTTTAATTTTTGCCCTTTGTTTAAACAGATTTATTACTCATTTTTCTGGGGGTGCTGTTGGGGAATTGATATTTACTTTGGCTTTCTTAGTGCAGTTCTACATATTTTCATTTATCTAAATTTTGCCTTTGGATGCCCAGAAACAGGCAAGTTATTCTTGCCAGGAGTTGTTAGTATTTGGTACTGATAGTGGCTTTCATATTGTGCAGCACCTGGATAATGTTCCACTATCTTGTTCTTCAGTGCATCCTCTGAGAAAAGGGCTGAGTATCTGTTTTCATATATTTTGTTTTCTATTGTGCTTTACATACATTTCTTAATTAGATACCGACTTCTCCTTATGAATTACAGACTATAATACTGAACACCACATGTAAAATATCAAGATATTTTAGGTATGTCTTTAATGGAACTAAGTTCCATTAATTATGGAAGCATAGTTCCACGACTCTTTCACTGTTTCTTTTGGCAATGAAAGACTTGGTAGAGAGCAGTCTTCTGGTGCTATGCAGACATGCTTCACGATATTGCTAAAGTCTCTAGATGACTGTAGGGTTGTTCTCTCATTATTCCAGTTACAGGTTTGCTACACACACAGCTTTTTCACATGTATTCTTATTTCACATGTATGCTTATTCTCTGAATAATCAGCTAAGTGGCTCTTAATATATTGACTGTTTTTTCTGCCTTTTAGAGCTCAGTGCAATTCTTTTCAAGGGAGAGCTGCCACACTTCAGTAGGTTACCACAATCTTTTTTATTAATTTTGAGCTTTTTCTAGAGAATTCCTGTCCAGAAACATTTAAGACTTCTAAGAGCACTGACACTTGTTGATGGACACAGTTACCTTGTGAAATTGTAGATACTGTTTAATGAACTAGAAACTTAAGGTCACAATTTTTCCTCTAGAAATTAAGATCTCAGACTCTTGGTATCATGGAGGCTTGTAATAGAATTGTATTATTTTCCATGGACTATTTATGAGAATATCTGTCTTCCCATGTTTCTTCAAATTTCATGTAAGAAATGAAGGGTTTTGGTTTCTGTTTTCCACCTAGTTCTTCTCCTTTGGTCCCCAGACTTTGGTCCACCTTGATTAGCACCAACAGTAGTTAAACAACCTCTACAGAAAGTGATGAAAATACCCAGAATGCATATTAAATGAATCTGAAAACAGGATTTTTTAAAATAAAAGTCTGAATTACTATTAGAGCTAAGTGTTAAGTACTTTATGAATAACCTTGTAATAGAGGTCTGTTTGATCTCAGAACAAGGGATTGTTAGAGGACCTTAATTTATAAGTTATGAATGAACCAAAATATTAAACTGAATTTAATATATTTAGTTGAAAAATATCTTCATAGCTCTACATAACCCCTACATTAGTGTCTTCCATTCTTCTGCTGTTAACGTAATCTTTGGTTGTACCTACATATGGGAAGTCAGTGCAACTCAGAGTGAACAAGGCAGTAATTAGATTCTTTGAAGGCGAAGAAAGTTGAAGGAAGAAAGGACTTGGAAACATGCTAGACAGAATAGTTATTTTCACTCTGTTACCTGTATTTGATGTATGACAATTAATTGATAGAATACGTTTTGTGGTTTTTTTACTTACAAATTAAAGAAAATATCAGCAAAAATGCAGAAGAGACAACAGAATCATCCTTTCTTTTTTTCTCTCAGCTTTTGAACATTTAGAGGCTCAAAAATTTTTATTTATTCCCCTTCTTTGTAGTATTTACTTTCACAGTCAATGCTTCAGGTTGTTAAACTTGCATTTCATCTAATTCGCTCGTGATTTATACTTTATAGTAGATGTATATACCAACAAATTCTTATTTTTGAGAATTGAGTTGACTAGCTCACCATTAAAAATAATTAAATATAAAAATAAAACATCTATGTTTAAATATAGAATAATATTAATAATAACAATAATTAATAAATATAATACTTAAAGTTAAAATTAAAATATTTTACCTACTCAGCTTCTGTCCCTAGGTCATTATGCTCTATTTGGAGTGATATCTCTTGATGTATTGAAATTTTAAAACTCCCTTCTTGGTTCTTCTTTCCATCAAATACATCCTTTTCTTAAACTTAGAAGACAGCATATTTTGTCTTCAAAGTATGAAGAAATCATCTGGATCTCTGAACTTCCTAAAAAAAATTATGCTTTTTTTCCCTTGTTATTGTATTAGAATATATTAAAGTGTTGGTTTTAGAACTTACAGAAGTGTATATAAACTATAAGTAAGCGTATACAAAAGAATCATAGAATGGTTTGGATTGGAAGAGACTTTAAAGACCATATAGATCCAACCCTCCTGCCATGGGCAGGGACACGTCCTGCTAGGGCAGGTTGCTCAAAGCCTCATCCAACCTGGCCTTGAACAATTCCAGTGAGGGAGCAGGTACAGCATCCCTGGGCAACATGTTCCAGTGTCTCACCACCCTCATAGTAAAGGATATCCTCCTAATATTTACTTCAAATCTCCTCTCTTCAAGTTTTAAATCATTGCCCCTTGTCCTGTCACTGCACACCTATGCAAAATGTCCTACTCCATCTTTCTTGTAGGCCCCGTTCAGGACCTGGAAAGACACTATAAAGTCACCTCAGAGACTCCTCTTCTCTGGGCTGAACAACCCCAACTTCCTTGTCTTATCTTCATAGAAGAGGTCCTCCAGTCCTCTGACAAATTTTGTGTCTCTCTGGACACATTCAAAGAGCTCTGTGTCTTTATGCTGTGGACTCCAGAACAGTAGAAGTGTGAGGGGAAAAAAAAGAAGAGAAGCAATCTGTTATGCAGTGCTAAAAGGTTGTTGTTAGCTAATAGATTTAGCATATGAAGCTACCTTTTTGTTAAAATTTATCAGAGGCATACATATATTTGTTAATCTGGGAAATGATCATAGGCCAGATGAATTACTTAAGTAATATAATCTTAGTTCATATAAATCTTTTAATCTTTTACTAACAAAAGAACAGTTTTACAAAATATGTATAATGCAGAAGGGATAGTCTTGTTGTGTAAGGAATTATAATTTCACCTCTGTTTAAGGAAAATGGAAAGAAATTTAGCCAAATTTTAGGCACATACACTTTTGAACATGTTGCTACTGATTAAATAAGACTATAAATTTTGGTTATCTATACAAAGCAGATGTGGGCTGTAGGGGCCAGAAATTTCAGTTGTAGAAACCTCTGCCAAGCACATACATGTCTCTGTCCTAATCACTCTTCAGCAGCTGTTTTTTACATTTCAAAAACAAGGAAGGTGAAAATACAGTTTCATGCCAGATGTAAGTAAAATACATCTATGAGGCATAAGCCAGAATGATAGCAACATCTGTCCATTGGGTAACTCTTCAGATTTCTGTTGTATTTTAGTTTTCAGTGGCTTTTACGTTATTTTATCACATCAGCTAGTTTTTCTATACCTACTGAAATCAATTAATTTTTAACAAATCTGACTATGAAGCTTCCAGGAAATAAGTTGTTAAAACGCACTTAAGTTTTAATAGCTTTTCAACCCATTAAATCAATTTTTTCTTCATACAAATACCGAGAACACATCTCTGGCCAATTAAATGGATAATATGTAGCTATGTTTCCTATGATTTCTTATTACTACAATATGACCATTAAACCAGAAACACAGTTAAGACACATGTTTGTCACATTTGCAGCTAAAGTTTTGCAGATTTTTCTTGCAGGAGAATTAATGACTAACATACTGAATAAATCCAGAGGGAAAAATATGCAACAACAAGAAATTGAAGTAGAAGAAACCAGGTAATCCAAGTTACCAAGCCTCTCACTAATATTACATTGACTACTTGAGAAAGCAGAGATCCAGGGGAACAGCAAACTTTTATACATGTGGTAAATATACTCCTATTCCAGCAGTGGCACAAATCGTTGTTTACTACTGAACAAACATCTGAATAATTATGCATATTTGGTGTCTAACCTGACTTCTTATACCACTACTTCTAGCAAAATATCTGCAGTGTGTCACCATCTAGGCATGGAAATGTACAAGCATTATCTCTGTGTTGTTAGATAGTGTGAATCCTCCAACGCCCACTGAGATTACACCACCTCTCCGTAATATATTTCAAAAAGGTCAAAGATCACAGGAAACATGAATTAGTAACAGTCCAAGGTGTTCATGTGAAAAGAAAAATACATAATTTAGGTTTGTTTTCTTATTCTATTTATAATTTCAGTTACAAAATACAACATAACAATACAGAGCAGAAAATGACAAAATAAGTCATCAGTACACAAAGTGTTTCTTTCTTTCAAATGAAAGTATACACTAAAAATTGTTACACAGATGGAAAAAACAACTGTGGATTTACATTGAAACAGTAATATTTTTGTTTTCAAATACGTACTTAAACTATTAAAAAATCTTAAATTATTTCAATTTTTTAAAAATAATATTTGTAAAAAGGGATTTCATCTCAAAATAGATATGACTTCTACGGAATGAAAGTACAGATTAAAATGGATATTTACTACTAAGTAATTTAATTTTATTTAATTTTGCTTATTTATGCTTTATAGACACAGACTTTAATTTTGCTATATATTTCAGAAATAGGGGTATGGATGATCTTTTCAGGCTTACATAACTTACATTATCTATTAACAAAGAATAATTAGGGGGGCACTTAAATATAACTTCATAAATCATTGTATATGTAATTGTAAGTATGCAAACTTTTATTTCATGTAAAAAGTGAATATGGTGAACAACATTAAAGCATACCCTACAGCAGTACAGCAATTTAAATTTGTGTTTAAAAAATTTTCTTCCTTTACTTTATGTAGGTAAAGTAAAAGAAAATTTCCCACAGAGATGATAAAACAACCCCTGTCTAGTAATCCTGATCAAAGTGCTTTAATAGCAGTATGAAGACTGAGTGTTTTATCAAGGGTAAAGTTTTCCCAGGACAATTAACTAGGACATAGTTATACTTAATTAAAAAGATATCAAGTAGATAGCAGAGATAACAGCCATAACTTGGACTTAGCTAAAGATAACAATTAGGAAAAAGATAATTCAAAAAAAATCCTTAACCCTATTTGCATCTTGAAAATTCTCAGCAAAGATAAGCAGAAATGTTTTTAACAATTTAATGTCTCTGAAAAGTTTATGATATTAACTGGACAGAGAAAAACCAGTAATTGCATACTACTCTATATTTCAGAATAAAGAATTATTATAAATTCAGAATAAATAATTCTTTAATAAGATAAACATAAGCACCATGTTTATATTAGTCCATAAATATTCTTGTCTGAGACCTGGTGGGGATTTTTTTGCTTTTAAATACTATTTTAATTGATATTAATAATCTGTACAACAATAGTTAGTGCAGCTGAAGTACCATGACTGTCTTCCCTTCCCCCACAGGTAGTACTAACTATGAAGTTAGTACATAGAAATCAGTGAAGTAATTTATATTCCATCTAGCTAAATTAATCTGCAGAATGGCAATGGTTAGTATCAGGAAAACATGATCAGAAAAAATAGTTTAGATTTGTACAAGTTTAATGGTGTCTCTAATTGCATTTT
This sequence comes from Florisuga fusca, assembly GCA_038090715.1. Taxonomy (NCBI): domain Eukaryota; kingdom Metazoa; phylum Chordata; class Aves; order Apodiformes; family Trochilidae; genus Florisuga; species Florisuga fusca. The sequence goes on from JAAWXA010000014.1 coordinate 3,031,167, forward strand.
TCCTGAGTATATCTGTCAGTCCTTTAACTGTTCATATTTCATTTTAAGTTAGGAACTTCTTAGTTAGACCTGACCAATTACTAAACCAAATTTATCCATACCGTAATTCAGACAACTCAAGTAAAGAAACACCAACAGATAGTTGACACATTTTAAAGTAAATAAATAGGACATAAATTTGTTTTTGCAATCTTGCACAACATTCATGAATACGTGAATTTCCTGACATCCCTTCTGCAGAGAAAAGCTGCACTGGACTTAATAAAAAGACTTACTGCTGTGAGCTCTCAGGAAAGCTCCTACAGGAATGAAGAAGGCAACAGTTCCTCCCTGTCAGTTGGCTTCCCAGGACGATGATACTGCCAACCTATTACTATCAGCTCTACTCTCAAAAGTCAATTGTGTGCCCTGAGCTAGTCATGAAATTTAAATGACTAGCTGATTATATGCTTGAATGAATCAAGTTTTTGTAATGCTTGTCCTTAGTGCTTAAATATGCATTTATATCCTTAATGCCTAAAACCAGAATATCCAGATAAGATATCCTTTAATATTCCATTTGAGGGATTTTGGTCATCCTCCCTTGGATCTGCCAAATCACTGGCCACATGCCTGCCAGTTCTCATTATGCTTGGGACCTGACTACCAAAGGTGATTTTCACAGATCATAACAACACAACTCTGCTCTAACAGGAGTTTGTTTGGATGTCCTGAAAGTGTCAGGCTGAACCAATGGCTTACTTTGAACAAAAAACCCTGCAGAAATCTCATATTTCTTATTGAGTTAGATTTTTTTAGTGCTCATTTAAAGTGGAAATTTACTTTTACATTGCACTTTGTGAATTGGTAATTATATTAAATTAAATATCTTAAAGACAGGAAACTGTAGGTCATCTCATTGGAAAGGAGATGTTGAACCAGTTTTCACTGAGCTCATCAGTCTCCAGATAACATTAACATCAGACTTTATAGATGTGATTGAAACTAAGAAAAGACAAAAAGTAGATCCAGATTTCCTCAATTATATACTTTGCAATTGCAAATTCAACTGTTCAGAAATTTTCTAAGCCCAAAAGGGTGGCTTAAAATTAGTGTCTTTCTGTTTTCCTTTATCATCTGACTAATCTGTTATCTTTTATTTCTTTTAGGTATAAACATTAACAATTTCAACAATAACTAAAATACAATATTGTTTACAATATGATTTCATTAAAATATGATTTTAAAAACAAATTAAAATAGATCTTTTCCAAATAATCATCTACTCTATCAGACTAATCCTCAAGAAAAATAAAAACCCACTATATAGGTTAGATATTCTGTTAAATTAAGTATGTAGGTAGAAAAACAGTCATCTTTTTTGTCTTTCATCTGACCTCAGTGTGCACTGGAACAGGATGCACATGGTGTAAAATACTTCTTTGGGCTTCAGGAAAAAGATGTGTGTTTGGTATTGTGTATATGTGGATACTTTTGCAATTGACCAAAATGATTGTGAGAGTGTTTTGAAGAGATTAGAAGAAACCCAGGATTTATACATACAGAATATTAATTTAGAAAAAGCATTCATGTTATGAGTTTACAGAACAAAACACAACACATACAGGTCTAGGACATCTGGTACTAGATAAGAAGTGATCTTTCCACATGACAGAATATTAACTAATGCAAACTGTCTCTATTGAACGCATTTCAAACACTTTCAAAAGATATTTTTATTTTAAAGTGTGTATGGGATTAAATACTGACTGTCTTTTCCCAGCATTTAGAAAACTGGCATAAAATCTGAAATATACTGAAATATACATGTACTATGTTCAGCACACTCTTAGCAATTTGCCTGAAATGCCACAGTGATCTGGACCAGATTTGTGTCACATAGGCTGTGTCTATGGTAGCAGATGGAACGCTCCACAGCTTGTACTTTGTCAGCCCTAGAAAGTGTATATCACAGACAGCAGCCTCATGGACTCATTTGCCTCATCATCTGTACTTTCTGTGGGAACAATTCCTCTGTCCAGACATTTACTGGGATAGCTCTAATTGGTGTAAACTAAAACCATGCAAAAAAGCAGGTGACCAAAGATAGCAAAGAATAGGTGCAAATGAACCCATGACTTGACCCTTTCGTGGGATTAGTAGTGTATAGAGAGCCTAGAATTATCCAGAAACACTAAGAACTGCATATCTTTATTGCAAAAACCTGGTCTCAGGTACAGGAAGAAAATTCTGGTCCGAGACCAAGTCCAGACCACATCTGGCATATGTTTGGGACATATGTCTCATTCCCCTCCTTCAGCCACTTCATGGTACTTCTTGAGTGACTTGAGAATTCTCTACAGGCTGCTGCTTTAATTCCTGCCATTTGGGTGAAAATCTGAAGTCTTGTTAAATATGAACTCTCTAAGAACTGTATGTAAGTTTCAGATATAACATTCACTGTAATATAACACTAACAACTATTGTCAATTTTTTTAATATGTAAAACTTTACATTTTGAGATATCAGGAATTTGCAATGAAACAAACTTACAAGAAAATACTCCAATTTTGGATTTCATTCCAAAATTGAAATGAAGCTTATTATCTGAGGGTTGAATAACTCTGACAAATAATTTATAGTACAGTGTCAGAGTTTTGGATGAATCTAAGAGGATTTTTGAGGGTTTGTTTTGTTGTTGGTTTTTGGTTTTCTTTTAATTCCAGGGCAGAGCAAGTAAAGATAGTTAGACTCTGTGCTTTGAAAACAGAACATAAAAGGAAAGCTGCATGAAAAATTTAACAGAAAATAACATGAAGTTCCAGTTAATAAATCCATGTTAATGGTACTTAATTCTAATCATTATAACAATTTTTATTATAGACAGTGAAACTGCTAATATGTTATTGCACCCTTAAAGATGTGCTGATTTTTTTACAAATGCATAGCATTCATTATTTTTCTGCTTAGAAACAACAAATTATATCACAACAATAACTAAAAATCATTCATTCTAAAAATAAATTGAAACTTCCACCTCGTGTATTTCACCATATCAAAACTGGTTACTGAGACATTTAAAAATTAAGAGAGACAACCAAGTTAAATCTCTGTGGTATCATTATTATTCTTAGAGAAATGTTTCTGAAGCTCTACATGTTTATGTTATTCACCCTAATGAGTAATTATTCAACACACTTTGGTGAGTATGCATATGAGAAAGACCAATAGGACTAACAGAAGAAACATGGATTCTATGAAATCTAATATTAATCCTATAGAATCACAAAAAAATTAGGATAGATGCCCACATGCTACTGCTTAAAACTTCCAGTTTTAATCTATTTCAACCAAATATTATTTTGTATTTATTTAATTTAATAATTTGCTTTGTTTTACATTATGGAGATAAGTTATGTGCAAACTAACAAAGACAAGCTCTCTGATCTCAGAATTTTCGGAGAGTGACATACAAAGGTTCAAGAGAAAGATATGATTGGATATCAGGTTAAAATTATACATTTTGTGAAAGAACTATACCAACGTCAGAGAGCCTGTTGTTCTTACAGATAAAGTATATTCATCTATCCTTATCTGCTCTTCAAAACATTTTTGCTTACCTAATTTGTACAGGTGCAGAATTTGCACATTGGGTTCAGTAGCACCTCTAAGTTCCCTAACTTCTTCCTTGATGCATTTCTTTAGAGCACATATTGGATTTAAGTTCCCATGTCTAATAGGGAAATGGGAGGGAAAGGAAGGACAGATCACAACCAATGTCTCTTAGAACATCTTTTATTCATTAAGCTGTCATTAATAATAGAATCAAACTGTTACTTTTAACAGCAAATGTATGTTCTCACGTAGTTCATTTTCACCCTCACATGCTCATTTGCCGCCACCAGGATGAAAAAGCAGCAGGGATAGCAGCCCTAGTGGGGTGATCCACAGTGGATTGCTCCCCCCAAATGGTAAAGCTGGCCAAGATATGCCAGGGGCTTCTGGAAAAGTGTTTGGAAAGGCCCTCCAGGGCCTGTTGGTTCACTGGGATTATAATCAGCCCTGAATTCTTCATCTTCCTATAGCAGCCACTCCCCATGTGGTACAGAGCCACAGTAGGCTGTGGACTTGTACAGATGTATCAGATTCTTCAAGTCCTTACTTTACCAGTTCTTGTAGCTTCAGCACAAGAAAACATCTCTGGAGTTTTATCACTCATTGGGAAGCTCTTGCTTTACCTTCCAGTACGTACTTCTCTTTGTACAGTTGTTTCCCCATGGCTATTTCTCTCCATCCATCTCTCTTTATAAAAATCATTATTAGATTACTATTAGAAACTTTTTTCCTTGAGTAACTCTATTGTCTTCCCCTTTATTGTTTCTCCCTGCAAGTTGTTCATTGTAAAATACAATATATTTACCAATATTTCTTAGATGAATTTTCTATCAAATTTTTTTACTTTACAAAATAGATTGTTCACAACTGTGCTGCCCTTCTGCCTAATGGGCACCCTGAGGGAATGTTGTTGGATTTGAGACTCGGCTACATATTTTCAATAAACAACTCCTGAAGCCAGCAAATGCTGAGACCAATGAACATTAATCAGTGATCTATCTGAATGGAATAATTGCTTCTTCTTCTTCCTTCAAGGGATGGAGAAAAAGGACAGACATCATGAAGCACTAGCCAGTCACATGTAATTGAATTAGGCCCAACAAAACATTTTATCTTTCTCTTTTATTACAAATTTCATAGTTTGAAATTGTGATAGCAAAGCTGTCTGCCTTATCAACAGATTTTGCCAACAAGAAAATATACAAAAGTGCCCCAGGACAAGTAGCAACTTCCAACTATTAAAAGGTGTTAGACTGCTGGTAGATTACATTTGGAGTTATCTCATTTGCTTTGTCCTTTTGTCCTTGAGTCACATCGCTAAGAGGATGACTATCTGCCTCAGAGAGAATGCTGTCTGCTCAAGTATTCCCTGTATGACACTGCATCTGGCAGGCTGATTTACATGTAGCTGCTGACATCTGCCTTAGAGGAAATTCCTGCTCTTGTTTTTAAAACACAGGTCAAAGGTCCAGTTAGGCAACTGAGGGGCTGGTGGTACTGGCAAAGAGAGATAACGTAAAGGACCCACTTGAGGCAATCTGCAGTTGCTTTTAGATCTGATCAGCCATTCCTTGTTGGAAGGGCCTCTCAAAATGGCAAACTGATGTAGAAAAAAATAATTAAAATACAATGATATCCGGTCTGTAATGAAGTCCTTTGCCAGTTTTACATCTGAAAGCTGTGAATTCTAATTTACCACAGTTCAGCAGGATATCTCTAAAGCACAAACCTCTGTAATAAAACAAGCACATTGTCTCATGGATCTTGTCAGTTTTGATCATTATGAAGTTACAAGCCTAGCTACAGCACTGAATTTAAAGTCTGAGTAAATTTGGACTTTATTGAAACTAAGCTGTATGTAATTCAAGTTTCTCTTTTACTGTGAAGGCTAGATAGAATTAGGTAGAGAATATTACCTTGCCTCCCATTCATTTGAAAATTTCTGTACAGTGACTGTACAAGATAAGGAACTTTCTCTGGTCTCAAGTATTCTTGATGTCACATTTTCTGCTGAAAGGGTCTGAAAAGGATGAATTAGGATTGTGTGCTCCACTACTTTGAATTTCAAATCTAGATAAATTCTCCACAGAAGCTGAGAAGGAAAAAACTTTAGTAGCTTTCTTCTGATTAGACTAGTTTTACTGCTGAGGGCTGAATGGAAAGATACTCCTGCACTGGTTTCCCCTGCCATGAAGAGGCTCCAGAATAATACTAAGCAAAAAATTAAATGACATGAACTCACTAGAGTTTTTATGGATTGAGTAGCAATTCCAGGGATCAAGAATAATGAAAAGTATATGAAAAGCTCATAAATGTAAACTTTTGTTTCACTTTGTTACTTCCATGTATTGTTCAAATATCTAATGAGATATCACTTCCCTGATGTACAAGTGAGGCTCAATGTTAAAACAGACATGCCATGTAGAGCCTTTCACCTTTAGGAGACAGTCTGAGTCAGTTCCAGGTGAGTAGCTATGAAACAGTTAGAAATGGGGACACTAATGACTTCAAGTTAATTTTAAAGCAATAAAAGAGCAAAGGAGATGAAGTAGAACAGTAGATCTTAATAATGAAAGGACCAAAATTAATACCTTGGCTGACCTCTCACATAAAATAAGTCATACAGGTATCTAACTCATCCACAGGGCTGTAGTTGCTAGATAATTGCTATAAACAGACTGCCTTATTTCAGCCTGACTCTTGCAATTTCTGGCTATAAGGCAGATCCAAGTCACTCCTCTTTGAAGAAAACTTTGTAAAGAAAAATCAGAGTAAATTCAGAAAAGAAGTTAGAGATTTTGTTGTTCCTACTCTGTTGGGAAATGCTGAAAATCTTCAAAGTGAGCTGTCTCCATGAGGTCTCTAGTTCATTTTGTTCTTGTGTGGATTGACATTTTCTGATAAGGGCAAAAATATGTTGAACAAATAACAAAAATCCCAGGATATGCCCCATACTGCTTATTCCATTTAATACTTGAAGGAAGCCTTCAGAAGATCTGCAGATATCTTTTTCTCATTATATTCTCCTTTTACCTGGAGAAAAAAAAAATGTTGTTTCCTCTTTCCACTTTTGGACATTTTTTACTGACTTTTCCTTACACAGTGCAGTGCCTTCAAATGATAAAATCTGATGCTTTACAGTGGCAAGTAGGTACAGGTGCTTGAATCCTTGACAGTTCAGTGCATGTTTATAAAATCTGATACTATACACTTTAATAACTTGATGTTCATTACTTCAAAAGAATCATTCTGTTTTCAGCCCTTTTTCCTCACTTTCTCTTACCCTTGGTCATTTCCACATACCCTTCAAAGATCATGTACCCAGCTCTGCAGTGGTACGAATTCTTCTGAAAGAATTTGAGGTAATTATAAACATCGCAGTCTCAGCCTATTAACAGTCTCCTTCTCTTGTGATCTTTTGTTATAGCTTTTGCTATTAATAGTATTGTCTCCTTCCTTACAGTCTGCCAGATGGACAAGAATAATACAAACCTCAAGACAGAAGTTTCAAAATTGATGAATAGTGGAAAGAACATCTTTGGATTATATTCTTTTCAGCCAAGAAATCTTCTCATATAGTATGACAAGATTATTTTGCAATGTCTGCCACTAGGGCATTACAATTGGATATGTATATACAGTGTATTTTAATATTATGTGTTTCTTACAGTTTCAGAGAAATATTCTTCTTAATTGTACCTAATAATTATAAATTTGTTTTATTGGAGGAGGAATTTTATATACTCATAAAAATAATCAAATTTAAATGATGCTTTTTGTCATAGGAAATCCCTGAGAAAATCACATTTGTAGAGATATGTAGTGTACATTGCAGGTAAAATCCTCAGATGGCATCCTTTTTGAAGAATTCTTCTAAATATCTTGTCTCAAAAGAACTTTTTCAACTGATGACATTGAGGTATAATCAATTGATTTTTAAAACCTGCTTAGATATGCCAGTAGTAGGCTGAGCAATTGTAGTGGATGATCTCTGTGGTGGATCTTCCAACCTCAACTATTCTGTGATTCTGTGAAAGCAAGGGACCCTACATCTAAATGTTTGGTTTGCTCAAAATTGAGCATGGATGCAAGATCCCAGTAACTTTTTTAGTCACTTCATTCAAATAAAACTCCAGTTTATTACAAGTTCTTTTAAGATAAGGGGTAATGTTTATATTATTTCAACATAAGGTCAGTTAAGACTTGAGTAGGATCTAAATTGTTTTTTCAGGAAAATGCCTACAAACTTTATTCCCTAAACTTTAATAAAATTTCTGCATAGCCATAGTGGGACGAAAAGGAACAAAAATATTTGAACAATCTCCAGTAAATGGAACTGAATTTTCAGAAAGAAACTTTCCAAAAACTTAATTATGCTTCTGCTTAGTTTTTTGTGTTTCTATTGTGTTATACCTTTAAATGATACCGTCAGACTGCCCTTGATTTTGTTTGTTCTTTTACATTCGTTACAGTAATTTACATTGCAATGCCTTCCATTAAAGTACATAATATAAATAAATAAATATAATACAATTTTTTCTCTGGAATCTTAAAGGTTAAAGATGTAAGGTGGAAGTCAAAGATCAGCATAAATTCCTGGCCATAGTAAAGTCAGACTTATGACTCTGGCATGAAGAATTCTAATTTTACATAATGAATATTTATTGTCATAATGTCCAAAACAATGAGCTGGGTGAGGCTTTTCCTGACTTCAGTGGCACAGCAGCTGCGTTGGGATTCATGAAACAATGAAAAGCAGGAAACGTGCATGGCAGGTTTCTGATGTGCACCATCAGAGGGCCAGAGTTCAGCAGCATGTTCAGCTGCCTGACTGTAATAACAGATTGACTTTTGCCTTCCTGTTAATTCTGTTTTCCTGAGGTGCTGAATCTTCCTCATTACTTTTTCTTTTTTTTCTCTTCCTTTTTTTTTCCCTTTTTTCTTTTATTTTTTCCTTTTCTTTTTCCTTTTCTTTTACTTTTTCTTTTTCTCTTTCTTTTTCTCTGAAAGCTCTGATGGCTCTGTGAAATGTAGCTGTATCAAAAAACTTGAAATAAACCTCTGAAGTCAGAAACACTTTTTTGCATCTGACTCAGACTTTCTCCATTTCACTTTTTTTTTTCTTTTTTGTTACTGATATATGATTGGAAATAAGAACTTTTACAGATGTAATTTACTTCTTCCACAAAACTACATTTTTTTCTGCTGGCCACAATCCAAAATTTTGCAAAAAGCCAGCTTAACTCTGGATTCATCCTGGGGTAACAGTAAGGAGGATCAACAGCCATCAGAGATATTACACGCACAGCGAATCACAGAATGTTAGGAGTTGGAAGGGATCTTGAAAGATCATTCAGTCCAATCCCCCTGCGAAGAGCAGGATCACCTAGAGTAGCTCACACAGGAAATAGTCCAGTCAGGTTTTGAATGTCTCCAGAGGAGACTCCACAAACTCACTATTACGTTTCCTGATAAGCAGTAATTTTAGTAATTTTTTACCATGCTTTAAGCCAGGAGGACTTAGATATCAATATACTCCAAAGATCTTCGTGGTTTTGCTTTTACAGGTACACTTTCTTAGTACCAAACCAACATAAGCAGAATTTTCAATACCAGCTCTGTTTTTCAGGCATGTAGATCTTCAGAAGTTAACACAATTATTTCTGCAGAGTTTATATTTTAGTATCTCTCTATCAAAATTTTGATGGTATAAGTTCAGAGATTGTGCTTGGTGTTCTGTTTTACTACATAATTTTTTACACTGTCATATATATTTTTTTTAATAAATCATAGTCTATACCCTTTTATTTGAGAGCACAGCTGCCTTTGTTGCTAATTACAAGTAATATTATTTCATTAGAGCTACACACAAATATTAAACCCCAAGCAATACAGAGGTAGTGGAATAGAGAGAAGGTCACAAACACTGTGTGCACCTAGAAAAAGTTAAGAAGAAACATCTTGCTATATGGGAAACATTTCAGACACCTTTCTGTTATTGTAAAGTGATTGGCATCAATCAGGTGTCTGACATACACTTTTTTAAACTGAAGAGCAAAATAGCAAACTATCATTGCAAATTAGCAAACACATTCAAGTAATTTTCAATACAGTTAGAAGTTCATTCTTACCTGCATCGAAGCCAATGTTTCAGTAGACATTGACTCACTCCATCAATCAAGATAGACATGGACTACACATAAACACTGTCATTTAGAGTTGTAATGAATGCAGTCCTTACAGAGTTTCCATGCACTGTATATATGAATTAAGATAGTAATGCATATATAAAATATTCTGAGAATTCAAATAAAAATATTTTTAAAAGTGGTTCATTGGACTTGCAGTCTTGTGCTTGTATACTTTGCTGGCTAATTTAAAACAGTCTTATCAAGTTTTCTTGGAACAGAGATAAGCAGTTTCTTTACCCTTACATCCATCTTTTTGTCTTTTAAATAACTCATATTTATTAATAAAATCACTGGCACTTAAAAAATATAGTATTGTAGCAGTAAGTAATGAAATAGTGATGAAATTTTTTTTAAAACAATTATATATGCAAAGCCTTGAAAAGTACAAATGCCCTTTTATTATACAGATGCTTCAATTTTTACTACTAAAATATATTTCCTTGATTTAAAGAAAAAATATGACTACTAGTGACATTTGTAAAATAAAGATCTCCTTGATCTCTGCCCTCAGAGAGGATTCATCACCTTGAACTTTAGTTTTCTTACACTTACTGAACAAGTGGCACTTAATGAAACAGTTTGCTGTGCAGATACAAGAAATCAAAAGGAAACCACGTGTTGTTGATGCATGACACAGAAAATTGTGGTACATAGATGCAAAGGCAAGCATGTTCTCTTCAAAAAAACCAAACAAAACATAATGCATAGTAACTATACAGTGCAAATGATGCAAAGAGCTACTTATTTGTAAACCATTAAATTGATACACATGCTCAAAGTAGTATTTCGGGAGAGCTGAATCAGCTTTAAAGATGAGCAAACTAAGAAACAAAATAAAATAATTTAGTACTCACTAAGTCATTACAAAAAACATGGTACAAGTAATGAATTTTCTCTCTTAGATGCCTCCATCTTCCTTTTTCTTAATCCAGTTTCCCACAGGACCTGATGTTTAATCACAGGAGACATGTGACTGAAAGCTGTTATGTACATCTCAACTCTGAAAATCCAGATGAGATTTCATGATTCCTGTCCAAATCTGATGAACTGAACATTCAACTTCACCCTTACTAGTCTGTCTTCCTGACTTAGAGTTGTGTTATATATAGCATGGACCCTTCTGTGTGTAATTAAACTATATTCTTATTCCTGGGCCACTGACAGGTAGTACAGCCTGTTTAGCCCACGCGCTCTTTGGTTTACATACACTTTATAAGCTGATTAACTGTATAGGAAGAAGAGAATTTTGCCTTCAATGGACTTGTCAAATTTCATAAACCCCAAGTCCTGAGAAAACACTGTGTTAGCCAAGGGATTAACCAACACAAATATAAAGCCAAAAGGAAGCTGTCCTAGATATGTGCTCACTAAGCCTTCCATATCTGAGGGAGTTAGTAACAATATTCCAGGGACATCCATTTTATTTTTCCATAATTTGGCCAAATATATTGGTTAGTTGAATCAATTATCATTAATGGATTGCCTCAGAAGAGTCTAGTTGGATAGATTCCTGAAAACATCAACAAAGATTACATGAATCAATGTCATTATTACTATGACCCAAAGAGACCAAATTGGTCAAAGATACTTAATTTCCTTTTCATGATGCACAGTCATCTCTCTGGAGGTGTGTTGGTTGCATAGTCAGTACTTCTATAAAGAACTTTTAAATATAATTTTGGATTTATACTATGCTTGTATACTTTAGGAGAAGTTGACACTTGTGCTGTCTGATCCTCACTTTTTTGTGATTAATAGTCCTGGTTTCCATGCCAACCTGCACAGTTCTTTTAAGCATGGTTTCTGTTTGTTCTCTTTCGTTAAATCAAATTACTCTTAAGTATTATGTTTTCTGGTTTCTCCTGAAGTCACAGTGAGTGACTGAAAATAGGAATTACTGTTTGAGAACATGTAAATTGCATGTTCACATATGTAGTTACTTAAAAATTCTTAAAATTTACTATTTGTTAACCTGTCAGTTTGTTAACTTTCTATTGCATAGTTGGTTTTACCTTGCAGTAAATAGATAGATTAACAATATATATTCTTGCTATAATGTCATATAATTAGGCATTTCCAAACCACAGAATTTTTGGAAAGCTAATAAGGAATAGCAACCTAGATTGTCAAGTTTTAAACCAGGATGAAACTGACCACAAAATTAATCTTTAGAAAACTTTAGCTAGAGAAGAAACAGATTGGAAAACATACAGTGCAAATGGCTAGGGAAAAGCGTCTCTAGAGAAACTAACTTGTTATCTTTTGTGTTGTTTTTTCATTTTTTTTCAAACACCATAGAAGTTCATGTCCCTGTGAAAGAGCCCTGCACCTCAGAAACCTTCATCTTGTCAGCGAACTCACCATGCTATTTGCTACTAGAAACATATAAAAAGCATAGGATTAGACAGTGATTTAAAAAAAAAAAAAAAGCTCATTGTTTTGTAAATAGCACAGTACCATTATCTGCATCTGCTGCAACTAATACATTCTAGTCTTGAGATCAGGAGACTGTGAGGGGGGGACCAGTTGATAACATGAATAAAAGACTGATGTTCGGGGGGGGGTACACAACTAAAGAAATGAGCAGAAAGGAACCTCATGAAATTCAACAAGGAAAAAAGCAAAATCCTGTCCATGGGAAGGAAGAGCAGCAACGCAAGCTAAGGCTAGACTGGCTGGGAGGCAACAGATACACAGGGACATTTGGTTTAAGACTAAGATACAGAGGACATAAAACACTAAACATCCAGTCACAAATCCTAAGGAAAAATACATACCAAAAAAAATATCAAAGCCCAGAGCTTTCAAGCCATTAAAAGAACTACTGAAAGCCTGGGGGAGGTTCATATAGAACTTTATCACTGGTAAAAAGGGAGGAAACAAGATAACCATGGCTATTTTTTGTGAATGTCTCACTGCAAAAACCATAATGGATGATAACAGAAAGGGCCAAGAGTGGTGAAACAGAAGGATCAAGGAAGATCAAGAAAGAAGAAGAGGGAACAAAAGAAAGAACAAGGGGGAAGGGGCAATCACATGTAAACAAACTGCTGATATGTACCCTTGACTGGCCAAGCCCTGTGCATGATCACTGCAATCTTTCCCGTCTTTTCCTCTCTTATGAAGTCCTTTCCCACATAAGAGTTGTCTCTGTGTATGTGTGCTGGTCTTCGGGCTAGCTGTGGCTGTGTGGGCATTTGGAAAAAGGTGCTCAGCCTTGCTAGTGGATAGATCTACAAGTGGGAATGACAGCCAACAGACTATGGAGAAGAAATCCCCTGAGCCTTAATATCCAATATATTTTGTTCCATTAACTATAGAGAAAAATCTCTTTCACCATGAGGATTATCAGTTTCTGGAGGAGGATTCCTAGGGAGGTTGTATAATCCTTCTCCAAGGTTTTCAAGACATGACTGGACAAATCCCTGGCAACTTGCCCCATACTCATAGCTAAGGAAGACGTCTTCACACTTTCTATGGAATATAGTTGTCTCTGAGATCAATTTCACAGAAGTAGCTCACTCCATCTCAGATTACAGCAACATTTTTGAAACCACACCTGACTCATCCTCCTTCCTAAATAGAGGAATAATAATAACAGTATTAATCAGGCATATCCTACACATGATCTGGCTTCCTACATATACATTTGCAACTTTGACTTATCATATGTTGATAATAGTTTTTAATGTAGATTTTTCATTTATGTTTGGTTTTATGTAGGTCACGACTAGTTAGAGCCCCAGTCCTTGAAGTATAGATTGAAAAATTCGGTGTTCCTTTTCATGCTGTCCTTCAAAGTATCCTTGACAAGTAAATATGAATTTGACTTGAAATGGATAGTTTCTACTAAATAGCTACCATTCTAATTGTCAAATATTCAACTTTGTTCTCCAATGCTAAATTTATATTCCTACTATAACAACTGTAAACTCCATTTGTCTTGAATGAATTCAGAAAAGTATCATAGTGATACAAGCATGGACAAGGCTTTTGGCACCACTCTTGTAAAGCTACTGAGTTAAACCAATAGAACATTCTTATTTCTTAATAACAAACTATGCAATACTAATCCTTCTAGAAAGTATGTTAAAGGTTAATCAGACAGACTCATTACAGAATATTTTCTCCAGGTGAGAACGTCTTTGCAATAATGTATGTAATTCCTAATCTGGAAAGAAAATGACTGTGAAATCTTCCTCAATTTTGACAATACAGATTTTCAATGACAATGGCCTCTATTCACAGTAAGGGTCCAGATGCCCAGCTGGAGTAATTTGGCCAGGCTCCGGTAAAGCCAGTGGAGTGATACAAGACTGCTTGAGCTGGGGATATGGTTCCTGAGAACAACAGGGAAAACTCAGCTGCATCATAGACAGACTTTTGAAAACAGTTAAGAATAAAATCTTTCACACGTGCACAGAAAATAGCCACCCACTGGAAAAACACATTTTCAAGGCTGGATTGATTTCTGAATACCATATGTTACCAATCATAATAATTACATACATTAGGTAAACTTAACGAGAAAACTCTGCCAATTTTTTTTTATTCATTTCACAAAATGTACACAGTCTCCTTCCAAAAACCACTTTATTCTCTCTTGTGATTATTCTTAATTATGTTCTTTATAGGTTTCTCTTTTTTTGTTTTGTTTTGGTTTGTATTTAATGTCCAGCATTTCCTGTTGTTTTATCCAGGTGGAAAAGGGGACATAAGCAAATAAACCATGAAATAAACATCATAAACCTTTATTCTTTTAATGTTTCTCAGAATTTATTTTTGAGGTTTAAGCAAACAACTGAATGTAGGTTCTGCTCCTGGTTCTGACAGAGACTTGAAGAACTTCTCTATTTAATCTATGATAGTAATATGCTTTGAAATAAGAAGATTGGAAGAGTTGTTTAAGTGCAAAATATTATTACTGTTCTTGTACAAGAAAAAGTTTATATTGTAGTGACAGCAGTATAAAAGAATGGGCTTTTCCTACTAAAATATTATAGTGCAGCTACTACCCAAGGGACTTAATATTATATTTTCAGTAATTATAATCATAACAATAACAGTATTAAATAATTCCAGTTTATAGGTGTCCAGACCTCAAAGACTCTTGGCATCTTAGAAGAAATAAGAAAACATGAAGTTTCAATTAAAAATGTATGCATTAATAAACAAAACCCCTAATCCCACCTAGTCACAAACTATATCTATAAAATATTAATATATCCAAGAAATTAAATTTAAATGCATAGAAATAGAGTATTGGAAAGCTTATTTGGGACATAAATAGTACACAGAATTGGCCTAAGATCTAATAAATTTTTATCCAAACATCTCCTTTTATAATTTTTTTGTTGTTGTTCACATTGAGAATTATTTTTAATATGGTTGTCTGTGTCTGAGCAAGAAAGCTAATAGAATGTATTTAAAGAGATTTGTATGTTGAACTCTGTCTGAAACTAAAAGTCTATATAATTTTTTAAATATAATTCTAAATAAGCATTGGCTGAAAGATGACTGAAGTTAATTATGAACTGTCATACCTAGAGAAGTCTTCCATATACTGAAGTTAGAATTATTAGACTTGCATTATTCCTGTTCTGTCACGTTTGATGGATGGGGAGAATGGTCAAACAATAAAGCAAAACTGCCACTTCAAATTATTTTTTTAGCAGCACAGGTATGATAGGGGAAAAGCTGTAATGCAGATAAAGCATCCCTTTATTTTAAAAACATGACTATCAATAAAAATAAGTCATCAGTGTTAAGTCACATTTATTAACTCATTATTTAAGCTTAAACCATGACTGTTTCTGCCAGATGACTGTGTGGGAATATCTGTGGAAAACAAAATTTGAAGCAATTTCAAGTTCAGCAATTAAAACCAAAACAAAAGACGTCTCTCATTTGTTATTGTACATATATTTTATACCCAGTTTGGGTAACTGTCCCAAAGTTTGCATTAGGTAACCTCAAATGAGCATGTGGGAGAAAATAGTTTAAGATCACTAAGTCCCAAGTTTTGAAATTTTCATGGCCAAAGTGGCCTTCTTCTGGGTATCTCTGAAGAGTGAAGTGCAGCAGGAGCTGAAATTGGAAGACTTTTGACCATGACTGTAATGATATTACTAGGTAAAAAATGAGGTACTTTGATCACATGGAACAGTCACTAACCAAAAACCAGTGTTAGCTTTTAAATATTTTTTATTATTATTTTGATTGATTATTGTTTATTCATATATTTATTTATTTCCAGGGAGGTAGAAAAAAGTTTTTGAAGCAAGATCAGCAATACAGAAGTATACCATATAAAGTAATTTGAGGGGAAACATTGTCAAAAACTACAGGACATTTTTCACTGACCCCACAATGATGTTGAAGTGTCTTAACGATTGCACATTGCTTGAGGTATAAAAAAAAAAAACAACAAAAAACCAAAAGATAAAACTAAAGCTAAAATCTAACTTCTTCTGTCTATGCCTTTTGAAAATCACAAAGGAGTCAAAATGCAAGTAATAGCTAAAAATGCTCAAGACTTCAAATGAAATTAAGAAAATTTATGAAATAATGGTTTGATTCCTCAAGATAGTGTCATATACTGAATCATGGCATGAATAATTTAAGTGTGTCTTTTGTTGTTGTTGTTTTCTATCTGTTTAGTTTTCTCTTTTCAAAAAGACATTCTCACTAATTTTCTAAGAAATCCTTGTTTCTGGAGTCAGATATTCTGATTGTAGTTACGCCATTTCATGCTAAGCTCATTCATATCAAATCAGTTACGGTGCTTTACGCTTATGCTTATCTCAAATTTATCTATTATAGACAGAGGGTACATTTCATGCTTCACATACCACTGATAGAATCATAATTAGGAAAGCATTACGGTAACACTCACAAATCATGAGACAGAAGTACAGAGTAAAGGTTAGACGCTGCTTGTAGTTTATTACTGTGCAGAGACACCAGGGGTGATTAGCTGTTTCCTTGCTTCTTTTCTTGCCTAGAAAATATATGTTTAATATTCATGTGAGAAGGTTAAGATGTGGGGCAAAAAAAGTGGGATGCAAAAGAATCTGTTGAGCCTTGACTATATACTGCTCATCAAAGCACAAAGAGCTGCACAGATAATATATTCATTGGCAAATTTAGAACAATAAGCAAAAGAAGATGGTAACTCTTGCAATATTAAGTATTTCCCTTTTGGCATTCCTAGGGTAGTGTATTTATCTGGGGAGGGACATAATTTTGTTATAGATAAAATCAGTTAAAAATCCAGCCTCTGGAAGGTATGATTTTTATCCTCCCTTCTTTTTTGTCCACCTTAAGAAAATAAATACCTGTTCTGGATCATGCAAATCTCCTCTTATGAAAAATTTCTGTGACAGATAAATGAAACATTGAATAAAAATGAAAGAATCTGTGTACCAAACCGAAAGTGAATCTACAGCATTAAATGTTTACCAGGCTCAAACCTAGCTGAATGAGCTGTTAAAATTACAGGTGAAGCAAAGAGTTGCACCTGGTATATTTCCCTGCACTGATAACACTCAGACAGTCCCACTAAAAGGTACTCAGTCATTAAAGTCTATGGTGACAATACAGAGAAAGTATTCCTAGAAAGAGGACTGATGGCTGTGAGTGCAACAATAGTAACTGAATATTTTCTCCCATAAAGATTCATGTTGAGCGTCAGGAGGGGGATATGAAATGGGAGGAAATACTTTGGATTTCCCTGGAGACATTTTGTTCAGTAAGTTTTTAGTACTTAGTACTTTAGTACATTATTGGAATTATTGAATTCTGAAAAGTTATCTATTTTCCATCTCTTAACAATAATAACTTCTAAATAACAAGTGCGCACACTCACTCTTCTGGTCTTTATTCCTTCACTAATTTCATGATCTCTGATTCTACTGACTGTTGAACACCTTTCTAGCTGTAAATCTCACTTTTGAGAACAAGAATATCTTTGAGATTGGAGAAATATATGAGATTAATGGAGAAAAATACGAGATTAATAGGATGATAAAATAACAGTTAATAATACAAGACATATTCAACCTCATTAAAGCCTTGCAACAACATGCTTTAACCTCCTTTGTCCTGCTGATTACCAGTCTTGCTTATGTCTGGGGAAGCCTCCTGTGTTCACCCACTTCTCAATGAAAAGGCTTTGTGAGAATGTCATCAAGCAATTAAGGAAAACAAATGCATCTGACTGGACACAGCCAGACAGGATTGTGAGGGTGGCAGTAGGAAATTAAGCAAGGGGTGCTCCTGCCAGACAGGGCACGTTGTGAACATGTGGCTACTTTGGTTAGCTAACAATGGGGAGAAACAAATGTGAAAGTCTGAGCTTTTATAGCAATTCATACATTATATATTTATTTTACTGGAAAATGAAACCTTATTAAAGAGGGGGAACTAGATGAAATGGAACTACAACAGCATTAGAGGAGAAGGAAAATAAATAAGCAGCTGAAATCTTTCAGTTACAAATGAAAGGAGGAAAAATATTGACATTTTCCAACTGAACCTGCTGGTAATAATTAGATTGAGGTTGCTGAGAAAATGAAACACTACTTTTTTACTTCAAATTTTAATTCATAAAACAGGTACTAATCTTGTTCATTAGACCTGCCGGCTGGAGCCACGTGCCTGGCCCTTGGTTAGGAATCCTGTACTGTCTACATTATGTCTGGGGACTTTTAAAAGTGTCTTCTGGTTTGTGTTCTTAGCAGAGGTGGAACTTGATTTCAAATCATGGGCCAAGGCCTCTGAGTTTTAAAAAATATGGGTATGGTTCCCACTCCAAGTATTGCAATTGGGTCCACTCTTTTGTTTCTCTATTTATTTGTTTGGGGTTTAGTTATTTTTTCATGGTGTGAGAGCTTTAAAAAACAAATACTAAAAGAGCAGCAGAGTCCCACAGAGTTGAACTCTGCCAGAACAGTGGTGCCACTCATCAGTGTGGGTTTTTTATGTATTTTGTATCTCCTAATATGTATCAGGAGAGTTCAGGAATTCAGATTAGTCATCTCGCAGATTGAAAACCACTGCAATACACCCTAGCCCCTTTTTCAGAAAGACTTCTGTTTCTGTTGCCTAATTTGCCCTTGCATATTACTAGCAAGGTAGTGAAGAATAGGAATTACTGGACAGATTCCCTTTGTAGTGCATCATCGATGCTGTTGTAGTTTATGGCCAAAATAGAATCAAGGTTCATGCTTGGAGAAGAAAGTAATCTACAGTTCAGCAATATGAAGAATGAGATGATCAGTTATCTCAAAATAATAGTTTTATAATCCTTTTAGGATACCCTGAAGTGTCACGTCTGCACATTTCTTAAATACCTCCAGGCAGGCTGTTCCAGTGCGCAACCACTCTTTCAATAAATAAATTGTTCCTAATATTTAATCTAAACCTCCCCTGCCACAACTTCAGACCGTTTCCTCTGGTCCTGTCATTGTTCACTTGGGAGAAGAGGGCAACACCCACCACCCTACAACCTCCTTTTACCTTAAGCATGAGCAGAAGTGACATCCCCTGGTGCAAAATCATTAATCTTTAATATATTTTACAAGTCAGAAGAAGATATATATATACACACACGCATATATTTGTGCATATATGTGTGTGTATATATATAGGAGAAACTTCTACTGCAGATTTCTGTCTCCTGTTCTGTTTTAAGGTACAAAATCTTTATTTCTAATTTGTCTGATATTTACTGAACAGTCATTAGTAGTCATTGGGAGTGGGATTAATCTTTCCTGAATTTAGCCATCTAAAGGTATAAGCTGTTTACTGTGACTCTATTTATAGTCACTGAATAAAAGTAGACACTTCGAGACTCTTACCCTTCCTTCCTCACGTCCTGATTAATCTAAGAGAAATTAATCAACTTCTTCAGAAGTCTCTCTCTGTTTTTCAGTATAGTGAGCCCCAGAGCAGCTAGCTTAATTCATAGGTGATTACAGGTAAAAACGATCATCTGCATCTTGTAGTCCAAAAGATCTTACTTGAATATCTATATTTGATCTGTTACATAGTAGGGTTTTGTATTAAAGGCTGTATTAAATCCATATACCAACACCATGGTGGCTAAATAAAGATGTAGATAGTTAACAGTGTACAGTCATTGTGGAACATGGCTGAAGTTAAGTACCATCATGGGCTAGTTCCAAACCAATGATTAAAAATCAAGGGGATAATCTACAGCTTACATGTTTCAAATCAATTTGGCCATGCCAAGAGCTTGACATTTATGATAGCAAAACTTCTGCAGGATCTAAGACTTGAGATATTTCCTAATATTACTTACTGAGGGGTAAGAAATGATCTTCAGAGATCTTGTTCACACAGTATAAATTAGCAAATACTTGGATGGTCACTGTGCTGGGAATTTTGCCTCCATAGAAAAAAGAACAGTAGTTTAAAGACTTGTTTGCTAATAAAATCAATAAAATACATCATCATTAATTACCTTGTACTTATGGCTTTCTGCTTTCCAGAAAGGACCTTTGGCTATTTTACACTGGTGACAGTTTCAGGTATTGATTGAATATACAATGTATATGCATATGCATGTGTGTGTGTCTTTATCTCTCTCTATAGGAATATTGCCCTTTATTTGAATTCATGAATCAACATGATTCTTAAGGGAATACATCATCATATCAGCTGGTAAATAATTCAGTTTATTTTATTTAGTGTATGTATAAATTTGATGATATTACAGCTAAAGATCTAAGGCCAAGGAGAATGGAGTTTCACATAAATTTATCCTTTAAAACACCTCTTTTATAAAAGATGCTGTCTTTTACAAGAAATAAGGGGACAAGTAACACTTTTTGTACAACATCAGGTAAGAGACAGACCATCTTCTGCAGGCACTCATCTCTCACAATTGAGCGTAGAGGAAGGCTAGACAGCTATGTGAAATTTGACTCAGGTTCTTAACTGCCACAGAAACTATTCCAACTCTAAAGATCTTTGCCATGATTTTCTTTTTGAGCTGTATTCTTCTACCTCCTCAACTAATCAGCAGAATGAAAACAAGAGCAGTCTCTTAAGATACATTTGTGTACTTCTAACAGAGTGGGATCTAACTTTTTCAAGTGCCTCTAGGACTTCAGGAAAACAAACAGTGTTGGCAGGCATACATCAAAAACTCTTTACCCAGGGCAATTCTACTGCTGACTCGCTTTTAAATTCTGGGGCAATGGTTCACTGTTGACTCAAAGGGAGTAGTGAGACCTACAGAATGACTAACACCTGGTGTTTTGCTTGGGAACTGGCCATGGAAGCATTCAAGCAAAGGCCAAACCTCATCCTGATTAGCTCCTCTGAGGTGGCACTTTAGTGACGCCATAGGCAAAAACAATACCTTTGCCAGCTACAGCTTGAACATGTGTACTGCTAGGTAAGACTTACAGTGCTGAAAACAAAGAGCTCTGTTTCATGACCCAAAGTAGACTCTTTATGATAGTGAGTCTGTCAGACTGCAGTCAGTCATTAGAAAACAATCTAGTTGTGTGCAGACGGAGTAATCGTTCTGGATAGGGTTTCAAACAGGTCTAAGGAAGTGACTCACTCAGCCCCTTGAAAAGTGAATGGAAGCTGGAGACCTGTTTCCTTAGACACCTTTGAAATTGTATCTTATGTTACAGTATGGCTATTATCCAGCCTTAGCTTGGAACATTAAAAGGATTTTCTTTCTCTTTTTAATTTTTTTTTCTTTTTTTTTTTTTTTTTTTTTTTTTTTTTTGTGCATTTTTGCTAAAGTAACTCCACTCACTTAGCCATATAAAGAAGCCTTGTAGTAGGAATAAATATGATTTATACTCACTTTAGGACTTCTTTCCACTACCTGAGTTGTGTGAAGTAACTTTTGTGGAAATCAGATAGAGGTCTAGAATTTCCAGAAAGCAGCCAGGGTGTGTTGCTCAGGCCTGCTGCTTCAGAAGCAGAAACTGTTCTGCTACAAACACCAGGGTTACCTCACTACCCAGACAAACTGTTCAGTCTCTCTGCATCTTCCCAGGCTCCATTCTAACCAGGATCATTATTTCATTATGTCACTAAACAGAAAGACTTTTTCAGCCTTTGATTCTGATGAACAGATAGACAGATATAGAACTGAGGGGATGCAAGAAGAGGTACTTGGATACTCTTTCTCAAGAAGTTATAAAAATTATAGAACGTATAACTCAACTAACAGTTTCTGAGTTTTCTTAATAAAGAATTTAAAAGTGGGAGTAGAACTCTTTAGGAAAATAAAGAGTTCCCACATATATATTTATATATTTAGAAATTAAGAGTGTTTTAGGAAGCATAATAGATCCAAGTTGGATATGCTGCCTCTTCTGAAAGAATACCATCTGGGTTAAGGGAGCAAACTGAGGGTTAACTTTGTTTTTAGAGGGAAATTACTTTATGTTATGACTCATCAGAACAAGTTAATTTTCCTATTATTAAATTTTACCTCTAAGCAATAATTTTATTTTAAAATCCATAACAATACATCTGGGTTGTATTCTGGAAATGAAGCTGAACTGAAAATATGACCTGAGGCATTTGAATGGCAAAAAAACCCCTCTTCCTGTGTATTTGGCCAACAGTAGTATTATAGAGCCGCTATAAGAGATTGCAGTGACATTATCTAATTAATTTTCTTCTGTATTTCCCAGAGAATTATTCCAAATAATTCCTAGAGAATTATTTATTTATCTTCTTTTATAATTAGACAATTAGAAACAGCTTGAACAACTCAAAAAATGCTACAAAATGTTACAAAGCATCATTTGCAGAGGCAGACTTAAAAAAAATCCTTTGTCAGGATCTGAGATAATCACAACTTTCTCTTGTCACTCTTACAATTATGAAGGAATGTGTCCTTTCAACTGACCTTCTTTCATGCATAAAAATGAGCACTACAACCTCCTTATGTCTCTTCATTGTGAAGCTCTTGGAAGTTCTGTGAAGATCACTGTATCTCCCCAAAGTTTAGAAAAGATCTCAGGCTGTCATGAGGGTGCTTGACCTTTGCAATAACCCAGGTACTCAATGCATCACCTCACTGCCTTCCAGACATGCATTTAAAGTAGTGTGACTTTATATTTCCTTTTCCAATTACTCACAAACCAATTTAAGCTGTGTTTTGCAAGCACTTTTTTTTTTATTTTTCCCAAATGACAAGTGTATTAGCTAAGACTGTCAGCCTAGTTGCCAGCTCCCCAAAGCAAACCCAGCAGGCTGTGACCTCATGCACACAGCATGCAAGACTATGAGCAGGGGGCTCCTAGGAAATAGATGTGAAGCCTGGGCCCTGTCTCAGCTGCCTTGGTAAGCATGTTTTATGATAAACTTTATCTCATTGGGAGAGGGAAGGGGGAAATCTTGGTCAAAGTCCAACTCTACAGCTTATGTTGAGACTGAACTTTTTTACTCTCCAAGTCTGTCATATCAAATTAGGGAGAATAAAGCCGGCTGCTTGCCCGATTATTTATAACATCACAGGAAACTTGGAATGACTTATTAAGGATGGAAATAGTTCTCTTTCCTCAGAAATGGATCTTGTTTTGCCAAGATACACAATGACTGACTTTGTGTAAAAATGGTGCTCAAATACCTTCCACATTGAGGGTTACAAAAATATACCTGGCCTCATTTATCAACACTTACATGATATGTAAAAAGGGACCTAAGGAGCTTCAGAGAACCCTGCTCAATGTTTTCAGGGGCAGGAACAGATCTGGAAAAAAAAATCTGCATTCTTCTTGTATCTCTGACAGTGTTGAGGAGCCCTTACCATGGACCTAGGCAAACATTTTACTACATGTTAATACCCACTGACCACATAGGATTTTCATTAAAAATAAACCATTTAAGTCTGTACCCTTGAGCTTAACAAAAACAGATCTTGGAAATGCTGGCCTGCTTTGGGAGGGAGAAAGGGTAGTCTGGTGGCCATAGCAGAAAGTTTGTGTTGGATTTAATCTCTAACTCACTCAGTGACCTCTATTTATCTCACTTCACTGCACTCTTAACACAATGCTAACAAAACTGACTTATAGGTGCTGTGAACCAATCTTTATCAAGGTTTCAAATTTAGAAAGCTTGAATTTCTCATTACCAAAAAGAACTTAAAATGGAAAAATAGCACATAATATTTGAAAGGGAGCTGTGTAGGATGAGTGGGGTGCACCATAACCTGTGTCTTCACAGCCCAGTAGTTCTGGCTGTGGTAATTATATGACAGGCAATTGACATGAAAAATATGAGAGAGAAAGATGGAGGAATCTAAATTTCATGTATTAATTTGTTCACCCCTTTCCAAACATTTCCCAATACTGTAAGTACCTACATTTCAAAAATAGTATTCCAAAAAGCACAGATTTGGACCTCTACTTGACTTTCATTGACCACATCAGACTGTAATATCAATTGCAACATGACTTCAAGCCTGTAGGATTGTAAGGAAGTGATAGCAAGCAGACAATGACTTGAATGTCAGGAAAAGTGTATTAACGGAAGATTTTATCTTTTTTAAATTGTATGTAACCGTTCTTTTCTTAACTGTCTGTACAAATAAAATTACTGCTGTTTCTTTGTCTTGTCTCTCCATCCCTTGCAGATAGCTTTGTGGAACAGAAATCCTGCTCAAGGATGCCAAGTTCATTGCCATCTTTATGACTAAAATGAACAAGAAGTATCTGTGATGCTTTGAGATTTCTATTCCCTTAAAGCTGATAGAGACAGGGAAGGCTCACAGAATTTAGAGTAGAAGAGGACTTATCCTCTGCTTTTATATTTCATCTGCTAAATAGAATTTTTTCTGGGGCTACCAATGTCCTTTAATTTCTAACACTGACTGGGGAGATCTTTGGAATGACTGTGGGAATTCAGTTGCTTCAGTTTTCAAGTTATTTGGTGTTCATTTGCCAACACTAAGGATCTAACTTCATTCAAATATTCAGAAGAGAAAGGCACTGGACAAACACAGATCCATGAGGCAAGGTTTGACAGAATTTAGTTTGAACTTTCAAAAATCTAATTAAGGACATAAATCAGAAAAAAAAAAAGGAAAAGACTGGAAGGCAAATCACTGACTCAGTGCCTCAAAATGAGTTCCAAGTCTGAGGAGTGGAATTCATGGTGCAGTGTGGAACATCTAAATTTTCAAGTAAATACTTCAGCAAGATCCATATCAGCAAATATAGTTGGGTGGTGGATGTCTAAGCTACACATTTGAAAATGTCAAAGAGAGGGAAGCGTCTGAAATTTTGTCTTCCTCCTGAATTTAGGCACTTATCCATATTACTTTCTGTGGAACTAAGATATGAAACCAAAACATTTTGCCGACATTTCTCTGTGTAAGTTGTATGAAGTTTCAGCAAAGACAACTGTCTCCTGATTCTTTTTCAGCAGATAGCCAGTGAGAAGGGGGAGGAGGAGGAGGAGGTGATATTACTCAACACATTTTGAATAACACTCTTGTTTTGAAAGTACTTGCCGCCTTCTTCTGACCTATTTTCAGCTTTAAGTGTTTGTGTGAGCGATGCAATGTGCTGAAGTGGATGCTGTCATTATGCACAAAGTGAGGACATCTACTGAGCTGGGCCACTGGATGGACTTAGTGCACGGATACATTTTTATATCCCAGATAGACTGAGGGGATGTGCATTTAGGTATTTCACTCAGTTGAGAGGGTGACATATTTGGATGTGTACAGTGACACACAAAGTTAAAAAACTTAGATGCCTATGGATTCTCAGATGCGTATGAGTACATGGAGTTCTTTAGATCACTCCTCTGGATATAAATGTTTAAATTACACTGCAACTGTAGGGTAGGTGCCTAAATGGTGTCTTAGATCTCATCTTGGCTTCTTTTAAACATTGATGACGCATAAAAGTTTTGATAGTTTTACTTTTTGAGCTTCTAATTCGCATTCAGGTGTAAAACAGAAGTAATAAGTTGCCTTATCCGAGGAAAATATTTCTTGTCTGTGGTCTGGAAACTGATTAAAAAAAAATAATAAACCTAGATTTTATCCAAAATAACAAGAAATGTATAAAAGTTAGAGGGGAAAACCCCATACTTTTCTAGACCCATAGCTCTTATCATTTATGCTTCTTTAATTTTGAGATGTTTCTGTACATCTTACTCATGTGTGTTTCACTTGTTTGTGGTTTGTTGTTTTATTGGTTTTTTTTTTCCAGTACTGTACATTGTTCTCTTAGTGGGTATCACTGTCTCAGCAGGTAAGCAGAGGAACTGAGTTGTTCTAAGGTATATCATGAAAACATATTGACAAGAAGGGAGTCTGTATGAAAAAAAAAAAGTCTGGAAAATTGTGGAAAAATTTCAGGCTTCCCTAATGGCTTAAGAGTTTCTTACACAAGCCAGATGCTCTTATTACTATCTTTGTAAATTGAATACTATAAGCAAAAAGTGTAAATCCTTAAATGTTAATAAGATTTGTACCTGGATAATAAAAAAGAGGCAGACATACCTGTAAATTCCTTCCCCACACCCCAAGAAAAGGACTAATTCTTTCCCCTGCCAGGTTTTCTCAGTGCAATATGTTCTGTATAAAACTGAGCATATTCATTATACAGATGCAGTCTCAGTCAATTTCTATTTTTTTTTCTGATTTCCCTTTTTCTATTTTTGAAGACTAAGCTGAAGACATGCAATGCCATTAAGTGCAATCACAGGACCTTGAATTATTTGCCAGGTGGAACTTTCAGGTGTTCAGATCTCAAAGACCTCAGTCCTCTCAGGTGATCCCTTGACTCATAGAGATGGTGTCCAGCAGTCAGAACACAGCTGGTGCTGACACAAATAAGGGTGAGAACATATGATTGCAAGCAACTGAGTTATCCCAGTTTAATGAGTTTCCACAAGCAGTAATCACTTCTGATTTTGTTCTCCATTATAAGGGAGCTGAATAGTAAGTAGAAACCTGGAGACTATAAAAGGCCACTGGCTAGCAGCTCTCTCTTTGTTGCTTATTTTTAGTAAGACATGACAGATTATAAGCAGAAGAATGATCCCTGACCTTTTAGTAAGGTATGTATCTTCTTTGCACTTCTATTTATGTCTGGTCAAACTTGTGGATTATGGGCAATAATCAGTTAACCTACAGAGATGAGTGAGCTATATGGATTCCTTCTGATAGAACAAGAACTTATTGAAACTTCCTCAAAGCTGAAGTGAAGCCAGATCCAAATTTTCCTGGAGCTTTTAACGCAGTATTAAACTGTTAAGGAATTATATATAGAGAGATTTATATGCATACATATAATTACATATTCATATTCACTTCTAGTCTTGCATTTTTTATTTCCAACTGGCCTTTCTCCTGGTATATCTTGTACAAGAAGAGGAAAGTTTCAAAAAGTTTTCAGAAAAGTCTGCAGTCATTGATTTTCCTGAGCAATGCCATTGTAATCTTCTGAGTCTCTGGAGTACTGCTTGGGTCAGAGGGGGACATTCCTCACAGACACAGCTCTTTTTGCACAGATTATCAGTATTTTTTGTGTTGACTCTGGTATAGAGATATTTTTAGACATCCATCATATTAGAAGTTGGGAGTGAACTATTTTCATTTTTTGTTTTTATTTTATGTACTATCCACTTCTGCAACCTAAAACTAGAAGTCAGTAGCTATGTTGAACAAAACTAAAGGAAGCCTACAAATTTTGATGTTAATGAATATAGCGTCTCTTCTAAGAAAATTTTATCTACGCTCTTTTTCTCACATTTATTAAAAATTAAGACTATTTCAAAATATTACTTGCCATTAAAATATCTTTATAATATATTTAATCACTCCCACCTTATTTCTTTTCAATTTTTTTCACTGGTCGTAATCATCACTTTTGGACTGCTTCTAGAGACAGTCAAAGTGAAGACAAACAACAGCTGGAGAACTGAAGCTGTATGATGACACATTCACACTTGTGTCACAGAACTTCTTTCTTACTGTGACATTTTCTTTAATACAGGCAGTGGTTTAGCTGGGAACTGTATGCATGATTATACCAGGCTAAATTTTTTTCTAATTATTTTGCATAACAGCCATAGCAGAGTGTGCTGTATATGCCAGCACTACACAGACAAGGAGATTGTGAGAAAAGACACATTTTGGATTTGGAATGTGAAAAGCAGCTGAGGAGTTCACCACGAGGCAGGGGTGTGAAAACTTTATTTACAAGTTGTTTTCTCCCACTGTGTCCTCCCTGCAGCTGATGGAGTAATAGAGTTGTAATCGTTTGCTTACAGGCAGTCAATTAGGCACCTACAGCTGCTCCACAGGGTGTAGATTTCACATCAGTGTCTTACTCATAAATAAAAAGAATTATTGCAAATTTTGCTCTAATGTTCTCTGTTCCTAAACATCACCATTTTATTTATTCCAAATCTTGTCACACTCACATGCAAGGTCTTAGTTTTCTTCCCTCTTTACCACCATGGTTGATTGACATAGACTGATTTGTGATAGTCCATTCTCTAGCATACACCAGTTTTTTTTCCTATCTTAGAGGTACTAAATTTCACATAGTAAAGGGACAGCTTCAGGTGGAGCAACTTAAAAGAACACTCTGAATCTGAAAGAATTATTAATGCTAAATTAACATTACAAATCCTGAAGCTTGTATTGCAGTGTATGGTTTTGAAGGGATGATGCCACTGGAGACTTTTTTTAAAGAGAGCCATCTAAGCTTCTGACAGTTCATGAAAACTGAAAGTCAAATTCTATGTCACATCTTTTGCATATGTATAAGGAATGAAATATACAATGTGTATGTACAAATTATTCCAAAACAAGGACTGATAGTCAGTATCCCTATTTTCTCCAAGCAGCTGAAGTGGATTTATTTAGTTGTAGGAAGAAAGAAGATGTGTTATTTAGGCTGGAAACAAAATTTTAACTGTTTTCTAGTCTATGCACATGTAGATACTTATGTATACAGTATAAAGAAAAGAGGTAACAGATAAAATAATCAAAATATAGGAATTATTAAGATGTGACATAAATATGAATTATAGGTAAAATCAAGATTGCTCCATAAATTGTCTTAACTCTTCTTAAGTACTCTAAGAAGAAGCCTCTTCACAGATTAAACATTAATACCCTTTTTCAATTTATCCATTCCACTAATTGTACTCTCTTAACAATCTTCCCTCTTCTCCCCACCCTCATGTCCTTCCCCTCCTTTCTTTCACCCTTCTGCTGTGGACTTGAAGTGGACTGTGGGTGATACTGAGTTTAAGCAGCAGGCAGACAGACTGCAGGAAAAGACTGTACGTACAAATTTGTCCCAGGTGTCCTGACATCTCCTTTTCCTACAAATGGTCACACTTGCTGTTGACAGGATGACGAACTTCAGCTCAGAATCAGTGACCATAATAAGACAATGATGTCACTGGCTCAGTCCCTCTACAGACTCATGTAGAAGAGGGAACATAGCTCTGATGTGAATACAAACAACTATAAGAAGCATTTTATAGGAATATCTTCTCATGTAAGAGAGATTTTATGTCTTGTCTTTCTCTTTTTCAATATATAATGTAGCTTCTTTGCACTGTTTATTTTTTTTATAAATAATGTCCTTCACTTCTATAGCATTAGATAATTATGTATTAAATAGAACACAACTAATAATAGCCACTGTGGGATATTTTTAGAGAGTAATAAGCCTTTCCAGTTCATAAAATAAATGTATAGCCAGAAAACTGGATATTGACATCTGTATGTTGATATGTCTATCATTATTACACCCGTGTTTGCCAGGTTTCATAAAATGCTGCCAGTCTCTGCACACTTGCCCTGTAGACAGCTTTCCTTTCAAGGACAAGCAGGGTTTTATACCATACAGTACACAGCAAGTAATACATATGAGAACTTTGGTAGACAAATTTTATAAAGATTTCATGTGTGTGCATATTAACATATATATCTATTTTTCTATTCATGCAAAAAGAAAAATTACTACACAAAAGGAATGATAGAGAAAATATATTTTCTAAATTAGCTTTCACTTTGGGGAATTATTATTTGATAGAGCTGTTTCTTTCAGAATGGATCATACCTACAGAGGTATAGCTGTTACTTAGCTTCAATGTTATTTCATATGGTGACATTCTTCCAGAGGGATAGCCACTCATTAACTGATATCCAATGGATGCAGCTACAGGAGAGTTCAGAAACAGACATGTAGTAGAAAAAGCTAATAGTGCCATAATCCAAGATTATTTTGGATGTAGGAGCTGACGTGCTACACATTATTAATGGCGTCCAGGGAGCTTTTGTCTGAGTAAGCTCAAAGCAGAAGCTGCATTTCAGAGCTACTGAACAGGGTACCTAGCACATGCCTCTGAAACACACCTATGATGCAATGGCTTGGACTGAATTCTTACACTATGGCTGCCTGGAATAGGGGGATTGCATTTTCTGAGTTAGCTGCCAAGATTATTCTCATTTTGTTATAAGCATACTTTAAGGCTTTGATTCTTAAGAAAGGTCAGCACTTCACTCATCCCTGCAGAGTGCTGCCAGTTGCATGGCCTCTTGATTCAGGTCCACCTGGATAAAGATGGAATTGCTGCACTGGTTTAAGCCTTTTACAGAGAGAGTCTTGCTGTGTGTAGTGGTAACTCTTGAGTGGCATTTAAACAAGGGCAGATCCAGCTGGAGCAGATCTGCAGGAGCAGAGTATACAGTACTAGCAGAAAGGGAGCTTTAAAAAAAAAATCAAGTTTCACAGAGCAACAACATACAGAAAGACTCTGAGTACAGTTCTAAATGCAGTCACTCAAAGCTCAGATTCTCTAGAGTGATGGGCTAGAGCTGCTATATGAAGAACTTCCATCTTAAAGGTCACTTTTATCTGACAGCTGAAGAAGATGGTTGTTAGGGCATGCTGGAAGTACTTGTGCCCCTGAAGCAATAAAACCAAACACCTTCTTGCTTCCTGACAGTATACCCTCTTTAAATTCCTAACCTATGGAGCTCTAATATGTAATAATTTTCTTTTACAACAATTTCATGACATTGTACTTGCTCCCCCTCTGGACAGTCTTCTAGGCAACCCAGTCCTGCTTGTACAATCCACAAGAACACATCCAGCTGCATTAAAAGGCTAAAGCCCTCCCAGTGTATTTGAAATTGTCTGCCAGAACCATTTCACTGAGATTATGATCAACTTTTTAACTATTTTGAAAAAAAATTCAATTTTCTACAGTCTATATTTTAGCCACTTTTAATTAGAATATTTAAAGTCAAATTTGCTATTCAAAATATTTTAGTTGAAAGCAGTAATGACACCCAAAATTTCTTGATTTGGACATAAGGAGAGAACAAAGTTTACCAGAGTGTTTTGATTTTAAGTTTCTTACTGAACTGGAAAACATACATGGTACGTAACACCTGGACCACCTCCGTCTCCCAGAGACATTCTATATTGCCATCCACTAAAGAAATTATAGGGTAACATACTCCTGGTCTCAATGGATGGCTCTTAATCCAAATGTTTTCGATGCTCAGGATTTTCTGTTCAGTGCCTGAGAGAAGTAGCTGCACAGAGGTGAATTTTGGGTCCAGACACTCGCTTATTCCATCTTCCTGTAAATTATTTTCCAGTCTATTGTTTTCTGATACAGGGAATCAAAACAGATATCCTTTCTGGACAAGAGCCCAAACAGAATCATGTTTGCTGACATAATTCACGTGTTTCCAATGAATACTAAGTCTGTTACCAGTTTCACTAATAACTTGGCATTTGTTCAGTGGTGGCATCATTTCAAGGGGTGGAGAGTCGCAGGAAAGATTTTGTGCTATATTCTGTCTCCTGAAACAGCATTGCTGAAGGGATCATTGCACAGGCTTCCTGGAGTTTCCTTTAATTGTTTGTGCAGAGCTGTGTTGCCTCACCATGACACAGATAACTTCAGTGGGCTTTGATATATTTTTGTCTTTTTTTTTTTTTTTTTTAAATGATTTATGTAACCCACCCATTTTATTTAACTCTGCTCTGACTAGGCTGTGGGTAGTGGCTATTCCTAGACCAAGTGTGATGTCTTGTCATCAAGGACCACTACAAATCAGTGCTTTTGGCAGTTCACTTGGTAGCAGTGGGTACTTCTGAAACTGTGTGACTGCAGATAAGATAGATGCACTGCAGTCATGGGTGAACTCAGTTTTGTGTGTAGTTGGGAGATAAATTTATTGAGCTGTTTATGTTGCAGTCTAAATATACAATATTAGTGTCAGCTTGATTAAGTGGGACTGATGTTTAGAAAGGGTCTTTGAAGAAGCCTAATTTACATAGTCAATATGCCATCAGAAAGCTGAGAAACCAGCATAAAAGGAAATGTGCCTTTCTTCAAGGTGTTTAGAAAACACCTTGCAACAGCAAAACTAGCTAGTAACAGCTCAGTTATATTAAGCAATACAGTGAAGAGAGCCAGGAAATTTTTCCTTCTTTCTTTTTTGCCTAATTCTACTCTTGGAGCAAGAGTCTTTCAGGCCTTGTGCTCAGGGATGAAAATCAATGCTAAGCAGTGGTTGAGAAACAAACAAAAAGCGGAGAAGGATTCTGATTTAGCCAGACATAGGGAGAAGATACAAGGATTTATATAACTATTACCTGTGCATCTGTTCAGATGATAATTTCATTATTTTGCCAAGGCTTTAAGCTGCTGACATTCAGCTGGCTACACTATTTGTTTAAATTTTTTACATTATATTTCAAACTGCAGCTTTTCAATCTTTCTGCAACATTTTGTCAGCTGGCTTCTCTCAGTGGAATATCACTGGTGCAATAATTATGTCATTCAGCTTTAAAACAGCTTAAACATAAAAGATAAAAAAGGCAACACAAAAAGGGGTAAACCTTTCACCTCTTCAGAGAGCAGGTAGCCATAGAATCATTTCCATCTCATAACATCATATCACACTAATAGTACCTCTATTGTTTGGAGAGGGCTTGTCCAACATCCTAAACAATGATAACCTACATTTACCAGCATTCAGTAAGCCAGATGTGAATTGAAGTACCCACTAGAGACATGAAGCCCTAATCTTTTTTTTTTTTTTTTTTTTTTTCTTGTCATCGTAACTCACTGGCTTACTCTCTAGAACCTGTCATCAGCCCCATGTTTCCAACAAGATTTCCCCTTGAAAGAGAAAAATGGAAGGAAATACCTGCTTGAAAATTAAATTCAGTCAAAGAGGTGACAACAATATTTTTTTTAGGCATTGTGGTTTTAAAGAAAAACAGGGTCTCACTTAACATGACTGTTAAATGACATTGACAATAGAACCCTTTAAACTGTTGAGAAGGCAGAAAGTGAAATGGTGCTATTTTGGGACTGCTAAATTTTTGGTTGTTCATGTGATTATTCATTGTTCAGCTTAATAGGCAGAGCAAGGATAAAGTGGTGTAATGGTGTGTTGCAGCTAAAGTACATTAACAAAGTGTTCATCACTTAACTGTACAGAGCTAACTAGACAGCAGAGCAGGAAATCAGAGGAAATTTCCACCTTTGTACCCAGGACTGATCTGTTTCTAAAGGATAGTAAAAGAGCAGGCCTTGGAAAAATAAAGAATGTCTAAACTGCTGTGACATTCCAGTAACACAAAGACATTTTATTTAGCATTCATTCCTGTTTTAGTATAGCACATGTGAAAACTGTATTTATCCTAAGTCATAGCAAGACTATTGTGATGCTGTTTATACTTTTGTGTTGTTTACATCTTCGTACTCCTTTATTTTTGTTTGCTATTTGTTGTCTGGTTTGGTTTTTTTCTTAGAGTTTTTCGTGATTTTCCAATCAAAGAAGAACTGTTAAGACTCAATGCAGAAAATCCTTTTCAGTGATGTGATCATTTATTATTTTAAAGAAAACCTCGAGAGTTCTGAACCGATGAAGGAAATATAATGTGCAGACATTGGTGTTAAGATTATTTACTCAAAAGTGTCTTAAGAATATTTTCCCATAGTCTGCTTAGGTATTTATGCCCTTTTCAAGTACTACTAATTTATCACTCCATTGTCTGTGGACTTTTTATTCTGACTCATTGCTACTTGACAAAGTAGCACTTAAAACTCAACACTAGGATGATATTGTGATGGTCGGGGTCAGCAGGAGGAGCTCTTACACTGATCTGACAACAGAAGCAATGAGGAGTGTACCACTCATTCCTGTATCACACGAAGGGGGAGAAGCTCTCCAGCCTCATGTGTCACCTTTTACAATACAGCTTTGTTAGTGTTAGTGACCCAGAGAGTTGTGGGTAGCAGGGTGGCTTGCTGGCTGCTGTGGCCTTTGCTACATGTTTCTCTTTCAGACAGATTGACTTTGGGCATCAGGTATGGTCCAGAATATGATCAGAAAAGTGACAACTTGCAACCTCATTTTTTTTTTTCTGGGAATATGTGTACATGTGTGTAAATGAAACGTGGGGAAGACAATTAATGTAGAACACATCTGGTGTGTCAATATTTTCTGTTTCATGGGTAAGGTCAAAATGTTTAGACCTGTGAAAAAGATGAAACATTTATTCTGACATAGTTTCCATCTTCTGAAAACTTGTCAATTTTATTCTCTTGTTTTCTAGATTTGATTAATGCTGGATGGAGTAGTTATAGAAAAGAAAAATCTGAGCACCTGAACTATGCTTTGACACAAAGCAGAGCAAGTGATAAATCTGTGTGAATGGTCACTGTTGTGTGTAAAGTTACCTGTGATTTGTTCAAAAAGGGCTGTGTATAACTACTTGTGTAGACCACATACATTTACAACTTAGACTTACTGCCTTCATTTGAGAGCAAGCAATACCAGTTAAAAATGCAGTGTTTGTGGTGCAGGCCCATAGCCATAAAAATCTGCATTTGTATTGTCAAATTATTTAACTTTAATCTAGCTATCATTTGGTGTAGGAATTGAGTAGCAGCCTGGCTTACATTCCACTTCAGATAAGCATTGAAAAGATTCTCTGTTCTCTTTTCAGTCTTGCTGTCTGATCTATGTTTGACATGCTCTCTTGCTTTCGTATTTCCAGTGGAGTTCATAAATTTGTATCATCATTCACCTGGTTCATGACAGATCATAAAATAGCCTTTATTACTTCAAGTACTATATCTCATTGTTTGTTAAGAATTTTCTCTTCTGCTTCTTGAATTTCTTCTTATGCACCTGTTACTATAATATATAGTGTTTTGAAATAGGATCTGCATCCTTAATAGAAAAAAAAAATCTCATGGCAAATTTTCTTACATAGTGAAACAAATAAAGCCTATACATGTATAACTACATATATATATGCATCAGAAGTAAACCCAGAAAATTTCTGAAATTTTTAAATTAGGAGAATATTTTCTAAACTGTTTTATCTTTTATATTTGCATGTACTTTCTTTTACATATGTCAGATAACTGTTTCAAGTCTGCAATCATGTCTTACATCATAAACATAGAATATGTTATAGAAAAGGCATAGAACAAAAAGATAACTTGACTGACTAATTAGATATAGGGCATTTTGGTTTATGCTTGTTTCTAAACAACAAAGGTACACTATGATTTCAACTATTTATAAATGATTTATCATTTTGAGAAGAAAATCATGAATATTTGAAAAGTTATTTTCAGGTATTACAGAAATATATTAAGAGTTATTTGCCACATTTTCATTGTGTGATATAGTTTCCTTTAAAAAAAACCAAACAAAACTCAAACCTAATAGACAAAAAACAACCTTAAGCCTGAGCAGCAATGTGAATTACATGTGTGTACAGGATCTCACAACAATTTTCTTCCCTCTCTCGGCCCATACAATGACCATCTCTTTCTCAACATACCCTCTATTTGATACACTACTGTCAGACTTGTTCCTACCAACATGTACCCCTCCCTTTGAGTTCTATTTTTATGTGCCTTATCAGTAGCTGTGGGTATTTTCAAGAAACAGTTCTTTAAAAGAGCACAGGTTATCTGAAGGTGGATTATACACTTAAAAATATCCTAACTATTTTCCCCCTTTCCCCTTGTCTTTCAATACCTCTGTTAAAAGACTTCGCATCACTGTCACCCAATACCCCCAAAGAACACTGCAACTCCCTTCCACTTTGCAGCATCACATTAAAATGATTCAGTAAAATTTGCTGCCTGTGAGTACTGGACCATCTTTCATTATTTACATGACCTGCTCCAAGATCTGAGAATATTTATTGGTGTTATTTATATTCAGTATCAGTTCCCTAGCATAATGTTCTCAGAAGAGGGCTTCCATCTCCGAGAAAAAAAAGTTTAAATACAATGCTCGTTTCTCCCTTTCTTTTGTCATCTCTCATGATGGTTCTGACTTATGCCTATGAACAACCTTGTCTTCCTCTTTTAAACTGACTTGATGCAGATCAGCCTCTGGCCAAATATCAGTGCTTATTGCATTAAGGAATCATGTGTGTTTTGTTGAAGTCTCCTGAAAAGATTCATACCTTGTCTTTTCAATGCATCATAGATTGGAAACTATCTGGTGGCAGAGCTTCATTTATTTGTTTGTTTTCCTTTGCATAGTTCTGCTGTGTTGCAATCATTACAATTTTTAGGAATCCCAGCCTTGGAAATTTAAGTTACTTTCAATTCAAATTTTATGTTTGGAAGAATAGGCATCTTTTTCTCTACACCTTTATGTACAGCTAAAGATGCAAGTTCCCTTCAGTTCTCTCACCTGTCTTCACAAAAGTTACAAGTGTTGTTGAGGTGGATTTGCAATTTCTTTCTCATCTATGGTAAGAAGCCAATTTTATGGTTTGACTTGATGATCTTAAACGTCTTTTTAGACAACAAAGATTCTATGATTGCAAAGAATAGCCAGTCTCCATACAAGAAAGGGAGGGAACAGACATGACCTCCTTTAGAGCTTTTTCCTCTTTCCAAACTAGTTCCTTGTTCAGAGGTAGGTGAAAGTGAATCTCTGGTACTCCTCCTTCACCTCAGATCAGATGTCTCAAAGCATGGAAACAGACTGCAGTCATAAGGTGCAGAAGATTCTCAGTCAAACATAAATCCGTGCTATTAGGTACAAGGAAAGGCTGTGCTCTGATGAACAGGCAGGGAATAACTGGGAAAGCTTTTACAGGTATCTTGAAGATTTTACTACATGTACTAAGTTTCTGTCTTCTAAATTAGTTATCCTTGTACCATGCTATGAAAAAAGCTTAAATAATAATTACTATTATGGAGCAGATTCAGAACAATGACAAAAACAATAAGGCATGTAATTGTTGAAAGAACCTGTGGGAAGGGAGATTTGTATGGAAAATTATGAGCTTGTGAACATAAAAAAAAACAACAAAAAACCTGATTTTTAAAGGGAAGTGTGAAATGAAAGGACAAATCAGAAGGTGAAGATTCACACATACTCCAGAATGAATCAACCATAGCAATGCACTCTAAACATGACAGCAATCAGCCACCCGTGGGTTCTTGGACACGCTTGCATGACTGAGAGTTATTTCTATCTGCAACACTCAGCACAGTGGCTACTGTGCACTTACCACAGGAAAAATATATTCATTGCACAGTATGAAGCTGACTGCATCTGATGAAACAAGCTACAGTACTGGTTTGATAAAGAGGGAAATACATAAAGGACCTTGGCACTTAGTATATCATAATGAAGCACACGAGAGTCAGAACAGTCAAATCCCTGGAAGGTACACAATAGATTGTTCTCTTCTCTAATGTCTGCAGTTAGATGTACTAATAAGGTCAGCTTGAGACAAGGCCAGATTTTTATTTCTATTTTCATAAAAGGAGTTCAGTTGGAGTATAATGCCCCAAATTTCAAAACTGTAAATGGTAAAATACTACAGAACCTCTGCAAGAGCTAAACTCTTAGAATTTCTCGGATGTATTTTGTTCTCTCCTCATTTTGTTAAAAACTGAGATGTAAGCATAAATAAACAAGGACCAGAAAACTATCTTAACCTTTCTAAAAGGGCAGTGAACAGAGCCTCTGAATGTGAAAATGAAAAGGTCTTGGTGTCCACTCCAGATGTCACTTGTCAGGCTCCTTGTTTACAGAATTCTCTGCATCTCTACTACTCTTATCTTGGAAAATACACAACTTCTTTTTTTTATTATTTTTATTTTATTTATTTCCAATTACTTTTTATGCAATACTCATAAGAAATCTCTCCTCCCATGATCATCCACTATTCAATTTATGATCCAAATTGCATACTGAGCCCATTTTTTGCTGATTCTTACATATTTAACTGAAGAAATGAGGTACCTTTTCATAACACATTATGGGAGCTGAGCACTAGGATCTTCATCTGAAAGAGAGGGAGGAATAGTCTATTTCTCTGAATTTTCTGTACCTAGGCATGTTAGATAGACACCTTAATTAAGAACATATGTACAGGTGGCATAAGTATTTCTTCATGGAAAAAGTCCAAGCACTTCTCCCTAAGGCTGTAGCTTAGCAACCTGTTCACCTAGACCACACAACTGGATTGACCAGGGGTCAGTAAATCCAAAGAAAACTCAAGTAAGTCATTAAAAAAAAAAAAAAATCTCCAAATTAATTTTGCCAGTGTGAATTTATGAATGAGTACAGTGTGAATTTAAGTATAAGCAATCACCATGACATTCTTTAAGAGTCATAAAATAAATAATAAAAAAATGTAATACAGCAATTGTATACAGTTGTGAGTTAGGAACAAAAGAAAATGAGATAGAAATGCTCATTTAAAACTTGTGACATGCAGTTAAACAATCTAAATTTCTTTTTGTTCCATGATATTTGGAGGTGGCTTAATTGGACTTAAGGCATCTGGGTTGCCACCTAGCCACATTGCTTCCTGAAGAAATTCTTACCTTTATGTCTAATTTCTCAGATGTATCATTTGAGGCTTAAATATTGCTCTTATAATTCATCATGGGTATTAAAAATAGCCAAAAATTATTTCCAAGGAAATCTTGAGAAACAGATGCCAAACCTGGGGGAAAGAGAAGTTGTTTGCAAATTGAAGGGATAAAGCATCAAACTAATGAGCAAGGGATTAACCATTTTGATATGCAGTATCCCAGAGAGGGTGAGAAGCTGGAAGAGAAAGCAAGTCATTACATGTTAAGTACTGAACTAATGAAAGTTGTCATATCATAATTTTTGACAGGGATAGGTTTGACTGCTACTTTGCATATGGCTTGGAGTTAACTTTGCATGTTATTGTGCCTTATTTATGTAAATGTGAGTGAAAATATACAAATAAAAATAAGCCAACTCCAACTTATTTGGAAGACTCATTTCACAGAGTTCTGTTTTTTTCCTGAGATTAAGAAGTCATGTTCTCCATTTATCTACTGTCATTACTGACTGCTCCAAACCTTTTGATAACATAAAAAAACTGGCAGTTTGTAACATAAAAGTAGCATTATCTTTTAAATTGAAATGAAAAAAATCCTTGTAATAAAATAAAAAACAAAAAACCAATACAATCGAGGCGCACAGTGCTGAGGCCATTATTTTACCCCTAGAAAATGAAACCCAGTTGAGAATAACTGCTTAAAAATTACTCATATTGAAATTATTGTATGCTGGGTATTCTCTGCAATCCTGAATCACGCTTTCCATTTACTTTTGTCTAAGAGCAGTCTTCAAAGAAAAATACTATTTCAATTTTCCATGCTATATTCAAGGTTTGTATTGGAAACAAATGTGAACCCTCTTTAGGATAACAACCTTCTGTTACTTTTTCCATAAGCATTTTTTTTTCCATTTAAATCTGTAATTCTTTCTGTCTGGTTTTATTAAGTGTGTGAAAAGGTAGGCAGGTTGCCCAGGTCTTGGAAATTAAAGTTTCCTAAGTGGCTCAGGTGGTAGCATGAAATCTAGAAGCTCAACAGCTGAGAAATGAAGAATATATGACACGGTAATTCTGCTTTGTATAGGAAGAAATTGAGAATGCCCTCATTTACTGATATCTCTGCAAACTCAGTTCTAAGGTTTATTGAATATGGTGGTAAAATCAGGAGGGAAGTTCATATTATAAGTTAGGCTCTTTGGCATGCTGCAGAGAAAGAAAAAAAATCACACAATCAGATTTCTTCATTGATATGGAAATCGTACAAGAGTTGTGTTTTTAAAAAACACAGTATGTTTGTGTGACACTGGGAATATGAATTATGTAGACATTTACAATTAATTATGTAGATATTTACAACTACGTCTACATAGTTAACATCATTGTCAATTTCTATTCCGTTCCCAGATACACTTCAAAACAAAACTGCAGAGTAGATGAACATCAGATGAACTAAACTCTAAATGCCAAACACAAACATTTTATTTCATTTTATTAGCATCCTTTCTCTTATCTGTCTTAATTATTTTATATATTCTAACATTTACAGGACTAAAATTTCCAAAATTATATTTTTAAAAACAAACAAAAAACCCAACACACTTTAAATAAAACCAAAACCTTGCTAAAAAAAAAAAAAAGAAGCTTAAAAAAAATGTTTTATGTATGTTTTCTTCTGTCTTTCTGTCTTTTAAAAACATCATTGAATATTTCCCTCCTATGTGTTTGACCACTTCGAGTCTGTTGGCATTTTCAGCATCAGATTGACTTGTTCTGTCCTGAGACTGCCTAATTTGGATTGCAACAGGCTGTAGAGACATACTGACTTTCATTTACCAATGCTAATGGTAAATGAAAGTGTTTCAAACTATTCAGTTTCAAGTTCTGTAAAACTTTGCCTGCTTTTTCACATAACATCACAGTGTACCCTAAAGTACTGTATACTTTTTTTTTCCCCATTACTGCACTTGAACATGTATAGAGATATCCAAGACTGGTCCAAAAACTAAAACCGAGTACAATTAAGATGGGTTATGGCAAGGGCCACAGGCCAGTTTTTGCTGGGGTTTCACATAGGTTGATACTTTTATCTAGCTAAATTTCTTTTTAATTTAATGGGAAATCTAAACTGATATAATTATTTATCATATCAGGTTCACAGGGTAATCTGGACTGTAGGCAAAAAACCTCAGAAGTACAAATTTTGATCTATCATTTGTGTGTGTTTATAAATACATTTCCTTTTGTAAAGCAACCATGTATACATATATAGAACTAGTGACATTGATAGAGGGATCATAATGAACAATGACCTCAGTGCATATTATTGGATTACTCTGGTTATTTCTGTCTCATTTCTGTATTTGAGAGACTGGGCAATTTACATGTCCACGGTTTATAGTTTTCAGGCTCAAAGCTCTTATTCTATTGTACACTCATTCTGTAAATTCTATTGTAATTCTTTCTCAACTTTTGAATATTAATCTGTACTCTTTTTTTTTTTTTTTTTTACATTCCATCTACCATTGTTCATCATTCATCCCACTAAACTAGAGTTACTGGAGATACTGAAGTCACATAAGTGAATTTTAACTACTTTTCTGCACCCTTTTTATTCTTCTTTTTAATTAAAATAAAGGTTAGCACCATTGGCTAAGTGACATTCTCTTCTTGAAGTTCACAGGCTGACACTTTTACCATTATTTAAATTTACTCTCTGTTAATTTTGTTAAATTCCAAATATTTTCTTTGAGGTATATTTTTTTCCCTACAAAGGCTAGTAGAAATATCAAGAAGTTAAGAGAATTGTACAGGCAGATACAAAGCTAGAGGAAAAATCAGAACCAAAATAAATCTCATTCCTATACATTAAGTAATAGGTCATGGTTTGAATATATCTGTTACATTTATATTCCAATTGGATAAGAAAGGTGAAGATACCAATAAAAAAAGCTGATGGCTATGAAATGAAATATTATTTGCAGCAACTGATGGAGAGTTTTGAGTTTATTGAAATTCCTCTTTATGGGCGGGTTGACAGTAAAAGAGAGGTTTTTGGTATTTTTCAAATATATTAGTTCGTGCAAATGAAATTTACACCAGGATCTACAATATAATTGGACTGTATAAATTCTTCACTTTCTTTTTAAGCTTAGAGTTACATTTCTTGTCACAATGTAGAATCTTCAAACTGTAGTTATAAGCACTGAAGAGAAATCTTAAATAGAAGTCTCATGCATATTCACCCAAAGGTACTCATTAAAGGTACAAAGCAGATCTTTTTTTTCTTTCACAAGGCAGTTTTAAAAGAATCTACTGACACTACATGATAACAGCCTAAAATTTCTGTTTTTATAGAGGAAAAGTCATTAATTTCTATGGAATTTCACAGGATACTTTGATTTTGTTTAAAATTGAGGCCTTGAAGTCAAACTGAAAGGTAGGAAATTCCATATGAATTAAAAGAAGAAGGACTTTTTATCCCAAAGACTGAAAATGTTGGCTTTTTGGTGAGCTTGAATTACGAGGCTTCAATTTTTCTTCATTCATACCATGAATTGCAAGTAAATATAAAGACACAG
This sequence comes from Florisuga fusca, assembly GCA_038090715.1. Classification (NCBI taxonomy): domain Eukaryota; kingdom Metazoa; phylum Chordata; class Aves; order Apodiformes; family Trochilidae; genus Florisuga; species Florisuga fusca. Next base: position 3,073,422 of record JAAWXA010000014.1, read on the forward strand.
AGGGTAACAGCATAAATGTACTTACTACTGAGTCAACCAAGAATATGTGTAGGTAGAAGTATTATTTTTCAAAAATCAATTTTGAAGAGGTAGAATTTTCTGAAAGCATTTTTGATGACATTTCCCCAGAGCAATGCTATGTAATGAGGCAATTCTCTAAAGGTAATAATTTTATCTCTTGTGTAAATCTTTTTGTTTAATAAATCAAGTAAAAATAGTAAGTTAGCACACAGAGATGGTCTACTTTCGTTGAAGTTGTAAGTAAAATTCACGCTGATCTCCTTAGGTGAAATTAATAAAAATTTTTCATCTTTATAAGAAAAATTCTCCATTATGAGCACATTTTGTTTAGTCACAATGAAGTTTATCAATGGATAATAAAATACAGCTACAAACAGAAAAATGGGCAGAAATCACTCTTGTAGCCAGAAAAAACAATGAATGTCCAGCTATTTAGCAGGTGCAAACTTAGCCCTTCAGAAAAAAAAACCAAAAACAAACCCACAACAAGACACCAACTCTTTTAAACCACATTAATAATACAACAGAGAAAACAGTTGATAGATTCCCTTGAAACCATATTAGACTGGGTCAACTCACTCTCCTGAACAAGGCAAGAAAATAGTCACCAGCTGAGTAAAGCCAAGGGCTGACATAATGATGGATGGCCAGATGGTTTTAGCACAGGAAGAATAACCTTTCCTCAAACAGTAGAGCACAGTTCTCAAGTATATAAATATATATATAAATACCCAGCCCATCAGAAAATGCAGAATGGACCTGTTTAAAGTGAAGGCCCTTTTTCTTTCATATATTCTCAGTGACTCACTCCACTGAGGAAAGATAATGTGAATAAAAGAGCCATGTAAGTGCTTTTGCAAACATTTTTTTCCTTCCCATAGATGTTTTAATAAATATTGATCCTTGCTTCACATATTTTTTCTTAAATGAAAAAGTTCCATATCAAGCAATGTTCAGACATCTATCTCCTCTTGAAATAAACAGTTTTGTGTCAAATATAGTTTTGAAGTACCTATGTTTTCTTCTCTCAGGAGTATCATCATCTTGGAGAAACTAGATTTTCATTAGAAATATAGAGTTTCCTACGTTTTTTAGCAAAGTATTCCACTTGTGGGGAAGAAACCATCTGAAGTTGCTTCCTTAAGGACAGGTTTTTGCTCATTCCACAGACTGTTTTTCTGTCTTCCATATGTCATTATTGCTGCAACATCACCAGTTGTTTGTTGAATTTTGAATTTTCTTTGCCCCAAATGATAATTTAACCAAGAGGAATGTCGGGGAGGGGGGCAGACTTACAATGAATTGAATATAACTTACACATGACCTCCAACAAACTGTCTCCAAATTGAATGGGACACCTCCTGGGCAACTAACTTATGCTAATAGCAGCTCTCCTCCTGGGGAGGAAAGCTGGGAAAATGAGTTTCCCCTCTCCTTCTGCTGACAAGGGAATAGTGAACCAATTGCCTGGCATAGTGGAATTTTGGGCCATATAAGTAACATTGAAGTTCCCATTTGGTACTACCCTGCATCAGGCCTTGTACAGAATCAGAATGCCATCTTGAACAAGAAACTCTCGCTGGACACCTCTGGACTTGTGGTGGTGACTTTCTCAAACCCCCTCATCCTCTCCCTCTCCTCCTCTCCCCTTTTCATTCGCTTTCTCTCTCTCTCTCCCTTTTCCTTGTATCTTCTCCTTTTCTCTCCATCTCTTTTGCCTTGCAACATATTTGCCATACCTTCACAGGGGTGGGTGGTGGTTATATCACTTTCCTTGTATGAACTGTCAAAAAAACCTTTATGCTTGCACCTGATCATTGGTGGCTGGACTTTGTTCTTGAGGGTCTAAACATTAAAAATTACTTCGAACTGTAACATTTGGCATAGTTGGAAGAATAAGAACCTGCAGTCTGTGACACTACTCCAGATTACTTGAGTTCTCTGAACATTTTCTGACACATACTTAATATACATGTGTAGTCTGTTGAGCTTAGCACACGCTACTGATTTTAATGATATGAACCTGAAGCTACTATTTATACTATGTACAAAAGTTGGGGGTTTTTTGTCTTCTTTTTTGAACACACTCTGGTCTGAGAAGCTTTCTTATCAGAATTGTCCACAGGTGTCTTAAATTACTGTGAAGGAGTTGAATGCACTCAGCAAAATGTAGAACTTGTATCCACTGCCCATGTTTTTAGTATGGTACATATGTTAAATTACTTTAGAAGATGGAAGATACTTCTGATAGGTTTCTGCTAATGTAAACTTGATCCTGTGCCCATGTTTTTCTTGACTAAAGCAATAAGCCACTAAACTTTGCTTGAACTCAGATTCTCAGAACAGCTAAGTACATATTTTATGCATTCCATTCTGTTCAGGTTTAATTTGTATTTCTTTTTATTTTATTTTTACCAAGTTTATTTTCACTTACCCAATGATACCCACTTGTTATCACCCACCTAAACAAGAAAGATTGGGACTGGTTCTGCTGTCTGGTCAGGAATCTGAACTCTATTAAGAGAAGTTCCAGGAAAAGCTATATCAGAAAATCCTATTCCACCTTATTACATTTTTTTCTGCAAACTCTGAAACAAAGGAGACAAAAACTTCTGATATGGAAATTCCATACTATGATCTATAATTCATATTTGAAATGTCATTTTAATAGCAAGAGTCATTATATCATCAACTGAGAATAATAGGTGCATTATTTTCTTGAGTGAATATAAGTTCTTTGTTTAAAAATAAATATTTCTTAAGTGCCAGTTTTCCAGAAAATTTGTTTTCCATTCTGCAGAAATGAGAAGAAATAAAAGGGAAATTGTTCTGATAAGTAGCAGCCTTATGTTGGAATTGACTGAAAAAACGCATGTTTAGTAGGCGGTGATGAACACAAATCTCTTCTGCATGTTAAAATCCCATGATCATCTCCCAAGACTAGTAGTTCACCTCACAAAAATCAAGCTAAATGGTTTGCAGCTTTAATTGTATTTCATTCCTTTTTTAGTTCCTCATCTACTTGAGTTGTGCAGTATTTTCAGATACTTGTTGTGTTTAATTTTACTTTTTGTTGTTAATTTCAGTAAAATGGTCTCCAGAGTACATTGCTACTCAAACACACAAAATAATGTAGTCAAATGGCATCCAGCTGCATCTCAGAAACATACAAAGGGCAAAAAGATGAGAATACTTGGCAAGTGGTCATCACTTTTGAAGGTCACTTACGAAAGAAAATTATTTCTTATTTTTTGCACTAAAGATATCCAAAGTTCAAAAACAGCCTAGATTCTCCCAAATGCTTATAAATTATGTTAGGGGGCAATAAAATAGGACTATCTGAAGAGGTAAATCCACAAAGGAAGATATTTGAAAAAAAGGTCCTTCATACTGGATTGGTTCACTGCCTTGTAAGGAAGAGGAAGGAGGAAAGAAGCTAATGTAGAGCTGGCTGCAGAGTATGAGTCTCAAACGCCAACAGCTCTGCTCTAAGTGTGCAGTACATCTCCCAGAGTAGATCAGAATAAGGATTTAACAGGCATTTGCAGTCATTTATAAGTCTTAAAAAATTATGCTGCTTATCATATTTAACAGGGTAAGAAGTTACTTTGTTGCCCTCGTGGGACAGAAGATTTAGCAGAAAAGCACCGTGTAGACAGTTTCTTTCTACTCTTCAAATACTGAATGGGTCTTCGTGAGCCAATTGTAACAATGCTGAGTTCTTGTGATTTCATTGAAAATGCAGAAGTTGCAATACATTTTTTACAGCTCTGTAAGCCAAATCTGAACACAGCTTTAAATAACTTCCTTCCCTTCTACTTTATTAGCAGGTCTCCTAATTATATCTGAATACAACTGGATATAAAATATCTTTAGCTTTCATATAATTTTAATTGTAATTTAAATTGAAATTGGAGTTTTGTGGTTATTTTCTTTGTTGAGATATGTGACATATTTTGACTAATAGAAATTGATAATCATATCGGTTACCAAACTGATCACCAGCAATCCAAAATAATTAGCTATTTAACACTAATAGTAACTTTTTTTCCAAATAAATGGAATTCACCACAGTTTTAAATCAAATAGTCCAGTAGACTTTCCTGCCTGTCCTTTTTCACTATTTATGTAAGCTACAATGAAAACTTTAAACACTTTAAAGCATGCAGGAAACTGAGGATGTTTGCAGACTTTAGGTAAATACATTTAAATTTTAAATGGAAATAATTATTTCTAGTTCTGTGTTTGTTTTGGGTTTTTTTCAGCATAACTCACAAGAGATTTTGTAGACATCTTTTTAATACTATCAGTTTTGGCCAATAACATTAGTTGTCATGCGGATTAAATAAGAAGAGTTTTGACCTAAAGCAAAATGTGGCAAAAATACATTTCATTGTAGTGAAGAAAGCAACACTTTTAGCTGCTATATTGTTTTCACTTAAAGAAATGTCACATATGGCTACTATTGACTGGGATAAATCCTAGTTGTGCTTAAAAAAAGTTCTGCTGCTCCCGAATTCTTTTGCAGAAAATGGTGAAAGAACACACTTGGTTATACAGAAGTTAATTTGGAAGAGGCACTAGGGAACTGTCAGTTTGTCTTCACCCAGAGCTCATAAGCAACTTAAAGCAAATGATCTGTCTGGATTACAGCTATGCTGCAAGCTGTGACAGCAATTTTCACCAAAAAAAGAAAAAAATCACAAAATTTTGCATATATCACCTCATTGATATGCATTGGTAAGATAATGCAAGTTTGGGACAACAGCTGTGTAGGAAACTGTGTGACATAATTTTTTCATTTGGTACTCTTATTCTGTGGAAATATTTCTAGCAAAGTACACTCTTACAAGATAGCAGACAATCTGCATTGAAAAACTAATCCACAAAAATAAATACAGTCTGACCAATGTCTCTGCTTTCTCCTATGCTATTCACAGAAATTAGGAGGTGCTAACTATTTTCATAGGAGTGAAAGAATACAACAGTCAGCTTTTCATCACGTGTGATTAGCTCCTAAAGCAGTATAACAGAAATTAAACTAATTTATTTCACTTAGTTTTGTAGTAAATCAAACTGCATAATTCAATGTTTTTTATTATCATACTCACGTGATCCTATGAAGTACTGTTTAGTGCCTTGCATTTGTTACTTCTTGCCGTATAGTATGTCACAAAGATTAATGAATTATGCATACTTTTATTCATTAGCTGTGATTTCTAGATCTACTGAAAAAAATTCAGTGAGATAGCAGAAGCCTTTTAAAATCATAATCAGTCTGAGGGGACAGACAATTTGTTGTGTCTGAAATGAAATCAGAGATTTTTAAAAAGTTCAATAGTTATTGAGCAAGTATTGCAATCAGCTACATGCTCCTGGTCTAGGTTAAGTGAAGGTGGCCCATCCACCTGTGTCTAGACAGTGATTGCCTTGGCAGGTGATGTGTTACTGGTAGTCATCACAAGATTCCCAGTGAAGATGATGGTCACTGTGTAGGCAGCTCTTCCTCCAGACTTACCCAGCTTCACCCATCATTTTACATCCATGGGCTGAGGTGGCTTTTGGGCCATGATTGGTCAACTGCAGATCATGCCCAGATCTGTATTTTCAGGGTGACCATACTAACAATGGGTTGGTGAGGCCCATCAGTAAGGGAGGCAAACCCCACACTAGGGCAGAGGTCAACTTTGTTACCCATGAGGGCATCTGGCTGGACTCTGTGGAGATGCGACCTCTGGAGCTAAGCCCAGCAGTAACTATGACCAGTCACTGGGGATTTCCTCCTCTGAGAGTCATAAAACCATCTGCCTCCTACCTTGTCTTTACTAGGGAGGAAAAAAAATATTTCTAATCTTTAGTGTTTAACATTTAGTCTGTATAAAAAACCTAGAAAGGGCTCTGCAGCACAGATACATATCTTTTAAGGTCAAAAAGGAGCTGCCATGAGCATCTTATTTGACCTACAAAATAACTAAAGTTATTAAAAATCACCTCTCGTTCCTGCAATAGGGTAATTATTATTTTCTGCCATGTAAGTGAATGTTATTGAACCAAATGTGAATTGCTTTGTTTGCCCTTGGAAAGACCCTCTAGAAAAAGTGCTATTCAATTTAGTAAATTCATCTGAGTTGCCTGCTTCCTCACAGTGAGATTGCTTCAGTCCTTAAGGTTTCTACTACATAATATCAGCAAAAAGATTGTTTAGAGTCCCAAGGAGAAAGAAAGTCCATGTAAATCTGGAAGCTGTATGACTTCATTTATCCTATTTCCTTCAGACCAGCAGCTCAGTTTAGCAGAACCCAGAACTAAGCCTGCAATGTTCAGATTTATCTACTTATATGTTTTGCTGTAGTTCTATATTATTGGTCTAGGAAAAGTACATTTTTGATTACCAGGTGCTACTTCCAGCATTTTTAGAATTCTATAATCCTATCCATACAATACACATTTTCAGTCAAATATATGCACAATTAAGCATACGTTGCCCAAAGGTCTTGTTGTTGCTGCAGTGTAATGCTCTAAAACTTAAATATAGAGAAGCGGGAACAGAAAACTCTTGTTGTTATTACATTTTATCCTTCTGTTTTAAAAAGATGACTATTCAAGCAATTTTCCTTGAGCTTGGCATATTTCCTCCAGAAAAACAACAGACCCTGGTAAAAATTTGCCCTTGTATTGTCCTTAAGTATTGAAAGGCCACAATAGGGTCTGCCTGGAGTCTTCTATGGGCTAAGCAACCCCAACCCTCTCAGACTTTCCTCATAGATCTGAAAATAAAGGTAAGCTTAGTTCTTCAAATACACTGAAAGTGAGAATGACTTTCTGTTCACAAAAACTTCAATACACTGATTTGTCTGTTTTATTTTTCTCACACTTCTTTGCTTGGTTTGGAACAGTGATTAAAATTACCAAAACTGGATCTCTCAATGTATTTTTCACTAATAAAAACTGAGTGGTGTTGGGAAACCTTCTTTAATTTGAAGGTCCAGGCTTATTTCTAAATAAAGTTTTGAGGTAGGCAGGGATAAGCCCAAACCTGGGGTGCTTATCTATACAAAACCTCTGCGAACTGGATGTACACCTATTGTACACCTCTAGCTCTGAAACTCAATGAGCTGGAGGACATACTGCTGTAAATTTGTTTGTTCCAATAGCTAAAATGGACATTACTAAGCTTTTAGTCTGCCTTTCAAGGGCTTCTGATAAGCTCAGAAGACTGAAACACACACATTGCTGCAGGTCAGATTTTTCCTGCAGTCTTTGCTGAATCATTTTCAAGCAAAACGATTAAGAATACTGAAAAATAGAAAGTAAAAAATTTTCCTCTCTTTGGAAGTAATCTATGTATCTAGCTAAGAAGGCCTCTAGTTTTGGAGTAGCATGTCTATTATCTGAAAACAATTATTGAACTCTTTTTTAGTCATAAATTAGCTGAATAAAATAAATACAAGTGAAAAATATTAACAGAACTTTTGAAATATGATTATTTTTTAATGTTTTTGTTCCAGCACCTAGGGAAAGCTACATGTGCAGTGGAATTCAAGCAGTGGCACATGAGTGCATAAAACAGTTATTTTTACTTTTCTGGAAATGTCATTTATTGTAAATAAACAAAAAAAGTTTTTTCCCTATAACTCAGGAAATTTATGTTTATTTGTTCTTTAATATAAGCTTTCTGTGTGACTTTAAGAAAGGATTTTGATTTCTTTGTGCACCACATCTGTCTTGCAAATGGGCATAATATAATTTCCTTTTCTCTAGTCATGGTCTACCTTATTTATCCCTCCAAACTAGAAAATATTTTGAACAGAGATTTGTAACATTTTATGAAAATGCAATTTTCATTTTGAGCCCCTATTTTCTTCAAGAAAACCAGTAATAATAATAACAGTAACAATAATAATAATCAGGATATGGTCTCTTGATCTGGATATATGGAAAGAACCCTTTATTTAGTTTCACTTTTCTGCAGAAGGATTTTCCTTGTAATGCCTTTCTTAATTAAGTTTCTGATTTTTTTTTTTAAATAATTTTCCCTCAGGGATTTTTTTTTTAGATGAAGAGCAATCTGTTGGGCTATTTTTCTCTATTTTCTGATGTTAAAAAAAAAATGCCATGATGGCTTCAGTATCCAGAGTCCCATTTAAATGCAGATGGAAGAGATTATTTAGCTCTTAGGGTATCATTACTTAAGCAAACAATCGTTCAGCCTGAAGTTTTCCACAGTAATTATTGCTCATTATAATCCTTGTTATAGAGCTCCTCCTTTTTTAACGATTTAATTCATCACACCATGCCCCAGGCTCCTGTGTTTTGGTGGTAAAGGGACACCTTGCAGAGGAGGTGGTTAGGCCTTTGAGGGCCTGGAACAGAAAGTAGCCTCCCTCACTTTGTGAGGAAAATAAGGAGCAGGCACCCAGACTTAATCCTGGAAAAAGACAGCAAACCCTTCAGGAGAGCAGGTAAGTGTTAGAGCTGTCAGAGGATGCTGGAGCGGTGGGTTAGCGATGTCTTCCGGAGGTGACCGGGTAGGGTGGAGTAACCGATACATCAGGCTGGGAGGCCGGGGCCAGGCCTGTCCTTGTGTGTGGTTTGGTTACAAAGAGGGTGACCTGTGTGCCTGGAGCCACCAGGTCAAAGAAAACCATGCCAACATATATTTTCAGAGTAGATTTACAAGGCTTGTTTGCATGCTTAATATTCATCTCTAATGCCTACTGATGCAATTCCTGAATGTAATTTAATGTGGTGATAAATACCACTTCACTGCGGTGAAAATTCACTTCCATGTACTGTTCATTGATGTGCCATGTTTTGCTTGTTATACTTCATTTTGCTTGTAAACTATTTTTCTGGGCTGCTGATTACTCATGCCTTTAGAGGCAATCAGGTGAACACAATCAGGTGTTGCCAGTTAGGAGGAGGAAGGCATCAGCTCCTGTTAAGCCCACCTGTGCCCAATTAGGGTTGGCACTTCCCCCCCCCCACTTCTTCCCGAGCCCAAATGACTCCCTGATATCTCTACCTTATCTCCCAAGCGGCACAGGAGAATAGGGAGTTGGTTTTACAGTCCAGACATCATAGGTTGTTCTCTGCCACTCCTTCTGCCTCTCATGGTGTTTACCTGCTCTGACGTGGGGTCCCTCACATGGGAGAGAGTCCTTCATGAACCCCTTTAATGTGAGCTTCCTCCTTCAAGGCACAGTTCTTCAGGTGCCAACTTCAGCAGGGGAACAGTCCCCTCCACAGCTGCAGGTCCACGACATCTGCTCTGTGATCTTCTACAGGCTGCAGATCCACAACTGTTCCAACAGGATCTTTCATGGGCAGCAGGTCCACAACACCTGCTCCACCGTGTCTCCATGGCTGCAGGGGATAGGCTGCTGTCTTGCCACGGGATGCAGAGAGAAATCTCTGTCAGGCACCTTCTCCCTCTCCTTCCTCACCAGCCTTGATCCCTCTACTCTGGCATTGATCTTCTCTGGTGTTGCTCTCTCTTTCGAGGTGTTGCCTTCTCTCGCCTCCCCCTCTCTTCTGCTTTGCTCTTGATCACCGTGTATCTCCCCTTCTTGAATGTGTTAATCACAGAGGGGAACATTTTTTTGTTGTTGTTTTTCACTGATGGCCTGAGGAAGGACAGGCCATCTTGAAGCAGGGAGAGCTGAGTCATCCCTGGGAGAGGGGACCCCTTTCATGCTACCAAAACCAGCACCGCATCAACCCAAAACTCAAATGCATCTGTTTACGCATTGGTGCAACAGCAACTTTATTCCAGTAAGGTTGAAAACATGAATTCAGGAGTTAGGTGAGGACAACTGTTTCTACTGAAGAGGAGCGTACAATAAAGTGCTCTTCTCTCTCTGGATCAAAAGATGCAAGAATTTCAGATTCAGTTGCCTGCTTATTAGTGTGGAAGTTGATGAGTGAGATCTTAAGGCTGTTTTTTAGTTACTTGCTCTTTTCAGTTTTTAAGTATTCTGTATGGAATACAGACTGAAAAAGGCTTAATGCACTTTTGCAATAAATGGTAGGAAAGAGAAGAGGCTGTAAAAACAAGCTGACCTATTGAGAGTGACCTGTCAGAAGTAGCATTGTGCCTGAGCTGGAATCAAAGACTGGAACTGTTTTCAAGCATAAGGCTACATTTCTTACAATTTTGGATTGGCTTTCTTACAACTTCATGGCTTAATGTGATAAAGGCTTGAAAAACCTCCTGGATGTTTCACAGGGGAATGATGCAGTCCTCCTAAAGGGTGATAGAACATGACTTAGCAAGCAGTGGAATTAATGGAAGGAATTAAAGGAACTAGATCTCTGGAGGACTGGATGCATCTTTCTCCTTAAGGTAAAGGTCAAGCCAATACAGAGAGAAAAGGCCTTGGCAAAAGAGGAAGACATGCCTTCAGAGAATGACCATTTTTTATTACTTTGTTTTGTGATATCAGTGAGCTGATAACTAATCAGCTCTGGCATTAAATATTCTGAAAGCAAGAAGGCAGATGATCTGTTCTATGAAAAATTCTAACTTCACTTTCTATTTGGGCATATCTCCTCTCCTTTCCCCCAGCCTGAGTGCCTCTGGATTCGTATGATGTTTCCTTTTTTCAGAACAATGAAGCTAAGATAGCAAGTTTTGTGCATAAATATGGGGAGATTTATTTATTGCCTATTCAATGCTTAGTTTCTCAAGAAAAAGTGAAAAACCAGAGGCCAAGGAGAGAAAATAGACAACCAAAGTTCAAATTGTAGCTTCTACTACTTTATGTCTCTCTGTCACAGACAATGTCTGGGATTACCTTGTTGCTGGTTAGAAGGATTTAATATGACAATGTGTTCATGTGGTTCCTAAGGTTGAATATTCAGGTCAAAAAATAGAAATAGAATGAAGGCAGGTATAGGCTATACTTTTATTTTAGCTATGTAATCAAAAATGGAATTAATATTTGTTTTGAATGAAAGTATTTATGACCAGTAACTTGATAGTAAAGAGAGAGAAACGTTTTCAAATTGGATATTTCACTGAAGTTGTGATGCGTTCTATGAAAAAGAAGTATTACAAAGTTCTTGATTTCAGTAAGAGTAAAATCAAGATTCTAATTGGAAGGAAAGTGTGTGTGTGTGTGTGTGTGTGTGTGTGTAAGAAAGGTGAGCAGAGTTTTCTGTCAATAATTTACATACTCAAAATCACAAAATGATCAGTGCAAACATAAAGCAAGAAACATTCCCAGTGTAACGGTGTTTTTATTAAATGCAAGGCTAAGATTAATGCCAGTTATCACAGGAAGAGATTAGATTCAGTGTCAAGAACATTTGAAATGTCACCTACTTCAGTTTTGGAAGAAGAAAAAAGCCAACAAAATCTTCTCCTCATTGTTTTACATAATGCTTCTTTCAAATATCAAGGTTATTGCTTCCTTTCCACAATATTTATGGAAAATATATACATGGCTGCAAAGCTGTAAACATCTGAAAACACAAAATAAAACATTCCTGATTCTACTGTATCAGTAAGATGCAATACACATGCAAATGTGCCACTGCTAATCTTTTTAGTTAATGACATCTTTGTCACTACAGGCATGAGTAAGTGCTGTTGAAAACAAGTGACAGCTTCTCAAGTACATCCAAAGTGCCTACATCATATGCATTCAGTGAAGTTCAAGGAACTTGACGTTGACAAGTTTTTTTAATACTGGAGACCACTATTTCTTTCTTGTAAGGGCGAGTAAGACATCATGCTGTTAATGTGTTACAATATGTAAAAATTCATAAGTTAATTAATTTGCACTAGTCAGGACCATAATGTCAGAGCTATAGTTACAGTACTCAGAAGATGGACATGAGGGAAATACAGTAGCTGAATCCTGAATGCAGAGCTGTGCATAAACATTTTAACTATGCAGCTTTGAGTAAACAGATATTCAAATTACATTTTAATACCAATTTACTATGTTAACAACAAATCTCTACACTAAAGTTTTCCCTTTCTCTTATGTCTTGAAAAGATAATGCATAAAGAAAAGGTTAAGGCAGAAAAAATTGGTACCCTGTGAGTCTGATCCTTTTCATGGTGTATTTTTGTTTTTGCACTCTTGGTTGCTTTTAATTTGTTAAGAAGAAATTTTTTTTGATCTGTAGTGATCTGGATTTTGCTCAGTACTTACTGGAACTCTGGTAATCTCGTCTTCCATCTAGTGCATCTTTGGTTTTTTTATTATTTCCTCTAAATTTTTAATAGAGAGTTGGATAGTGACTCTCCATAGTGTGTATTTAGTATCCTCCTCCCTCATGATGCTAGATACTGCCTAATTCCAGGAAGAAATTTTATGACTTAAGTATTTCTTAACTGTCTGGTGTGAAGTTTCCTTCCATGTAGTATGTGAAAGCCCTAATGGAAATGTCACAAGGAAAGACTTTCTTGCTGTATTTTATTTCTTCAGGTTGAAATTTAGGAGTGTGTGGCCAAATCATGTTAAAGTGTGCTCAGCACTATATAATACATACTGAACCGTAGCACCAGTGCATGACTTTCTTTCCAAGATTACTAGTACAGCTTAGGATGCTTTCTGGAGGAACAAGAGCAAAGTTCCTTAACTTTATACAGATGACCTATATGCTTGCAACCTGATGTAGTTAAATCTGTGGTAACCTGTAACATCTGAAAACAGATGTGCTTTACAGTTGCCCTAGAAAATAAAGAAATGGGTTTCTAGGTCCAGTAATACTTGATTTTTGTCTCATTTGTAAATAGCTATCCTTATTTGCCTTATTCTGTGGTCCTTCACTTGCACTTAAGTAAAAGAGTCTACCTTTCACTGATTTTAAATAAGATTGTTTTATTAGAAGGTTGGCATATCAGGTGCAAAGCATTTAGGAATTCATTAATGATGACTCTGCAAGCTATACACAACGTGTGTTTGTTTTAGCTGAGGTTTCATCATGGGATGAAGTCTAATGCTAACAAATTAATACCTGTTAATATTCTCACAACTACTTCTGTATGTGATAACCAGTTCCCCAGAGAGAACTCTGATTTTGTAAATTCTTTAATGTTGTGCTAGCTTTGATGAAGAATGCTAAATCAAACTGATAGTTATATTCAGTGAAGATTTATTACCATTTGTAAACCACATGGTTTTTTAGTAGTGTCAAAATACCTTTTTTTTTTTTTTTTTTTTTTTTTTTTTTTTTTTTTTTTTTTCCTTTTCTTTTCTTTTTCTTTATGTTTTTTCCTATCTGGCTTACTTGGTCATTCTTCAGCAAAGATGAATGTTTCTACCCAGACACTACTGGTACTGAAAATCTCTCAGGATGTAATAATTTGAAAGATACCTGAGGCACACATTACTGTAAAGACAAGAAGAAAGTGTGAAGAGATGGAAAAATATAGTTGAAAAATCTCCGAGATGACATGTTTTCTCATCCTTTCTCATCTCTACCAGTACTATGCTGTCTGTCAGCCAGAGAAATCTCAAAGCCCTGGCATTAGCACTAGTTTAATCCAGTGGTAATTTATGTGCCACTCAAGAGGGGGTCTTTTTTTAACATAAAGAAATTACTCTGATTATATAATTGAATGGTAGAATTCATTACTGAGAAATGCCACCTGTGAAGAAAGACTTGCTCTAAATTAATTTCTGCTGTGGAGTAGTACAGATTAGTACAGCATAAGTCACTCAAGAAGCCATCATGGAAATTACAGATGGAATAGACCCAATAAGCTATTTAACCCATCTCCATCAGAGTATGATTGTTCCTTATAATGCATTTTGTATTGCCAGTGCAATTTGAAATGGCTCAGATATGAGTGTTTAGCCACTTTTATAGGTAATAAATGGATTGACACTGCACTGATCACAGGTGCTAACTGTGGCTGCTGGAAAAGTGTTATTAATGCCAGTATTAACTGTTATTTCTGCAGTGTAGTGCAAGATTAGTTTCAAATTTTTCTGTGTAATACATTCTGAAATAAAAGGCCAAAGAAATATTCACTTCTGAATCTTTCCAGGTCGAGTCAACAATTTGAGCCATCCCATCTAGGGACAAAGAAGTTTTTAAATATATTTTTTACCTCTTTGCATGAGCATCCGATTATTTCAGTTAAGCGCAAAATCCTTAGGTTGTTTGGTGTCCAGTATTCTTCAACCAGAATATAAAACCCATTAAGAGGCCAGCTGTGTAAGTAACTTTGTTAGCCTTTAACATGTTGCATAAAAAGTTATCTGAGGTCATGCTGCCTATCTCAGAATTAAGGAAAAATGTGACATAGTGTACTTCTGTGGTGCTTTTCCCTAAGTCCCATAACTCTGATGTACCAATCATTCAAACCCTGCTGCTAGATACATAACATTTGCACATTTTGCAGATTGCAAAACTGAGGCAGAACTAAGCAGGGACTATAGTCCCAAAGAGATTTATATCTTCTCCTTGCATAGTATGAATATTTGCTTTAATTTCTTCAGTTTCCCATTGTTCATGAAAAAAGTGTATGTGTCTAAAGTTACAAACTAGTATGAAGCAAAGAAGTCAGGTCTCATCAGTCTTGTTTCTTTTAATTACTAGATAAAGGTGGAAAAAAACCTTATTTTAAACTGTCACAATGGACAGCTTGATGGTATGAATCATGAGTAAAAGTCAGGATCACTCTGTATGGTTATCTGTTAAGAGAGAGAAAAAACTAAAAAGACTTGGCAGTTATACTTTGGATAAATTTGTTTATATTATGACATGTATAGCCTCAAAACTTGAGAAAAAGTTAGTCATGGATGTGAATAGTAGTGAGATCCAGCACTTGAAAAAGGCTGCAACTTCAAAGGCAATTAGCTTCTCTCTCCTTTTCACCTCGAGGTACAAGAACAATGCAGCTGTCACTCTTAGAATGACTTACAGTGACACTGGTTTTGAAAACTCCCTTTACTTTTTTCAATATTCATAAAATTTTAAAAGTGAAGGATGGGGAATGAAGGTGATTCAGCTGAATAATTCTGCTTAGCCATTTCATTATTTTATTCTTTTTCTTCCTTTTAAAGTGGAGGGCTTTACAGTAGAAAACACAGTTTAATATTACTCAATTTTTTATTTATTTGTTTTTGAATGCTTATGACAATTTCATTCAGATCTATTCAGAGCTATTGAGTCATTGCTGTAATCTATACTCTCAGCCTAGTGGAGACGTCTATGTATTTATTTATGACTAATTGCTTCAACCCTTCAAAATAATGAACCAAAATTTAAATTCTCTGCCAAATGAAAATAAACCCACCCTGACATTATTTCATGCCTTTTCGCCATCTGCAAGGAAAGCCACTGGGCAGTCTCAAGAGCATCGTTAATTAGTCTAGAAGAGTCTTCAAATATGAGAAGTACTGGCTCAACACCTAACTCAGAGTGCTGGCATCATCAGTGCAAAGTCTGCTCCTCAGAATTTTTTTCTAGTGTTGCATTAGTCTGACAAGACTATCTTCCCAGAGTAGATAGCATGGGGTAAAAGCAGCATTTAAAAAAATGTAAGTCCATTTTAATGCTTCACGCTTCCTAGACTTGGAAAACCTTTGCCTTCTTCAACACCTGTGACACCAGTTCCTGCTGATGGCTCCTAGCCATGGATCTCTGTTCCCTACTTTATTGGAAGGGAACAGGGGACAGTCGGAATAAAAGACTGAGACACAGAAAAACTGCAAGAAATTTTACCATAAACTGAAAAAACTGTCTAAGTTCTGAGGGAGTTTATACCCTTTATGTTTCTGAATTTAAACAGATTGAATTAGTTTTAATGACACTTTGACTTACTATCTGGTTTTGTTTTGCTTAGGGTTTCTTACTACTTACGTTGTGGTTAAAATAAATTAAGAACTAATCAAATGTCTGTGGATTCCATGTAGAATCTCAACTTCCATTTATTTAAAATATGTTGCTTCAGCATCCAGGTGCTGAAGTTTTAGCTGTAGAAGTGACTCCTCAAAATTGCCTGTGTTAAACCGTCGAGGGGAAAAAAAAAACGAGTAGTTGAAGCTGTGCTGAGAGAAGTGAAACAGAATCCAGACCTGGAGAGGGAAATTACCTTGTAGAGATCCAAACATAGAGGGTAGCCATTTAGTGGTTTTGAAAGAGCTACTTACATGCTGAGATTAGAGTAAAAGATAAAGCAGAATAAGAGTGTTCTACTGGAAATCTTGCTCATTTGCTCTAGTTCCAAACCGCTATCTACCACTCACCCTGAATGCTACTTCTCCCAACTATCAACAAAAGCAGCAGTTCCACATATGACATCACTTTGTCAGTTCAGAAGTCCTATTTTTAGTTAGTTTAATTTGATGTTACTGGAGATAACAGGAGTTGTTTCTGCTGAGCATATGTCATTGCATAAAAACAAAAGGGAGAGATCAGTTAAACATATAAAAAGTTGTTCAACCCCACCCCCATCCTGCATGTGTTTATTCTTTCTCCATTGTTTCTAAAGTATCAGTCTTCTAACTCCTTAGGAAACATTTCCTCTTGAGAAGTAGGTGGAAAAAATACCTTTAAGTAAAACATTATATTTTAAATTTATAAATATCTATGTACAAAAATATGTCTATTGAAGTAAAAATAATAAAATGTGAGTCATATGGCTATTCTTGTACTTGACTTGTACTGTCATAGATAATGATAATATATAACTAGAATTACTTTCTAATTATTTTAATTCTGGGACAGATTCTTTGCCTCAGTATTGCTTCCTGCATAGGCTTCCCCATTTCTAATGCAATCAGCACTTAACTCTCTCATTTTTCAAGGTCTTCTTAGAGACTGTTGTGGTTCTTAAATGGTTTTGTTGCCTAGGATTAATCAGTCATAAGTTCTAAGGTTGCTTTTCAACTCTCTGGGAGTGCTCCCCAGATCAAAATGTCAGGATACCTGGCTGTCACTTACCCAGAAGGCTGAACAGTTTGTCCATCAGCAGAGGCCAGACATGGGCAGATGCTGGAAAGCTACTAGCAGTTGTGGTGTTCTGAAAGTACACTTTGGGTCAAGATAATGCCAACTGGTAGATTTGAGATCACCCAAGAATTGTTCCCTTCATTTTTCCCTAGTGCTTGCTTGTCCATCCTCCCAGTCATATTGGCAAGTGCATTTTCATCCACCACTTCAGAATATGTCACGGTTAAGTTCCTTATGCTATGTAAGCCTACTGAATTTAATCTGTTTCTCAACATTGCAAAGTCATCAGTTACACAGTGTTTCCTGCTTTCTCTGATTTTGACCAGAAATTATTTTAACTGCTGAGGAAAAAATATACTTTAGTGTAACTTTGGTATACATTAATTATAAAACTTAATGAACAACTTCAGTTTGTTTGGGGACTGAATATTACCTCTGAGCTATAAACTACATGAAAGCTCACTCCATTTTTCTAATCACAAGAAAAACCACAATCTGACCTGGTGTTTTCCTGGTAGTGGACTCTCACCTAGTGTGCAATAACTACACACAGACTTAAGATACTTGCTTTAATTTCCATTCCTGCACAGAAAAGGTAGGTAGGTATTGTTTCACAAAGCTATCTCGATTTACCAAAACACAGGAGTTGCTTTATACAAAGAAGGATGTACAATTACTTTATTTCTAAATATTTTTTCCAAATAATTTTATGTCATTCATATACATGATTGGTTAGCTAGTTCTTTGCTTCCATTCAGAGTGAAAATGCTCAAAAGCATCGTCATTCTTGCTCAAAGGATAGAGGTATTTTTGTTAGTAGGGGTCCCCTGTTTATTTTAGTATGCTAATAATATGTTAATAAGGTAAGTTCAATTACTCAAGTGATTTCAACTTAGTGCTCAAGGCTGTAACTATTCTCACACCAAATTAAGTTGTGGGAGGATTCGCTTTTACCTGTCTTGCAGGTCTGTTTCTCAAGAATGGGTTGTTGGCCACTAGGAACAGGTTTTTCTCAAATTCTCAGTGTCTTAGGGTTTTGCAAGTTTTGTTTTTATTCTGCATGTCTCTTTGTTCTCCTGTGAATTTCTCCCAAATTTTACTTATTTCTATTAATAACCTATATAACTGGAAAAAAATGGTATTTCCTTAATGTATTTGTCAATTAGAGCATATTGCCTTATCCAAGGGGTTTTTTGGTTGGTTTTTTTGTTGGTTGGTTTTGATTTTTTTTTTTATTATTTTTTACCAGAGTAACAGCAGCTAGAGTTTCTTCTATTCCCTGGATCTTGTTTTCCAGTTACACAGTTAGTGTAAAGTGTAAATTATTTCAAAGTCTTATCTCAGAACATAAGGAAGGCAAAATTGAAGGCACAGAGACAAAGAGCCTTCAATCAGTGGAGGTGTACAATGGGGGAAAAAAAACCCCAAGCAACAAGAACAAAACCAAACAAAACCAAAAAAACCCCAAAACAAAAAACCAAACCAGACAAAAAGTAAAAATTAACCCCCCAAAAAACAAAAACAAAAACAACCATAAAAACCCCAAACCAAAAAAAAACCGCCAAACCAACCCCTTCCAAGTTACTTTAAGAATACACAGGAGATTTTCTCAGAGACCTTTGGTCCTCTGATTGATATGATGCAATATGACAGGAGCAGCAAGGCCTGTTAAAAATGTATATTTTCAAACACTTTTAATGGAAACATTTCATTCAGTCCACATCATGTTAAGTATGAATTTTCATGAAAAAGTAAAGGTACTAAAGCTGTAGGTCAGGGAGCATGCTCTGATGAACAAATCTCTCTAGGCTTTCATGAACAAAGCAAGCTTAAACTTCATGTTTGTATTAGGCTCAGGTGAGGTTCATAGATAACTAACTTGTTAAAGATGCAATGATGGACTAAACTGCAACACAGTTTCAACTGCGAAGAATGAGTTCAGTGGAAAGTGTTTTGAAGTCAAGGACCTATGGTAAAAAATGTTAATGAGTGCATTCAGGTTTCAGCCACAACAGAATATTTATCTACAATCTAAACAATGTTTAGAAACCAATCTGTTTGCAATTGAAGGAGACACTAGTAATGTACAGAGATTGGGAAGGATGGGGTTTTTTTTTTTGGTTTGTATTGGGTTTTTTTAACTGCAATGCTGACACCAAACTCCATGGTGCCAGAGTGTATGAGATGCTCCCTAAGCAAAAAACCAGCACACCTAAGAAAATAATTGGTGTTTTGTGCCTTGGTTTCTCTTTCTATAGAAAGTGCTGTCTCTAAGTGTTATTGTGGCTTTAGTCTGTAGTAGTATATGGGTCATTACTGTATTCTGACTGTGCACTTGAACACACCTCAGGTTCTGCATTGGGACATGCATCAATAATATTTTAGCACAAATAGTCAAGATCCTATAGTGGCCAAACCATGTGGAGCAGCCTAATCCACCATCTTATTCTGACCTTGCAATGGTGTGGAGAACATGAAATAGACAAGATGTTGCTACATCCTTTTCAGAAAGACCAGTGAGTTCACATGCCCCCTGAGGGAAGGTATGAATTGTATCTTGCTGAAACTCAGGTGACTTTTTAAATGTCTGTTTTTGAAGCGTTGCACTGAAAGCAAATCACATCCTAGCACGTGTATACGTGGAATGTAAGATGAAATGTGTACTTTATTATGATGCTGGGTTTACCTTTCTCAGGTAGAATAAATATACAGGTACTGTGGCTTGTGCAGCTCTTATGAGTGAAGGAAAAGAATAGTCAAATGGAACATTTTTTTGTCTATGGGTAAATCTTAATATTTACTTCTTTGCATTAAGTCAAGGAGTGGGATTGTTTTCTTAGGTGCTGATTCCATCTTGCAGGATAACAGACTGTTTTGTTCTCCTTTCACTTGGCAAAGGATTCATATGCACATGCAAAGTGGTGACTTGCTGAGAGTTTGCCTTATGTGGACTACCAGAAGATATAGTAATTGGGTATACATTTTAATAAAAAATCTGTAGCATTTTGAAGGATGAGGAAATCATAGGAAGGCACAGGCAGGATATAGTGGCAATTTGATACACGTTTGTGTTTAGAAGCACAAAATCAGAATTTTAGTATCAGATATGTTCCTTGCCATGTATAGTACCTCATATTTTTTCTCCACAATAAATACTAAAGGATATTGCATTTCAGGATTTTAAGCTCAAATGTTCAAGCCACATAATGGGAAAGTTATTTGTTTTTAGTATTGGATGAATCATGCCAGTCAAACTTAGCTGCACAAATACCTGTGGAAAATTGAAATATAAAAAAAGGACAAATTCTTAAGTGAACAATTTATATGGCAAATTTGTACAGGTATCTTTCCACTGTCACCTCTTTCAGCTGATTTTGATGTCTATGCAAAACACATCTAAATCTAGACAAAATTGGTTTAATGGAAATTTGCAAAATTGGCAAAATGGATAGAATTTTGCTGAATTTATCTGGGATTGCATCAGGATTTGTTGCTTTTATTCTGCAAACCATGAGTAGTTTTCTGGTCAATGCAGTACTTTAAAGTATTTTTTAAAATACTAAATAGTGTGTGCATACATTTCTAACAAATTCTACTCTAAATATCTTCATACAGCAGGATGTAAACTGATTTCTCATCGTTCATGTTCAGGTCCTCAAACTGTTAGTGTCACAAGTGCAATCACAGCTCAACAGCTGCCAACAGGATGTTCTGAATACTAACTTTAATTAACAACTTTATTTTTAAACACAGTGTAAAGATTATGCACATATTGAGAATTCTTTTCTTGGGCATCTAGATGAAAAAGGTACATATTTTTTTTTAATATTGAAGTTCTAAGCAAAAGAACCTGCAATATTTTTGATGTAACTGGCAATGTTAGAACTTTCTAAACTAGTAAATTGTAAATTTCCAGGACTCTTTCATTTATAAATGAAAGAGGGAATGAAATACTCTGAGGGAATTCCTTATGGAGTTATTTCCAATAGCACTATAAAAAGCATTGCCTGTCTGTCAATGATGATCCAAATTGGAAAAGCTCAAAGGATTGAGGATTATCAACAGAAGTAATCTACTGAAAGGACCAGAAATTCTGGGACTTGCATCACTACAAGCAGCTTAATTTTTTTTTCTTAAATGTCTTATTAGTCAAGTTCATTGAAGTCAATGGCTGTGCAAACATGGGTTCAGAGCAAGACTACTTGAACTGAGAAAACACCACTTGAGAAACTGGGAGCAATGGTAGCTTTTGAAACTCTTCTGACTCAATGCATGTGCCTTGAGACAGAGGATTTGTGATTAAATAATCCTTAATTCTCTCAACCTGCTATTCTTTTTCTCTGCTATTGAATGAGAATCATTACAATGGCAGCTGTTTCAGACATTGTCTCTAGGTTTCAGTGGAAACCAGCAGATAATAACAATAAGGAAGAAAAAGAAAGATTCTGTCTAATATAGACATATGCTGATGAAAAATCCAAACTGAATACTACGCAGCCAAGCTTGCAGTTACTGTATAGAGTAACTACAGAAAGGATGGCTTTATCAGAGGTTGGTGCTGGTCTGTGGGAACCTGTGTGACCTGAAGGTTGGGAGGTTGGGAGTCAAGACTTATATTCTTCCCTATGTTGTATTCTTTCTTGGACTAATTTAAAAAATGACATTTTGTTCTGGTTTATGCTAGCAATTTAGTTCATCACCAAGCTGCTTTTGCTCTCTAAAGAATGACTGGAATCCAAAACAGTTTGGTTTTCAGTCTGTCTGCTTCTAGTGAATGTACTCTGAACTCCATGCAGTTAAGGCAGATTCTTGGTGAAGCCTTTCCCTTGCCACAGAGGCTAGTGTGACTATTGAAAAGAGTGATGAACAGTGTCACACTGTGCCTCACATGTTGGCTGCAGATACACTTGCCTCTCCTCACGTTCTATCAGCCTACTTTGGTTAACAGCCAAAAAATCCTATAGAAATCTTGCCTTGCACATTTTATTTATAGTGTAATGTCCATGTCTTTGATAGTAATCTTCAGGCAAATATCTGTATTCTCAGTAGCAGACAATGAATTGATGCATTAAGAGCCAATTGCTCTCTTTTCACATATTTGTGACCACTTTTCTCCTAGGTTAATATTCCATTAACACTGTTTCTTCTTTAGTTACCTGCAAAGACTCTACCCAACAGCAATGCTCACGTTTAATTTTAACTTCCTTTAAAACTGAATTCCTTTCACCTGTCAACATATGTCATACTGTTCTTTTAATAGCATTGCACTTTGAATAACCTCATTAAAGTTTTCACATGCTGTTTTTTTTAATGCTTTATTTTTCCTTCTTCTTTTTGTCAAAACCTGAAAAAATATTCTCAATCTTCAGCTCCCATTGTGTTACTTTCCATATAATCCTCAAACTTGCTTAAAACATGATTGTCTTTTGATATTTGTCTCTCCAAGTGTGCTGTTACACACAGGTGCTCTATCTAAGCCACTAAAAAAAAAATCAGGGAGACAAAGACCTTGCTATACAAGCCCTGATAAAGCATGAATCTGTTCTCATCCTCCCTAATTTTTCTGAGTCCAGAATTGCTTTGGCTTAACTGAAATATATGAAAGAATTTAGGGTAAAAAGTTTCTGGACCAAGGCTGTCAGGAGCAGACTTTGTTACTTTCGTTCCTCAGGCACCTTGTAGTCTATAGCTACTGAGATTAAATATTGGACTGATAAAAACTAGGCTTGCCTTCTGCTAACATACAGATATATACTTCTGATTTTGGGGCAAGAAACTTTTATAAAACTGTATCAGACTTTTCAAAGCACTAACTATTTCAGTTGAAAGGTGCCTAGAAAACCCTCTGCTGATAGAAATGTGTGACCATGAACCTTTCTTCATGAGGGCAGAAATGATTATTGTCACAATAAAGAACTACATATGCTGAATCAGTAGTGTTAAGGTTCTTCACATTCTAAAAGTCTGGCATGTGCTCAAGGGGTATATTGATTTGTGGCGTTACGGTGTCACCTTCTCCTTCACTTCATCTTGCACAGTTTCTGAAATGTCACCATACTCATTGTATATGTGGAAGGCAATGTAAGGATGAAAAACTCTAAGGGTGGCCTTGACAATTGTAGCACTAACTTAATCTGTGTACTTCACAAACAAAAACTAGAATCACACATTACTAGTCTTCAGAGACATAATGAGGTATCTTGTCCTCTCACAACAGCTTTTATTTTGTAATTAACATTAGTGGGAAATTAGCTGTAGACTTGAAGTAAGGTGCATCTACAGTGCTTGTAGAGCAGAGGCTGCACAGCAACTTCTCTTTGTCATATGGCATGGAGCCTATGCCTCTTTGTGTACTCTGTGGGCAGTGGGAGGGCTGCATCTCTCTTACCCATCCCCCCTTCCCCCCCATGCTTCTCTCAATACAGTCTTGTGGTTCATTGTAAAAATCCCAGTATGAACACCCAGGCAAGTTATTAGCAAGAACAATAAGGCACCCTTTGTGTTAGTCCTGTTGTGATGCTGAAACCAAACAAATAAAAAGTGGCGAGAGGATATAAGAAGAAGGGGAAAAAGGAGAAATATTAGGGAAAAACTTTGAAAATTCTTTCTGGTTTTGGAGATAATTTTAGTCTGAGTTTCCATTAACACTTCCTGTTCTAACCATTAACACTTCCTGTTCTAACCATTAACATGCAAGCTTTTAAAAATAACACACAACAATGTATTATTATATATATGTAATATATATTAAACCTTTTTTGAGAGAAATTTGACATTTTTTTATGATATAGGTGAAATAAGAACATTTTTAAAATTTTCTTTTACATTCACTAGAACAACTGCACCTTTAGCAAAACTGAAAATACACACCTTAAACATCACAGGAATTAGTTAACTTAATTTTAGCAGCTGGAATGTTGTGAATCAGAAATAGTACATAATGAATTAATTTAAGCATCTCATGAACTAATTTACGCTTTGCATTCTGGATGAAAGATGGAGATGTTCCATATTTTGATTAAGAACCTGGATAGTCTACAATATGACCATGTCTCTTTTAACCTTGGGAACATCTAAAATTTATATTTTTGCCCTTCAAGGAATTGAATGCCTTGGGAGATATGCTTTTCTGCTTCAAACCAGAAAGAAGCTTGGAAGCTGATATGTAGGGGGAAAACATAAAAAAGTAAAAACTCACTTTCGGTAAGCTAATTTCCTGTGTAATTTCTTGGAGACTTTTTTTATATGTCTAAGATACAAACTCAGTGTTTTCCTTGGTATATCTTAACTGAAAGGTTGTCTGAAACTGAATACAGTTTTGATTCTATTTATGTTAAAATACAACCCGAATCCCTTAACAACTTTTAGTGTTATGTCATATCAGGTGAGATGGAAATTAGCATTTAGATGCTGATGTTGCTTCATCTTTCCAAAGGTTAATTTCTTAAGAGTCCCACTGTTTTTCCAGAAATTTCTAGTAACCTGTAAGGAGTAGAGTCAGTGTCTCTTAGATTTATTAGCTAAAAGTTTTGACACTATAAAAAAGACATTTTGAAAATATTTCTCATCTCTTAAAGTTATAATTTACAGGTCCAGTAATAATATAACTAATTTATTCACAGTTTTTCAGAGTACATTTTTCTGCCTGGAGTAACTCAGATGCTTAAGCTCAGATATTAATCTCCATAATATTTCCGGTGACATCCATCTGAAGACAGAGCATATCCATTCACTAGGGGAGTATCCTTTGTCTCTCTGACACTTGCTTGAATAGTGTATTACTTTAGAAAACGTGTGTGTGCTGATTGTCCCTGACATGTCTGCAGTACTGCAATGCTTTTTCTACAATCTTTTGCTCCATCATTACTTGATGGTATTGTCTGAAATTACTGAGATAATAAAAAGGTAATAATAATTTAAAATAATGAAACATAACATAATATTAAAATATAAAAATGATAATTTAAAAATATTTTTTTCAAGGCCTGAGAAAGGAAAAGAAGACTGAAAAACAGGAAACACGCTTCACAGATTCATAGGACCATTTTGGTAGGAAAACACCTTTAAGATTAGTCCAAGTATTAACCTATCAACTGCTAATCCAAATTCCTAAGGACCACATCCACACACACCTTTAAAGTTAGTCCAAGGATAGTGACTCAACCACTTCTATCTGGAATTGAAACTTTTGTCACTGGAGAACATTCTTCTGTTTTTCTTGGTTATTCACTTTGCAGTCTGCTTTCTGAAAGATTCAGAGAGATTCCCATGTGCAATCTTATAGCTAAAATGGAATACAGCCCCAAAATAGTGAAAAAAGTGCAATAAAGCTTTGCTGAACTATTCCTGTTCTCACATTTACAATGCATTTTCATTAAATGGTTCTCCTGAGGCAGTGTCTCCAGGTTTAAGATTGCTTGGGAGATTTCTAGCTCTCAAAGGTGGTGAAAGTCTATAGCTCTTTATTATCCTCTACATTACATTATTTTGTACATCCGTTCTGTCTGTCATCTTCCACGGAAGCATGGCTAAGGATGGAGCTGTAACTTTAACAAAAATGCCAGCCACACTCAGAAAAATGCATAGCTTACATTCCTGATGCACTGAAATACCTTTATTATGAATGTTCCAGTATACAGCTGCCATCCTGATAGGGAAAATGACTTTTCCTGATGAGACAAGGAAGTGTCTTACCTAGTGTATATTGTAAGTTACAAGGTTTATGTGGTCTCTGAAGAAAAAAGAAATATTTCTGAAAGTAGAAGGTTCAGAACATATCATGTAGCATTAACAATAAATAGGTTTATTTTATGAAGACTTTTGGGAAATGTGTGGAGTTTAATGATACCTAATTAAGAGCAAGAACTTTAGGAAAGTGTAGACAAGTACAGAATGTGTGCTGGATTCCAGATGAGTAGGGAAGGTTTTCTTATTAGTGGGCAGATTAACAGTTCAAAACTAAAACTGAGTAACAACAATTGCTCATAGTTTAATAACATTGTTCTTAAGCAATGCAAAGGTTATTAGACTCATGTATCCTGAGCTGTGCAGGAGTGGGCATATATTTGTTTCTTGTCTGTAGAAAAGGAGTTCAGCATTGGTTGTAGTTGAATGAATCAGAACTTCATTCCCAAAACCCTGCTACTTTTCCTCTCTCATTTACATATTTTGTTGTATCAGTTAGTAAGAACTTAAAGGTGATTAATTTGCATAATGAGTCCTTTGATATACGGTCAATAGACTTTGCTTAAATATAAGCTAGTTTTAGTCTTAGGACAGTGGTAACATTGGCTGCCTCCAATATAGATGAGGACTCCAATGTTACAAGTTCTGGACAGAAAAATTAGTCCTTTACCTGAACATGATTAACTCTTCTGGGTTTAGCCATGAACATAAGAAGAAATCTTACCATCTTCAGTTTACTGTACATACAAATCAACATAAATAATATAAATTCAGATATTTTTCTGAGAAATCAGATAATTTTCTGAGATTTACCTTTTTAATCACAAATGAGAGCCAAAAAAATAGGTACTCATACCTAGCGTCACTAACTTTTAATGGAGGTAAGTGAATAAAGCATGTTGATTTGTGTGTGTGTGTGTGTGTGTGTGTTCCAAAGCCCATTTCTAGTATAAACCGAAGTAACTATAGTATCAGGCTATACATAAGGAATTGACCTTTGTGTGACAAAACATGTTCTGCTGTAGAATTCAGTTATTATAGGGCCAGAACTGGAATGATGGGAATGTTTGCCAGAGAAACAATTTCCTTTTCCAATGGGATAATTTACTTTCCTGTGTTGGCCTCAGCTTGTGTCCCTTTTTAAAACTTTTTTCATTCTCAGGAAGTGCATTGCACAGGTTTTTTTATGCTGTGTTTCTTGTGGAGGTGAAGCTAAGTTTTTTTTATTAATGTGGAGCTGAACAAGAATGTATTGTGTTTTTTATATTTTATAGATTTATTTTCTTTTTCTCTCAAAACTATTGGAATTGTTCTTCAGTAAATATTCTGTATGTATTTAAAAGGTTGAAGTGGACTTTGCAAGTATCTTTACGTAAATTGTAGACCTCTCAACTTTTGCAATTTATAAAAACAGTAATTAAGAGATTGCAAATTACTGTTTTAAGTATAGGCTAGTAATATGAACTTATTGCTGGTTTATTATATGGATTTTTTTAAATAGGATAATTGTTTATTTCAGAAGTAGCTAATATGCATTGTTCTCATAACTCTTCTTTGATTCTTTTTCCAGACTTTTACATTTACATAATAGTGTAAAAAATTCACGAGATAGAGGAGCTAACTGATCCTCTTTTTTTTCTTCATTGCTAGACTAACCTTCCTTATTACAACAGAACCTTAACCAGTTACATTCTTTAATGTAATTATTTGAAAACAGAGATAGAAAATAGAGAGAAAAGAGGACATTAGGTTCCAGGATAGTAACAGAATGAAAACCAAATAATTAGAGGAAAGATTAGAAAAAGGATTTGACCAGTTAAGAACTGTCAGTCTTTCTTAGGCATTTAGTTTTTACCAAACTGCGTAAGGAAAGATGGGTGTGAACCTCAAGGAACATGTCCTAAGTGATCAGCATGACTAGATACTTTCCATTCATCTTACAACAAATCCCTTTATCTTATCCTGGTATTAATAGCCTATTAAGATCACATTACAAAATCCTTTTTAACTGATATCCGTGTCAGAAGGAGTTTCTAATGATGAATTGTTTTAAAACATTAGAACAGGACTCTGAATGATATTTTATCATGTAGGAGAATTCTTTCTGGTCTCTTCTAAACCCTGTTCTATCAGTAAATACTGTATTAAATCAATGAGACTTGGAGTCTCAAATTATTATATAATTTGGGTTTGTGAGATTAGTGTTATGTGTTTATATTATTCCTCCTCAAGACAGTCCATTATTTCCAATTAATTTTAATTAAACCAGCAAATGGCCTTTTATCTCTCTATTTCCAGTAGCTCCTCCATGCTAACATTTGTTTGAGTTTACATTTAACAAACATATCCTGCTTAATCCTTCAGCAGCAGCTTGAACTGGAGTACTGGTAATGAAGATGTATGGAAATAAAGACAGGAGACAAGATTAGAATGAAATGGATTAATTTGGCTGAGAAGTCTGAAAGGCTCACATAACAAATGATGCTACCAGTGCATCAAGGCTGAATAAATATAAAATTGATTTAGCCGGGTTACTTCTTCAAGGTCACACCTGAGAGATGACATGTATGTTTTTTGCCACACAACTTCTATTTGGATTAGTAAAGCATAAAGCAATGCCCTGGAGGAAAAGGGAAGATACTGCTCACTTCTACAAGATACCACCAGTTTGTTAGACAGTATGCAACTGCTACATTTTCCAAAAATAACAAATTTTTGAAATCCCAGGTTACATGACTAACTTTTATAAAACTCCACAGAAGTAATGTATCAGCCACCATCTGTCCCCAGTTAGCTGACTAGAAAGAAGCTATTAAATAAAATTTGGCTGGTGATGACCCAAGACTATGCATTGTCTAGTGACCTCAGTTAGTTGCTTCATTTGAATCTGAACAGTGACTTGAAAGTAGGAGCAGTTTAGTAATAAGGACATCATCTGCTGGGGTAACTTTTTTAGTTTTGGTTGATATTTACATTTCCTGCAGTTGAGAGTCTAATCCAAAGAGAGCCAATGCAGCTAGTTTGTACAAGCTTCACTAATGGATACTGAAAAATATAATGCTAAGCAGTATTTCATTATTCCTTTGAAACATTTCCAACTGGGAAGGAATTTTATTTTAAATTACCAAAATTCTTTTAATACTCAGACACCAAATCACAGAGTCATCAGAGTTGGAAGGGACCTCTAAAGATCTAGTCCACCCTTCCTGTTAGAACAGGATTACCTAGAGCACATTACACAGGACTGCAGACAGGTGGGTGTTGAATGTCTCCTTCGAATGATATCCACAACCTCCCCTTGCAGCTTATTCCAATGCTTTGTCACCTGCACAGTAAGGAAGCTTTGCCTGATGTTTAAATGGAACTTCCTGTGTTCCAGTTTGTGCCCATTGTCCCTTTTCCTATTGCTGGACACTACTGAAAAGAATTTGGTTTCATCCTCCTTATACTTGCCTTTTAGATACTTATACACATTAATAAGGTCTTCTCTCAGTTTTCTTTCTAGTCTAAACAGTCTCAGCTCTCTCAGCCTTAAATTATAAGAGAGATGTCTCAGTCTTACAGTCATCTTTGTTGCCCTTTGTTGGATCTCCAGTAGTTCCCTGTCTCTCTTGAACTGGGGAGTCCAGAACCGAGCACAGCATTCCAGGTGTGGCCTCACTAGGGCAGAATAGAGGGCAAGGATGACCTCTCTTGACCTACTGGACACATTCTTCCTAATGCATTCCAGGATAACTTTGGTCTTCCTGGCCTCAAGGGCACAATGCTGGCTCATTGTTAACTTATTGTCTACCTGGTCCTCTGAAATATACTCCTGCCCAGGTTAGTGCAGTGATATGTGGTTTAGAGTACTTCTTAACTGTTTTTTGTTGCCCCCTATGCCTATTGTTACCGGAGAGAAGAAAACATGTCTGGGAATGAGTTCTTGCTAGGTAAAGGTACAAAGATCTCTGGAAG
Organism: Florisuga fusca; assembly: GCA_038090715.1. NCBI lineage: Eukaryota > Metazoa > Chordata > Aves > Apodiformes > Trochilidae > Florisuga > Florisuga fusca. The sequence goes on from JAAWXA010000014.1 coordinate 3,103,005, forward strand.
TCTAGAAGCCAAACTTTATTTTCTCCTTGAATTAAAGAACTGCTGCAATTGCACATGTACTCTTGAAAAAAAAAACAACAAACACCTTTTCAAAAACTTGCAAGGATTTCTAAGCTGCATTTGTTACACTGCTAAAACAAACACTGCTTCTGCCACTTTGAATTGTAAATGTTTCCTTACTTAACTGTGCCACTTAGAAACAATAATTAACATTAGTTGCCTTCCAAAATCCTTATGCATATTCTAATTTTATAAAGGTGTTTAATAAGTAAAATATATATTGCCATCTCTTATTTGAAGCAGATAGGCTGTAGAGTTCCAATGGTCAAAAATATATATTTTCTCAAAATTTTTTTTCATTTCAAGTATGTAATTTTTGATGTGATACAGTTCTCTTGGGAACACTGGATAATAAGTTATCACTTGTATAACTGTTCTATAAAGTACATTGGATTGTACTTCAAGCATTTGAAATGCCAACTTTCAGGCTCTTGGTTAGGTTCAGACCTCAAGTTTTTCAAGTATCTGTGTTGGTCCTTCAGAGACCATACCCCAGGGTACCAGAAGAATATGCGAGTTGGAATTACACCTTTGCTAATGTTCCTTTACTCTTCCCACTACAGTGAAGTTAGATATAAGATTCATTCTTTTCCCAAAGCTTTGTTTCTTTCTTTGTGTATTTTTCAACTTGTCATTCTTCTTTTGTTTGAGCAGACACAGGCTGAGAAAGTGCATGTTGTAGTAGTCTATAGTGTTTAAACAAGAGTTCAGGGTTATGTGACTACACCAACATTGTGCTACTTCATAGCAGAGTTTATGGCTGTTTTGTGAAATTCTGTCATTTTTGAGCCATGAAGACTTTAAAAAAAAAAAAAAAAAAAAAAAAAAAAAAAAAAAAACCTCAAGAAGAAATCCATCTCATCAAAATTAACTAATATTTTCACAAAATCCTTTAATCTGATCTTCTACACTTCAATGTTTCATTGATTATACACATCCAAGGTGCATCTAAATTTCATCAGACTTCACATATAAAAAAATATTGTGCGTTCTCCCTTTACAAATGATCATCTTGTGATATTAAACCTATCACATATTGATACTTCATAGAATATCTCAAGTTGACAGGGACTTATAAGGATCACAGAGGCCAATGCTGCTTTGCTCCAACTTCTAAAGTAACATTGATAGCAGCATTAGAAAACAGAGGGACCATGGCTTTCAGTCGACTTTTGAGACATTTTATGATTTGCTATTATAAACTTTTTTCCTTCATATTTTGCAAATATCCATCTGTATCATTGATTCTCTAAATATTAGAGAGTACTGCCTCCTGAATGGGTAATGACCAGAAGCTCTGTCCTTAAAACTAACACTGAATGGCATGAGTGCTGGAAGCTCTGTTCAGCTTACATGAGCACAGGGTTTCGCTGCCTTTTCAGAGGTGGTAGCATACTTGAGGTTGTCCCTGTGAGCTGCTGTATGTGACTGAAAACCTAGGGAAGGGCCACATGTTTCTTAAGTGATAGCCAAGGTCAAGTAGATAATGACATCTGAAGTTCCCAGAACACCTCTGCACAAGTCAAATAGCATTTGACATAAATGTCACAGAGTCTTTCTCATAGCTTTATGTTCTTTGAACAAACAGTACCAGGGCTGTCCTCTCTCACACAACAGAGACATTTGGAATAAACCTCAGTGGCCTCAGTTCCTGGCTTGATGCCTCTGTCAGTTTCAAAGAATGAAATAAAACCCTGAGCCCTAAAACCCATTTGTATCCCACTGAAGGCTCTTCTTCCATGCAAAGTAGAAGGCACAGTTCTGTGATAAAGTTGAAGCAAAACCCCTTTAGCACAGGACATGATAATTTTGGTGCTACTGCATAATCCTGAATCCAGGCCTTTCAATAGTAGTAAATAATCCCACATGTGAAGCCAAATTAGGTCACCATGATTGTTATCGTGCTGCAATGAATACCAGAAGAATTAGTAATAATCAGACAATTGCTGCAAAGTGTTAAGAGAAACATGTCTTCTATATTTTATAGGCAATAAAGGATGTGGCCAGAATGCAAGACAACATTTGTTTGACTCCCTGCACCTGGAGGCCTGGGCTGTTTTTATCTCTCTCCTTTTCATGTTAAATGTGAATGTCCTCAGCCAGTTCCATATATTTTACAATTCCTGTTTGTTCATTTTTTTTATTTAGTTTTCACATAGGTGAAGGAATTTAAGGTAATACCTCATTCCTTTTTTGCTTTATTTACACACCCCACAGACTCACACCATAGCTATAGCTGTCTGGAGATCTGGAAGATAGTGATTCAGTGCATTAAAACTCTCAGTGCATGACATTTTTTTTTTATTATGAATGGGAACCAAGCTAAAACACTCCTGAAAGCTAAAAAAAAAAAAAAAAAAAAAATACCTGAAAGACTACCTGCATAAGAGAACAATGAAAGTAAAAAACTTATAGTAAAATATCCTAGTTTTGAGACTGAATAGATCAATCAAATTATATTATTTCAATGTTCCTATTATGTCTATAAACATTTCACAACACATCCTTATATCTTTCTCCACAACAGACATAACACGTTTCAGTACAAATACATTAAACTCTTCACAGAATAATATATTTGTGAGCACAAGGCATTCATTTACACTTTGGTATAGGTACAAATTTAACACACAAATAAATATATATAATAACATGTATAAAGGAATTCATCAGCTTACTTTCTTTTTCCTGACAGAGACATTCTTTACATCTTTTCTGACCGGTAACACGAACCACCTAAAGGATTTAAGGCACACAGAATAGCAATATGAAGGTCAGTCAAATCCTACTGTTAAGAGCAGCAGAATGTGCTCCAGTGTTTCCTAAGTACTTACACTGATCAACAACACAAGTCAGAATCACATAAAAGATGCTTGCCTGGGTCTGCTCTTTGAGTAAGAGAAGGACATTCAAGGGAACCTTTTCCTCATTACTAACCTATATCCAGATCATGTCTTTATGAAACAAAAATCATACGAGTTCTCTGCAAAGACTTTGTTTTCTTTATCCACCTAAGGAGAGTGTTTTTCTTCTGTGGTGGAAACAAGAGGGGTGGCTCAACTTCATAGCTCTTCTACAATGTTTTTGAGACTGTTCCTTCCAGGAGGTCCCTGTTTTGTACTTTTGTACTATAGTAACAGTAGGAAAGATAATAAGAATTGCATCCTGTTTTGGTAGCTTGGGAAAATCAGCGATGTTCCCTCTCATGCACAGCTAAGCTATACAAACAGCACTCTGAGCTGTTTAAATAAAATAATAATCACACTGTCTACTCTGTACTGGAGTTCCTGGTTTAGAGTAGAAATAGTATATCGCTTTCTTTAAGATCATTCCAAATGAAAATTGTTGCAGTTGGAAGCTTAATTCTGGTCTAAGCATAGTTTTCTAACTGGTAAAATTCAGTTGGTTAATATTTTTTTTAATTTATTTTTTTCCTTTTAAATTGAGATATGTGCAATTATGTGCTTAGTTATATGAGTTCTATATGGAAGAATGAACAAACTGTAGTAATGAAAGCAATTTCATATCACTAAGCCAGCAATTATAGCTACACTTAAGGGATTGTACTATGTAAGTCTTGTGATATAGTTATAACAATACAACTATTGTGTATAAACAGAATCTTTTAGAATATGGCCAAGTACCCTGCTGATCTGTCCTTGTTGCTGGGTTTACTAGCACCCTTTGGCAGAGCCTCCACAATATTTGAAATATTTCTGCTTGCATTTTATTACTTTCCATTCCCATCACATCTAACTAGAGAAATTGTGAAGGAGATAATATTAAAATTAGTAAAGTTAATTGTATAGTAAGTATATTATTATATCATAAAATGTTGATTTACCTTCTGGTGCAGCTTTTTGAGTAGTAAATAGTGAAGGACTTGGTAATATAAAGAGGAAAGAAGGTGTTAAATTTATCTGAACCTGTTTGCATATTACTTCTCTATACCTTTACAAGCAGAGGGAGTTCTTTCATTCCCATAAGCAGAGGAAATCATTTCAGTCCCACTTTTGTTCCCATATATGCCATTTGCTTTAATATATGTCCTTCTAAGAAGTCTACAACTTATTTGTTTTTTGGGGGCAGAAAACAATGTTTTCTTCTTCCTGATAAACTGAGCATAAATTCAATCGAGTTACCACAAATGTAGGAAACAAAAGCTCTTTTTAAAATCACACCTTACCAAGCATAATTGGTTATTCTAAATGCCTAAACAGACTGTTGTTTGTTATGAACAAAAAGTCTTTCCTGCATAAAACTTAATTATGGCAGAAAAACAGTTACACCACTTGATTTTTCCATCTGTCTTTTGACTTCACCCCCTTAAGCAATGGTAAATGCGTCAAATTCAACACTGTTTATGACAGTCAGATCTTTCTGTCAATCAGTTCCAGAAAAACAAACAAAAAAAGAAATATATTGACATTATGAAAAATAGCAGGCCCTTGGTAATGTTAGCCAGTATAGGAACTTAAACCCTTGTGATCTTTTTTAGCAATTAATTATACCATATTCTCAGGCTGCATATACTCAAAGCACAGGCTGGTAAATCGACAAGTTGCCTCAGACTTTTTTTTTTTCTTCTCAGTGTTAAAGTACAGAATCTTTGTTAAGCAAAATTCTTTTTGGGGGACTTGGGGTGGGGGGTTTTTTTTGTTTGTTTTTTAGTAAATAATTTTTTTGAATTTTCATGCTGATTCCAAGCCTCCCATTTAAAGCCAAGCAGCAAAGACACAGTTTCACTTGACAATGCAAAAAGTAAGGATAAAGAATGCACAATGGAAAAAGCATCTCCTGATGGGATGCTTCATTTCTGGTGATGACTAGTTGCAGATAAGTAAAATTTAGTAGAAGTTTTTTTCTCTTTCTGCTACACAGGTGAAAATGTTTGCTAAATATTATTATTTTTTTTTATCTTATGAAACAAGTGAAAATTTATGTAGGCTGCTTGAGAATGAACTTTCCCACTTGAACATTGGAAGAGCTCTTTGTTGGTTCTGAGTTCAAGGTATACCGTTAGACTTTTGTAAATAAAGCTAAGCCAATGACTTTCAGGGAGAAAAAAATACAGTTTACAGTTTGCTGACTTTTAGTACCATTAAATTAGCTTAATCATTTCAAAAGTCTAGGAGTTTTTATGTGGAGAGATGGAAGATCACAGCAAGTAGACAAAGTATGTAAGCAGTGCATTAAAAATTTACCATGCTGTCTTGCCCTGACTACCTACCATTTTAGAAAATTAAAAAATATATTGTTCTATATAGAGGCAAAAATAAAGGCAAAAATAACCCTTTTGGTTTTTTGGACATGAAAGCAGACAAATATGGTTGCATCTCATCTATCATAAAAATAAGAAAGCTGATTTCTTTCACTTCTTACGAAGTAGAAAATTCCCATTAGAAGTTTGTGAAGCACTCCTTAAAAGTGCTTTCTACATTTTTTAAAGGGGGAGGGGAGTGTGGAATGTGAAATAGTTTCAAAAGGTTTTGGCCTAAAAAATGCTCCTACAGTGTTACAAGCTAAATGTTTTATAAGCTGTGAAAGGAGTCATGTGCTATTTCAGCTTTTCAAGTAGCTGCTTTGGAGTATTTGTACCATTTCTTCTGGGTAATGTTCTGAGCTGCAGCCAGTTCTTTAAAGTGCTATTCCCCTATTTGTACAGAAGGTCAATGAAGGCAAATATCACCTCTTATAGGCATTTCAAGTTACACTGGTGCTACTTCTTTTCTTCCCTCTGATTGGTTGGAGCACTCTATGCTGTGCTTTGAACCATAGAGCTGTCATTTTAAAAGTTCTTAAAAGGGACATTTTAGTGATAGTTTTATACTAGACATCTGTGTGCATATAGATATGTGTATACCATTTCTGGTCTTTTGTGGATCAAAGCAATTAGTTGTGCAGTGAAAAGAACTTCATTGAAAATTAATTTGCAGATGCAGAAAAAACCTGAACCATGGTTTGCAATCAAGCTTACCATTTTCTTGTACAAACTACCCCAAAAAATTATGACATATTTTCATCCTCAAAAATGTTGGTTAGACAGGGACCTTTCTCAGGAAACTTTCCTTTCTTGGGTGAAACAATATTTAATCTACCTTCTGTTTCCAATTTGGCCACCAGATTTGGTTTTCAGTGATTTGATAAAAATTAGTTAGTTGTTCTATTAAAAATAGACAATAATTAAAAACATTTTTCACTTTCACTCAAAAAAGTGAGGAGAAAAAATGAAACAAATTCTTTAAGCTTAATTCTTTTTGTCCTGTAAAGGTTTGTCCAGTCCTACAGGTCGAGAAGTTTAGACCCAATTATCCTGTTTCCCAGGCCTGAACTTTCTAAGTTGTAAACCAAGCATGGATTTTTTACTGGCATGATTTGTTTACTTAAATGTTAATAGGCCAGTATTAAACTAAATTAATGCAATTGGAACTAGTTTTTAAAAAACTTTAGTACAATATTCTTGTATCATCAAAGTAACATTTATTGGAGTATTTTTAGAATTGTTGTCAGTATCAGGTTGGTTGGATTATTTTTTTCTTTAAATTATTAAGCCATAGGATATCGGATATATGTTATTTAGATGTAGAGGCAAAATCATTTTAAAATAAATATTTGTAATAAAAAGTTAACCAAGCTTTTCCATATTTTAGAACTAAGCCTTCTGGATTCAGTTTTTCTCTACTTACATATAAAGAATGGTTAATTCTGGGCCTAACACACTTCTGCTTATGCATGTTGCAAGAACAGAAATGTCTTGGTGAATTAAAAACACTGCTGTCCTCAAAGATTGTCCTCAAGAGTGAATCTGTGCAGGTCTTTGATGCTGAGTAACTCAGAGGAGACTGTTATAGCTCATAATACCAAAAAGCCTAGAATTAGACTTTGAGCTATTTAAGCCACCTTTACCCCATCATCACATTTTTTTTTTTTTTTTTTCTTTTTTTTTTTCCTGTACTATTATTTTATACAGTTACTATTATAGCTATACTGATGTACTTCTAATGTAAACAACAATCTATTGATTTTAAAGTGCTTTCAAATGCCCTCATTTAAGGAACCTGTTTTTCAGCCTGTGTTTTACCACACCAGAAACATTGCATTGTTAAAATTGCACAGGCAGAATTAAAATGATATTTAAATAGTACACATTTTAATTTACCAAAATTCTGACAAAAAATGTCAGAAAATTGCACTCAGTTGTTTTCCCACATCTCCTGGTGACATTCTAAAGGACCAGTGATAAATAATTTTCAATATGAATGAAACGAGTTTATGTTTTTGTAAAAAAAAAAAAAAAAAGGAAAAATGGTAACAGAAGTTACTCTTCCTATTATTTACATAAATATTATAGAATTGGATGGGTTGGAAGAGACCTCAGAGATCATCAAGCCCAACCTTTTATCCACTACTGCTGCGGTTACTAGACTATGGCACTGAGTGCCACATCCAGTCTCTTTAAATATCTCCAGGGATGGAGAATCCACTACTTCCCTGGGAAGCCCATTCATAGAATCATAGAATCATTATCAATGATTAAGAAACCTAATTTTTGTTCGAATAAAAATATCATTGATTTTTCTTCTTGACATTACCCAACTGGATTGACAGAAATGTGAACAAATACATACAAAATTATAAAATGAAAAGGTGAAATTTGTATTAAATTTCAAGCATCATTATTTTGTTATTTTTACTTCAAAGTAGCATTGCTCAGCATGTGTCTGTTCAGAGACCAATATATCAGTTAGTTGAACAGATACTGCAGTAACAAGAATAAGGAATTCAAAGTGGATTTATTGGGACAGCCAGAAAGTGAGAACCATCTTAAAATTCTTTAAAAATGACAGAGTTATATGAGTTAAAGGTGGGGGTGAAAGTAAAAAAAAAAGACTGAAATTGGCCCCAGGTAAAGACAGGAAAATGAAATCATAAATCATATAAGACAGCTGTGTTCTTTTATCCATGGATCCAGATGTTCCCACTAAATGTGTAACAACTTCAGAATTATTTTACAAGAAAGAAATGGAATATTCACAATCCCTCTCTTTCTTTCTTAAACAACACTTGCTGGGAATGTTTGATGCGAAGAAGAAACTTTGACCTGTGCTTGCAGGAGAGTAGCATCTGAACACAGTCCTTAAATACAGCTTCTAACCAGATTGGTTTATGATATAATTTAAAGAGCCAGTGCTAAAAGGCTGAAGTTACACTGGAGTCTTTGAAAAATGACTAGGACTGAGTGCTTGAAGCATCTGGATAAAACAAGGTCAGATATTCTCACTGACTAGAAATTCCAAAATGGTAGCCAGTGTCTTAGGATGATGAAGCCCTGTTAGGATTATAATCAATTTCATACTAATTAGGTGAATGTTGGATGGTAAGAAAATTAAAATTATAAGTAACTTCAGAAATGTTATAAAATGGCAGCTCTGGATAGATATTCATGAAACTATATAAATATCTTCCAAATGGAAACATATTTTCCTCCCTCTTATCTGCCTCTTCCTTAAAATGTAACAATTGATCACAAACAAGCTACTTTTTTCAAGGAAAATGGATAAGATACCGTCTCTTCTAAATATTTCTTTATTACAGAGAAGTAAAAAGTAATAAGAGTTTCTTTATTTTACTTTCCTTCCACAACTTAGTTTTGCAACTGAAAGACTACAACCTAGAGCTATTGTATAGTCACCTGGAAACAGTCCCTATGCTGATGATAAAAAATAGCAAGTTACTAGTTACTATGGGGTGATTTTTCTGATTACAACACTGGCTGAAGACAGCTATTAGGTGATTATCACACCACTGTTTCCTCAAGAAGAGAGAGAAGGGTGAGTCTCCATTAAACCATTAAATATATGTGTTCTTTTAAAAAATGCAGTTATATTTTATTTAATTTGATCTAAAGGGACCTGAGCCATTCAAATTAGGTCAAGAAAAAAATGCAGAGAAAAAGTAAAGGCAGGTCCATCTGCCTCTGGATTCAGAACTTTACTATTTAAGTCATACAGATAAATAAGTACATCAGATAAATGAGATATATAATACAGATAAATGAGTGCATCATTCATCCTGAAACTGATTCCTTGCATTGAAAGAAAGGGGATATTTTGGTTAGAAATTGTGTAACTTTTCTAGTTCTACATTCCACAGAAATTGAGTACCTATAAATTTAAGACTACTTCACTTTGTTCTTTGTATCTCAGAGCATGATAAAATTGAAAGTGATGTCTGGTCTCTAGAGAGTTTTTCTGCATCTTTATATAAAATCAGATCTATCATGGATTGAGATATGAGCTTTTTAAAGTATGTTAGAAGAAACTGGGGCATCATGTGTTTGGCAAAATTCCTTTTTAAAATCTTATTTTCAATTAAAACAACAGTTTCTCAATTTCATAGTTCCCTGCTATACAAAATATTTTGAACTTTGAACTGTTATATAAATGTAGTTAGGAAGATTTACATTTTAAAAACATTTTTTCTTTGTCTTTTATATATCTTCCTTCAAAAATTTTAATGGGGATGTGAGCAAGAAACGAAAATAGTGTGACTACCTTTTTAAGATAAATTTTGAATAAATGGCTTAAAAGTCCCACAGACATTCTGAAGAGTTTGTAAAACCTTTTTTCTTCCTGAAAGATCTACTTACATATACACCAGCTGAGAAATCCATGAAGCAAGTTTAGTTTTTTCCAAAAAGGATGAGATAAAAATTATTTTCAGACATGTCCAGTTCTGACATCCAACACATGAAGAGATTATAGCTTTCCAAAATCTTATTGTGCCTAAGGTTATTTCTTTTCCTTTTTAGGCTACAAAAGCATCAGGACTCTACATAACTACTATCAAGAAAACTTTTGCTTGAGGAAATTGCTGTAAGTGTTAAACAATTTCATATTTCATCCTTTGTTATGGGTGGTGAACATTTTTTAATTTTTACCTGGTTTTAAAACCTAACCCAGTTTACATGTTCTCCTCCAGTTTGTATGTTATGTTCCATTACTATGTGGAAAGGTTGAAAATTAATTATTTTAAATTCTTAATTCTTTTCAAGGTATTATCAGAGTGTCAATGATTACTTGACATGTTTTATAAAAAGTCTTTGAATAGCCCTTTGAATAAAACAACAATTATATGGCAATTAGAAAATATTTGTGAGTTAATTTGCAAAAGCTAAGGCAACCTGCTCGGAGTTTAGAGTGGTGAGATAAACACTTTTGTCAGAAATGGAAAATGCATGAGGGTAGCACAGAAGAGTGTACTGTGGGAGGAGTGAATTGGATGAGGACTTCCTAAGTAGTTCTAACAGTCTGCTTAATGTAAGGAAAGGTTTATTTAACTTTAACAGAGATGAAAATAGAAAAATCTGAGAAGTATTTAAGTCCTGTGAACTTATATATGGCCTCAACATCAAATTTTGCAGTAGAAAAAAAAAGATAGGTTAATCTAAACTGGCATAACAATTCTAACGTAACTACGATCACAAAATGAAGAAGCAGGTATCACCCTGGAATATTGCTACATGTAAATTATTTTTAATCTAAGTACATGAAATACAATAAAATAAGACATGCTTATGTGACTGAGGGTAAGAAGTGGCTCAAAGTAACATGTTGAGGGGAGGAGCTACCTGTGTTTCTGCCCCTCATGTGTTAAACAATTGAACAAAAGAATCCCAAAACATATTCAGGCAGATGTTTTTTCTAAACACTAATGATGTGAGATGAAGAGTAATGGGGAAAAAAAAGACTATGTAGTAAACACTAAGAATGCATAAGAGAGACTTGAAAGTTAGAGGGAAGGAAGATAGGAAATTAAATAATTCTGAAAAGGCAGTGAAAATCTCATTAAGAAAAAACTTACAGTAGAGGAAGCTGATGAAGACAGAAAAAGACTATTGGAAAGAATCTACAGTATTCTCTTACTGTACTTAGTATTTGCCTACACATGCTCAGTTTGAAGCTTACTTTATTAAATTTTTCTTCCATGTAAAGGAATGTATTTCCCATATTTCTTTCTATTATGATGGTCATGACAAAGACCCAGACTGAACAAAAAAATCAAGAAAAAACCTACCCATTTGATAGATCATGTCACTGTAGTGGGGCAGTTTGCAAAAATCCTCCCTTCAGCATTGTTTTCAAAAAAATAAAGCATGAAAGAGAAAGATTAAAAAATCTATATCTTACTGAAAACTCCAGTTTCACATGGAATCACCTAATTTAAGGGTGTAGGCAGGCAATCAAATTTCAAAGAAAGGGTAAATATCAGTTAGGCTGATGTTTTGTGGGGTTTTTTGGTTTGGGTTGGTTTTTTTTTACTGGCTTAGATATTTCCTTGATATTTCCTTCCTTCCCCTGTTCTGAGTTTCCATCCAAGAATCTGTCTTTCTACCTTGAACATTTAGTGACCTGAAGTACCATAGTAACTATTGCAAATGTCACAACCATACTTTAACTTTACAGTCTGATAGATCCAGAATAAATATGGGTAAAAATTTTCAGAAGATCTACACACTTTTTGCCCTGCCTCCAACACTTGACTTTGAATTTGTGGGATATGTGACAAAGGTCCAATGTTTCAACACTTTGCTGACTAGTATTAAAGGCCAAAGGATTTTTTGATGCGTTTTTTTCTGATGCAAGTTGGCAATGAATCAAATAGCTGTGGATGGCATTCCACAGGAATAGAATGATAACTGGATGCTCCATAAGAAAATGTTGTAGTATTTTCTAAAGAATTAATGGGTTTTTTTTTTAACCTCCTAAAAATTCATAGAACCTGGTTTACTGAAGTTTTGAAAGGTCTCAGGTAAAAACATGATCACACTGAGAATAGTTAAGAATTGTATTAATGCCAGTGGACCAAAAATTTACTGGGATCTTTGGACAGTGGAATCTAAAAGATATGGCTTTTGTTTCAGAATTCCTGAGGAACTCTTGCCTAGTGTTTAGTAAAAAAAGTATAGAGGTAATATGTCAAATAGACTATTCTAGAGTATAAGTAGTCTTCTTTGGGGAATAGGCCATCTATTTTCCTGTTTTGGATGTCCCATGTAATGGACTTCCATTACTGAGTATGTAATGCAGCTGTACCACTGAACTGAGACAATTAGGAAAGGAATTCTAAATCCTTTCTTCCTCAAGTATCTCATCTGTTCTTAGGAGAATCAAGAGATTCAAGACCTCTTAGCTTAATTCTATTGCCTTGTTCACATTTTCATTTTCATTAAGAAAACAAAATCATTGGCAAAAATGAGTATGCTAAACACTAATGCTTTTATTTTTCCTGCCTTTGGATTTAATTCAATAAATTTATTTTCCTCAAGCAAGGACCAGGTGTTGAGAACCATTTCATTAGTCCTTTCATGCAAATGCAAGAACTTCTGACCCTGCTGTATATAATTGGAAAGCTGAGTAATTACATGTTATATAATTATATGTTTATTTCTTTGGAAATGGACCCAGGCAACAGCTTTCAGCCAAGGAAAAAAACCCCACAAAAATCTAACAAACCAAAAAAGCCTAAACCCTTGTTTACTCCGCCATGATTTTTCCCTTGTTTTCAATAGATGCATGAGTGTTTTTTCTGCTTTCTGTATTATATACAAATATTGGAGAGTAAGGCTTTAAAAGAAAAGCCATTAGAAATCTTCTGCTGACCAGGAGAAAAACTTTTTTCCCATATCTCTTCTTCCTCTCCAGTCCTTAACTGATTATCTCAGTTATACTAACCTGCTGCACTTTTTTGTATGTATTTTGCACTTTCATCTATTATAGGGTAGAACAGTAGGTATTTTAATTAAGGTCTTGAAAAGACATGAAAGATATTATTGTCTAAAAACTCAGTATAGGGTGGACCCAAGGAGTGAGGAGACAAGATCATTCTAAATATGAATAGGATTCAAAGAGAATCTAAAGAGCATTTTCACATATAAGTGTGAAGAATAACCCTTTCTTCCACACATTAGTGGATCTTGCAGGGACATATATACTGGTAGCATTGCATGAACATTTGATGGACAGTCTTCTTCACAGGTATCTGATGCCAGAATTGATGTTTTTGAACTGTCACTGTATTGCTTAAAATGAAATGCAAAGTAGAACATGCAATCAAATATTGGGTGGCTATGGAGGGACTGGATTTCTTTCATTATTACTTTGGAAAATTTACAAGCAACTGTGGAAAGAATTCCATCAATTTATAAACTGCTCTTATTGTAGTACTCCATCTTTTTCCTTACTGTTACTACACTGGCCTGAGGCAAGTGTCAAGAATTACCATGCTGCAAAAAGTTTAATAGCCTGTTTCGACGCTGAATGGAAAGAGAATATTTAATTCTACAGTTGTATCATTCATAGTAAATATTCTGGATCAAGGACTTTTTGGATTTAATTTGTTCAGTGACTGACACTGAATTGAGCTCTTGAAGTATTACTGAAATAGAATTAATTGATGAACATATGAATAAATAGATACCTAACCCACTATTTCAGGCAGAAGCATAAAATCCTTTTTATACACCTAAATGTGCTACATAGTATCGTCTATAGAAGGGAAAAAGTCCTTCCTAACAGCTGGTGACAATAATATTAAACTAGAAAGATTCATAATCCTGATAGGCTTTATCTTAATGTGTATTTGCAAATAAATTTGGCAAGTTCTTTTTTAATTGTATCTTGTAAGGCAATGTTTCATAGGTTAATAGAGTAGAAGAAAAATATAAGAGGAAAAAAAAGCAACAGTTAAACAAATGCAGGCGAAACAAATTGGAATGAGTGAGAGAAATAATGATTATTGTATACAATAACTCCCTGCATTTTTCCCTGAATTTTCTCAATTATCTCAATATGTTCATAGTGTTTCCTATTCCTGTGGGATATTTGCTAAATTAGACTTATTTGAGAATCCAGAACTGCATGCAAATGAAGCGTGCTGATTTTGCAGTTTTCTAATGTACTTTTGAATACTCACACAGCTGTGCTGCACAGCACCAAAGCAGCGGATGTTATTCCTTTGGCAACATGAGCTGATATAGCAAAGGAAATTTGGGTTGATTATCTGAAGCCCTTCCAAGCTCTCTGGTCCAGATTCTTAGCCTTTTTGTGATTGCTTAGGGCAATCCTGGCAGTTCAAAGCAACTGAAAAGTCATCACTTTCATCCTGTTAGGAAAAAGGAAAGTTTGAGTCTTTAACACTAACCTGACAATAATTTGAAAAGTATCCAAGTGCCCATGCATCTTGGAACATGGTGCATATTGTCCTGCATGAAAGTATGAGGTAAAGGTTTGTAGAGAAATGCTTGAATATATTTAAATTATGTTACACACTGAGCAGGCAGCCTGTCTGTGTTTGCTTCTGTGAACACATATGCTGTTTTGAAACCCAAGGTTAAAAGTAGGTCCCTGGAAAAGCTTCTCTTAGCACCTTGACTCTTTTAGAATCGTACACATGGCTTAAGTAAGCAGAAACCTCTCATCAGTTACTACTGGGCAGTCCCTGCTGTGTTGGTAGTCCTGAATTCCAGCCTACTCACATGCTGTGATTTCTTTTCTCCAAATACAGGAAACTAAATGGCTGTGGGAAATGTGAAAGTATGGCACATTTTGCTTCACCTATTCCCAGACATTCTTTGCCAATCACTACTACATAAAAATATAACTCCCAATTTGCTCAACCCTAAGTAGAGACATATAATGAGGTCACAGTTCCTGATTTTTGCTCTCAACTTATAGTATGCCCTGACTGACTGGCAAAAAAGGCACAGTTCTTTATAGCTATTCATGTTCCCATCGGGCACAGACTAGTTTTTTTTTTAAACTTGTAATGGACAGAAGGAATAAATGCATTCTTTCTCACAGTCTTAGTTCATAGTACCTGGGATGCAGGCTAAACATCTCTAGTTCAGAACATTGGATATAATGCCTTCTTCCTGTCTGGTTCATTTAAGCCTATAAGAAGCATGTTATGCTAAAAAGAAAGATGGTGGGTTGTGGTAATAGAGATTCTACATATGCAACGTACCAGTCTGTCTTCAGCCAGAAGTGTAGCAAACTGCAGCAAAATAGGAGCCATGGTCCATGGATATGACCCTGAACAGATCTTTTTCTACACCTTATATCTCCCCCTGGATGTATTTATTGTTTTTTGACTTTCTCTTGAGACTTATATTTAAGTTAGTTATTTTTTACCATATTGCTGTTTAATCCTATGAGAGATGGAAAGGAAAACAGTTTATAGGTTTTGTGGTGACCTTGAAAGCAGAAACAGATGCCAAGGGCATGTTCAGCCTGTTGACTGAGTTCAGCCGGGATCTTTCAGGTTGACCAGTTTTGCCCCTGCTAAGGGGGCAAAATATGTCAGTGGAAATCCCAAAGACAAATGGGTTAGACATTTCTCTCCCTATTAAGACAAATAAATGTTTATAAATGCAGATATTTGACTCTGCATGTGATTCTTACAAATCATAAGAAACACCTGGTAAGTTGTGCCTGCTAAAACTATATAGCTTGTAATTATGTCTCTTTAAGTTACCATTGAAAAATAAGCTTTAATTCAGCTGTGATCTGCTATGTATTTCTTGTAGAAAGAAGTAAATTTATTTCTCCCTGTAATCTAGTGACTCACAGCACAAAATCATTGGGAAAAAACTTCATTATAATGTCCCAGTGGGTGTTCTTTCTGTCTCTTTGTTCTACTAAATTTGCTTGGTTTTATGGACAAATCAAGGGGGTTCCACACATCCCATCCTGTTCACATTGTGAGCCTTAAAATTTAATTGAGGTTTTGAAAATTGTTAGTGTTCTTTCTGATTGGTGATGAATAATAAGGTACTTGTAGTTAGCATGCAAATCAATATTTTGTTTTGATGATGAAAGAACCATAGTAGGATCCAGTTTGTCCTTAAGTTATTAGGTTTGTAGTAAAAAAAAAAAATCTGTGTGCAAAAAAAAGGAGAATGAGGTGCATGTATAAGAAAACCACAAAAATAGCTCAAGAAACTTTTTTTTTCCTACCTATATTTTTCGTTCAGTAATGATTCCAAGCTGTATTTTTAAATCATGCATTCCTCTCTGTATAATTAAGGTGTGGACTGTAATGGAAGGAGAAATGAAGTATGCCATTTTGTGCAAAGAAAGGTTTTACAAATTTCTCAGTAAAAGAAGTAACCAGTTGAGACAGAGCTCTTTATTTAGTAGTGAATAATGTCTGGGAACAAAAAGACAAGAGTAGGCAGTGAAAGGAGTAATAGAAAAAGTCTATTTTCAAACTTGTAACTTCTGTGGGTCTTGTATGATTTGCATGTTTGGTGTATCCAAGTAATCTTGTAATTCCTTCACATCAGTGATCAGGTCATGACCTAACTCGAAGTACAGAACTGTGATTTGATAATTCTCAGTTCCAGCAGAGACTTTCCTTATCCAAAATAAAATTGCTCTATAAAATTCAAAGCGAAGTTATGAAAATAACAACTATCTGCTACTCTGATAAATTGCTTGGTCCTTGGATACAGCATCATAAGCCTATTTTTAAGAAAGTGCCTTTGAAGCTTTAAAACTGCTGCGGTTGTTAGCCTTGTCAGGTCCTGGTGGGTGAGCAGCATGAACATAGTGTCTATTTGCTATGGTTGCGTTTTCTTAGAGCCCCTTTCTTACATTATTATGGTGTTTGCATCTTCATGTAGCTGAGATGAACTTTTTTTTCTTTTCAGAGAAGTCAAATTTATCGGTCCTGTGGTTTTTTTCTACATAATTGGAGCTGGCAATGATTGGAAGAATTATACTGGTGGAGAAGATCCAACTTTCATGTCCTGGTGTGATGACAAGGTGATTCAGTTACAGCCTTATCTCTGTCTAGGCATTCCAATCAAGTTACAACTATTCTGAACATTTCATGTTGGACCAGATAGAAAACACAATCCCTAAATGCTCAGTAGAATCACTTAACAGATCCAGCGACTGTACTATGCCTAGTGAATTATTCTTAACCATAATTCGACATGGAGAGAATTTTCTCAAGACTAGAAAAATAACACATATGATGAAACTTCTGAGGAGTAGTACATCACTGTAAGTTCATACTGAACCTCAAATGCATCCCAGTGAAACCAAAGACTGCATACTGTTAGTCTATGCTTATTTCATACATAATTGCTGTCATTAACATAAATATTTTTTTTATTTCCCAGGCAAAAAATGGATAACAATATTATTAAAATGTTGCAGGAGCATGAAATATATTTTAAATTTGTAGTGAGAGGAGTAAAAATGTAAAATTATTGAATCTGCATAGACTTGTTTTATTTTAGAATAGTTCATATGCTTTCATTTTTATTTTCCAAAATTGTCCTACAAAGTAAGATCTTTTGAGATCTTACACCGTGCAAACTCTTTAAGGTTTTCAACAACATTTTGAAAGGGATTTGTTCTTGTAAAGACCAAGACTTACCAACAACTGGATTTGCAAGTATTTAGTGCTCACAAGAATTATCTCTCAGAAGAGAAATTGTTTGTATGCAGGCTCTTCACCTCTCTCTTCTGATAGCAGAGACCTCTCAGTCTACATTTCTTCTTCCTATCCTTTTTTTCCACTCTCGGTATTAGCACTTACCAAATGACATTGTAGTTACATATGATAAAATTAATTAAAACATAACTTGTTGGAAGTTCATGCAGCTTTCCAGTGTAGGTAGAATTAATCACACACGATAATTATACTTCCATATAAAATACTTTGAAAGTGCTTAAAGTCAATGGTGTACAAGTACAAAAGCAAGATAAAGCAAACCACATTTTTAAAGAAATGTCCCTCTTGTACTTTGGAATCTCCTGTAGCAGTGCATATTTTACAGCAGAGGCTTCCTCTGGTTGGGAGTCAAATGCAGTAAAATATGATACGCTCCTCTCTCCACTTAGCTGAATATTTCTTATATCAGACCAGATGAAAATTTCAGGTCCTTCAGAAGGTCTAATGAAAAACTGAATAGCTGTATGTTATCATTGCTAGTTAGCTCTCAAACCAGCCATCCACTTACTCAAGAAACTGGAAGTAAGAAGGAAGAAAAATAAGGTGTTGTCCTTGATTTTGCTAAAATTAACCACTTTTTGTGTGAGGATAAGAGGTGTTTATGTTGGTAATCAGATCTCCAGAATGACCCCTCGGAGGGGGGATTTATGGTATCTCTTTTTTTACCTTAACAGCAAATGTTTTTGTGATCATGGTGTTTATCTTTCCAAGACACTACATATCCTGAGACTTTCCCAGAAGCTAAGCGTCTGCCTGATGATGGCAAAGTAGTAAATAAATTCCTTCCTTTCTTTGCTTGCAGCTGCAACTTTTGCTTTACCTGTTAAACTGTCTTCATCTCAGTCCACAAGTCTTCCCATCTTCCTTCTATTTTCTCCTTGTCCCACAGGACAGGGGGGTGAGCGAGACAGCCTTGAGTGATCAGATGCTGTCTGGAATCAACTCACAACAGTGGATCATATTGCAATAAAGAAAACCAGTGATGTGTACTAAATGTAATGACCCAGAGGAAAGGGACACGGGGCGTATTTTGTAATTTTATTGTTGGGGTTTTTGGGGTTTTTTTTGGTGGTTTTTTTTTTTAATATCTGCTGGACATATTTTACTGCATATCCTCTTTAAAAAATTACCTTCATATCCTACTAAAATGTAGTTTATATATTCAAAGTTATTTTGATACTTTTGGCATGGTCAGTAAAGGAAAAGTTTGGAACAGATCCATCCCATACCTATGACCTGGCAGTTCCAGCAAAAGGTATAAATACTATTGGAAACAAGATCAAGTATTCAGACATTTAAATAAATTTCTTGAAGTAAATGTTCAGACTTTCAAGAAAAGTTGTTCCCAAAGTTTAGAGATAGAAGCAAGAAAAACTTTTTCCCTTATACTAAATCAATGAACCTCAAAATCGACCCTGTTGGACAGTAAAAAATAGGTCAATGAGACATAAGATGTAGTTGGTTTTCCACACATTTCTCACACCAAAACATGTTCCTGAGGTGGTAAGGTTTTCTTATCTATTGGATAATGAATTATTAACCTACAACGAAACTTTTCTTCCTACATGGAATTCTGACTCCAGAAGTGTTCTAATTTATAAATGCAAGGAGATTCCATTATCTTTTTCTGTAATAGTTACAGATTTAGCAATTTTTGCCTCCTTTATTTAGGCAGGCCTTCAGGAAATGTGAAGTGTTAAGACCAAGTCATTCAAGTTCTTAGAGAAACTATTTGCAGAAGTTTCCATCTTCAGGTATTTTGTGTATTTGTGTATTAAGGACACCGGCTTATCCCATATTTGGTTTTTAAAAGGCCCATTACCAAGGATGTTACTGATCATTTTTGCAAATGACAGGCAGTGTCACATCTGCTAGAAAACAGACACTCCACAAAATAAAGCTTTGGTTTCTGAAAAGTGAGTAATCAAAATGGGCACCCACTGAGAATGTTACTCAGTTGTTACTGTTTGCAAGATATTTGTTAGATTTTGAGTCATTTTGATTCAACTGAATGGCTGTTGAGATCACAGCTAGTTCTTGAACCTGCGGTTAAAAATGTTCTTAAAATTGTTTTATCTGTGTGAAAATGATCTGTGACACCTTTACATCCTCTCTGAAAGCCATGCTACCTTTTCTGTCATTTGCAGATGGTCCCACCTGTGCTTAGTTTGTCAGAAAACTATGCATGTAGGTTGCCTCCTTGCTCTATGACCCTAGACTACCACACATTCTTTGGCTGCTGCTCCAAACTATGCAACAGCAAAAAGAAATAGCTCTAACATTTGGTAACATGGTAAAATAAAAATCTGCATAGGGTTCTGACTTCAGCCATACTGACACATCCCAAAATATCCAAATTCAGCGCAGCATCGTACCAAAAAATACATCAGTAAAATAAGACCACTTACTTCCACAGGGGATGTCCTTTGAGTTTTGGGGAAGAGAGTAGTCAAGACTGACTAGTACTTGTCATACAGGTAAATAAAATCATATTTCTGCTTTCTGTTCCACCATGTCCCTAATGGTTTTCTTTGGCTGCTTGAACAGTATATCATATATCATCACACAATGAGAATGCTTAAAAACTTAATGAAAAAGTCTTATTTTCTGATTCCACTGCATGAATATTCACTTGCCATTTGGTTGTGCTTACCTGTGCCAAAAAAAGAATGATGACCCCCATGTTCTTTTGGAACTTTGTTCTTCTCATTCTGTCAGCAGTAAATGGAAGACGTACACGACTAAACATGAAGAGGGAAGTGCTACACTGAAGTTTAGTCTTACATATTCCCTGGGGTTTCCACTTCTCACTTGATTACAGTAAAACCTTTGTCCTGCGATTGTTTAGATTTAACTTAGTTAAATATATTTTTATTCTCCTGCACTCTCTCTTGCAATACAGTATTGATGTTTTAACAGTCTGAATACTTATTGGCAATTAAGTAAACATCTTGAATTATTGAAGAAACCTAGACATAGCTATATTCAAGTAAAGTTATCTTCAACCCACAATGAACATCCTTCCCCTACAAACATTGCCTACTTCTAAAATACGTTCTCAGTTAAAAATATTGGCAATGTGCCTTCCTGATCCCTAGCACAGATCTCTTCGTACCCAAAAGCATTCAGTTACTTTTTTCCCTTGCCCAGCTTTTCTTTTTTTCATTCCTTGGGAGCTACAACAGCTAATACAATACTGAACAATACTGTGTTCCAATTTCTTCTTAAATCAATGCTTTTTGACATTCCAAAGGTAAGTCCGTGATGCCCACAAATATAAATGATGATATAGATGCAGACCACTACAGCTTTTGCTTACACGGTTAAACAAATTAATGGCAAAACAGCAATTGACCACAATGACAAATTTGATATACTGAACACAGTGTTCAGGTGTGACACCTGTGAACCCAGGCATAAAACCTTTGTAGAAAATCTTTATATACAGAGTATATTTGGTTCAGAAAAATTTCTTTGTATGGTATTGGTAAATGAAGGATGCATTTTCATTAATATACCAAAACATTTAATTTAGTCATATTAATTATCACTGGAATGCTGATATATTTCAGAAGCCTAAACCTATATCTGGAAAAAATGTTAAATGTTTAGAAACAATTTCTCCTGTATTGCTTTCTATAAATAAATTCTACTGAATTAAAATTTTTTGTATAATATTTTTCATTCTCTTTGTCTAAACATTTGTTTAGTGTTGTCATGTACTGCTAAACAGCTGTCACATTTGATTTTGGACACAGCTCTCTTTCAGTGATGAGTGAAAAGATTCTGAAAGTATAATTTCAATAATTATTATTAACAAATGTCTTCAGAAAGAGTGCCTAAACATTGGAAAATCCTTTTTTGTGTTTCCTATGCCTCTTAGTATATGATGTTAAAACTTGGTAAAAATTTAAAGCAGACCACTACCATGAGGGCTCATTCGTAAAGTTTGTCATAGTTCTAAGATGCTTTTTACCAAAGTTGTTTTTTCCCCCTCAGAACAGATGTTCTTAAGGTGTCTGTTGTCTTTCAGTCTCAAAGGTCAACTCCAGAACTCAGAAATATCTGGTAGCAACCGCAGTGTTGTGGAAATGAATGGCACATTCCTGTGCAATACTTATGCTTCACAGTAATTTAATATATTTACCTTGTTCACATTTAGAAATGCCATTTCACAACTTACAGAGCAGCCCTGTGTGACAGACCTAGGAGCATATATGCAGAAAAAAAAATATATATATATAACTGTGTAACTGTTTTGTTTTGTTTGGGGTTTGGGGTTTTTTTGTTTGTTTGGTTGGGTTTTTTTATGACTTTGTTACTAAGATTCTTGTTTAAGCAATAGGATGCCAAAGAAGTGATTAAGTAAAAAATTCTGTGAAAAAAAGCATGTAAATTAGATGAGTGAATAAGTCTAAGAGGACCTCAGCTTCATAGCTACACTGTACCTATTTTTTTAAACAATATGACCCCTTGATAAACACCTGCTACTTCACTGTTACTACGATATTGTGTATTTATATAGACAATAATTAGCAGTACAAATGCAATGTAATGGAATGAAGGATTAAATAACAACATTGAAGTTAAAATACAATATTGAATATAAAGTTCCCTTTCAATTTTGGTCAGCCTAATTGAGGGCTTTACTGTTTTATTTTATTTCAGATAGTCTACTATTTTAATTAGCATTATGGCAGGGAAATCTGGAACGAAAAGGGAATGAAGAAAAGATTTATTTTGATAACATTCTCATTCACGTGGGAGAAGATTGCATTACATGCTGCTTGATCCCCAGACAAGAGAGTGCTCAAAGAAACGGCAGCAAACCTCAGTTATAATGAGCTCCCAGCCTTCAATATAAAATGAAGGAGTATGACTGTTTATTTAAGGTGAAGGGAAAGGTGTTAGGGGAATGATGTCCAATTAACCAACTGATCTGATCAAAATCTGGAGCCCCTCATAAAAGAGAAAGGTCACTGGAAATTCATGCATTTTCCTGTTATCATCCTAATACTCTTCTGATAAAATTGAGAAGTGTGATGGAGAGTAGAAGGGAAGGATTCGGTTCTTGATAAACCCATGTGAGAAATGAAGAAGCAAATGATTATTTGCAATGTGTCAAATGTATGAGCCCATGGTTTACCTGCTCTTTTTATTTCATCTAAGTACAATGAGGTTTAATGGAACAGCAAATATATTTGACTTTCTCTCTAAGGACTTCAGCCTTGGACTGATTTTTATGAACAATCAGTCATTTTTAATGAACAACTAGTTTAAAACTAATTTGCAGAAGTTTATTCTATCATTTACTGTATGTATTCCTAAGACAATTACCAAGGAAAAAAAAATCCAGACTTGTCAGGTAGCTTAATTATTAATTTTAATTGCTTAGGGTATTTGAAAAAAATCCATCTATAAATAGGATGTTCAGGGTCTATACAAATTAGGAATTTTTTCAGAACTCTGGTCAATGCAACAGACACAAGTACACACAAGTTCCAGTAGCTCAGAAATATGGCTAGTGATGGTTAGACAGAGGCAAAAATAAGAATACTATTTGTTCTGGAAGGAAGATAACAGAAAAAAAAATAATTAGAGAGATTAGATATCTCACCTGGCAGGAGGCAGGAGTATTGAGGTGCTGAGTGCTTTCAGCTGTGGAAGTGTGCTACTGTTAGTAACTCTTAATGCATCAAAGGTTGTACAAGATTGTGGTTTCAAGATTTTGGTGGTTACATTTCACAAGAATACTATCACTGTTCTTAGTGTAACATGATGATCGTGATAGTCACGTACTGAATGGGCTTGCAACTGAGGTTGAGACCCAAGACAGAAGGGCAGAATAATACAAAGAAAACTTGCTAACCAGTGTATTAATTTCAACATACTTTCCATAAGCTTTAATTTATTTTACAAAGATATTTTTCCTCTCATTTCAACTATATCAATGATTTCAAGTGTTGCAGAAAAAAAATATAAAATTGGTAAGAAGTCATATCTTTTCTTTGTGTTGTATAATTCTAAACTTCAGCCATATTCTGTCTTTTGGTTTGAGTGAATCACACTGAATAAAGATAATCATCAAGATGCACACAGTAGGCAGCCTGCAACATTAACCTAGAAGATTTTTCTCTGCACTTCAAGTTCAGAAATGCCTTGCAATAAAAGACTGAGCCATAGCTTCACACAAGTACAAAAAATTACTTTCTTGTATATTGAAGCTTACTTATAATATGTGTGGCAGCTTTACTTTGGCAGAATCCCTATGGCTGTAACATTTGCTTTCAACTTCTGTTATCCATTGTTAAACTGAAATTATTTCTGTCAGCTTATCAAGGAACTGGTTTTTTCCTTAATAATTTTCCTCAGTGCATCTGGAAGACTTTTATACTGCTATATTTTCAAAACTTATATTCCTGTACAAGTGTTTAAGTATACATTTAAAAACACCTGGAAGATGGTGATAATTATCACAAACCATATACTCTTCCTCCTTACTCTGTAAAACACTTTCCTCTACAAAGAGAGAGCCCTGCAGAATATTTTGTGGAAATGCTGTGGGGTAAGCTTCCACTCACTGAAAGCAAGGCATCAGATTTCTTTCTCAAAGTATGTGGTGTATAAAGTATAATAGTATATGTTTGCATTTTGAGTTAGAAATGAAAGGGATATTGATCTCCAATAAATAATTTTTTATTTTGGTCTGGAGAAGAAGCTTGAGGTATAAAGATTTACTGTATTTAATTTTTGCCTTAGACCATATTGGCAACATCTCTGTTTATTACCCAGTTTTTCACTCTTATCCTGACCAGCTTTAGAAAGCCAACACAGTATGCTTAACAGCTAATCAAGGGCCTTGACCTGAAATAAGAGAATAGGAGAAGGAGTTTTGGGTCAAGAAGAAGGTGACTTGGAAGAACCAAAAGGCACGGTATTATCCTTTCTCCTCTCCCCTCCTCCCAGCCACCTTCTTTGAATAGAAGAATGTAATTTGTGCAATTTTTCCAGTATCAGCAGCTCCTTCATCACCACCCTGTGACTCCATAATCCTTCTTTCATCCTTAATCCTGTTTTCTGCTTCTAGATAATTTTAAAAGGAAAAAAAGAAGCATTTTTCTTCGGCTTACTTAATTGCATGAGAGAATTGTTGAAAATGTCTCACACATTTTTAACATTTGTATTTTTTAAGTCCCTCTGTCTGGAGCCTAAGGCTGTAACAACAGCAAAAGCAAGTCACAGTAATACCAAGGTCTTACTTGTTCACCAGTTACTTGATAGAGCTATCACACATGTAAAACAGAAAACACGAGCACAAGTTTTAGACACTAGTATAGATCACTATAGATCACAGCAGTATTAAAATGTAATTATTAGAAATATAAATAGCCCTCAGCTCTATCTTTTACACCATCTGGCAGCAGCTCTACTCTAATTTTCAGGTAGATGTGCTGCACAGTCTTGAAACTTTTGAGTCACTGGTGTGAACAGATAGTTCCGCAAAAAAAATCTTCAAAAAATGTGGAAACTATCTTAGTAATAGCCACGTTGCATATGATGAACAGTCTGACTTAACTCCAAGTGGAAGTATGACTTTTTCAGGATTTAAATTAAAAAACTCCTAGGTTCACTTTGATCCTTCATTTTAGGACTGATTTATAAACTTCTGTTTTCATTTTTATACAGTTATTATAGAATGGAATTATAGACACTGAAAATTCTTTTCAAAAGAATAATTTAAAAATTCAGCCACAGAATCAAAGATACTGTGTTTCTTTTGCCCATTCTAGAATAAACAGAAATGTTAATCCACGAAGGAAGACACTATGTATCTTTGTAAACAAGAAGGAAGTGAAAATGTGATACTCAGGACCAAGTGTAAGTTGTTTGTTTTGTTTTGTTTTGTTTTTTGTGGAAGTTTATTGTTTTCAAAGTGTGAGTTCAAATCTTCATCATTTGCAGATCTTTAGAGTTGGCAGAAAGCCTATACTAATTTTTTAAGGCACAAGCAAGAGCAGAGAAGTTCTCTATCTGTGGCAGTTTTTCCCATAATGAAAATAATAGAATTGTTAGAATTAATATTAGAATGTAGATTTATCATTCTTTAATTAGTGAGTGATATTAGACACTTGCATAAACATCCAATGCCATTTTAAATGCTAAGCACAAGCATTTTATTCCTTCTGTGCAATTAAAAAAACGTATAGTTCTTACATGCTCATATATGTTCAGGTATTCATTGCACAAAAGTGTGTTGTAAATTCCTGTTTTTAATGTCTCCAACTAGTACAACTTCAACTCAAATATCAGACGTGTCCATAATTGGTACAGTAAAATAGAAATTGTTGGCAACAATAAATAAAAATACATTTTCTATATAATTGGAATTTTTTCATTGAAGTGAAGTTAGACCACACAAGAAAAAGTAGAAAAAAAGAAAAGAAAATTAATCAGCAAGGCAGCCTAATTCTTATGCTTCCCAATTAATTTCAAATACTTAACTTCCCACTTCAAATATTAATTCAGAAACTAAGGAGCTGATACTTAACTATATTTATTTTGATCTATAAAAAGAAATCAAATATATTGCACTTTGCACAGCATATAAATTCTGCTTCACTAACTGTCGGTACATCCTTCCTGACAGTTTATTGTTTGTTTCTTCTTAATCTGTCAAGGAACTGCTTCAGAAAGTTCCTAGGTTCCTGTCAGTAGCATAAATTGCTCAAAGTATAAACATATACATATGTGCATTTTAAGTGTAAAACAAAACATGAAGATAACTAAGAAAAATTTTCAGTGAGTGATTCCATATCTTTTGTTTAGGAGTTTGTTCTTCACTATAATCTGTTTTTAGAAAGACACACAAAATTGTCAACTGGAAAGGACAAAATAAGTAACTGCTTTACTTCTAAAAGATTATATTCCAAATTCAGTCATACATCTTCATCATGTACACTTTCAAATGCTGTTGCTCATAATAATAATAATTTAAAAATATTGAATCTATAATGCATCTATATTGAAATATGGAAGAGATCAGAGTAGTTTTAATTTTTTTTTCATATAATAGGAAGACATTATTTATGAGTATAGATATTTAACTAGAATTAGATTCTATTTAAAGCCATAACCTGACAGATTTCCTTTGTCACAAAGTTTAGTGATGAAAATTTTACTGACATATTAGAATACATAGTTGGGAATAAAAGAGAAGCTGTCAAAGTTGGTATTCACGGGTGTTTAGTTGTATTCAATTCCCTAAACAGAATAGCTCATGTCAGTATTTCTGGCTGCTGAATGTCCCTTCTTATTGATTTCAATGTTGCTAATTAAATTGAGGCAGCAGTCAAGTGTTAAACTCTTGTCATTTTTCTATTTTTAATGGTAAACGAACCCTAACTGTAAATTTTATTGTTTTCATGTCTGCTTCCTACAAGCATTAGCTCAGGAAGTGATAAAGCTGGCACAATTACCTATAGCCTTTTTGGTGACTAATGCCAAGTGATTTCCTGGATATCTTTAGACAATGGATTAGGAAATAAGCCCCGTGACCAGGAAATTCTAATAATTTGTATAGGTTTTAATTTTATTAAAGCTAACTGGCCTAAAACAACAAATGCAATAAAGTACCTTTCATGATTAATATACCTATAACTAGTAATGGACAAACATTTAAATCTCCATAGTATCCTTATCAACTCAAACTTTCTCCTCTGAAATTGATACTACTGTTCTCAATTATTTTTCATCATTCCTGCTTACACAAAAACTTGATTTTTTTTTAAGTACACTACTACTTTTGAAGGTCACCAATTTTACCACTGTAGTTGTATGCAGAGACGTATTCCTAAATCTTTATATGGCTCACAAAATCAGTTTTCACAAGTCATTGAAAATTTTCAAGCAAAATTGTTGGTTTTGCAGATATTTTTATTTCCTCCTTCACTTCAGCTTGGAAACATCAGATGAATAGTATCCTAATAAATATTTAGGAAAGCTCCCATGCACTTCAACCGGGATTTATGATAAGGGGACCAGAATCTGAGTTCATGTCTCTTAAGCTTCAAATAATCTTCTCACTACTTCTATTCTTAACAGAAATGAGAAAAACAGACATTGGAGGAAGTTACAAAAACATTATTTTTTTGATGTGCAAACATCACAATTTAGTAATAAGGATTTGTTTCAAATGTAATTTTACATTACTTGTACAGTTCTTGATTGTATACAATGCTTTGTTATTTAAACTTCTTAGTTGTGTATCTTGACAGAAGAAGAAAAGCTTATACATATAGGATCTCCTAACCTTACATAAGCCAATGAAAATATTCTGCTAATTCAGTGGAGCTACTTTTCTGAAAAATGTAAGATACAGGAAAAACTGCTAAAAGTTTAAGTTAGGATCATACAACACTTAAAGAATAAATTATACCTGAGAACAGAAAGAGAAAAAACTTGTAATAAAATGAAAAAAAAACCCAAATCCAAACCCAAAACCAAACAAAAAAATCAATGAGCCAACCAACCAACAAAAAAACCCAAAACCCAGAAAGATAATCTATTTCCCTTAAATGAAATCAAAAGCTGGATATCAAAAACCTGTGGTTAAGATCCCTTGCTTCATCTGCCCATGAAGAAAAATAGTAATGCTTTCACTATGGTAGTTATAGTTTTGTGTTAGACCTTGAAAAAAGGAAAAAAAGGCATGAATCATCCTTTATCTAGTCTTTCTCCCTTGCTCTTTGCAGCCACAAGTCCTAAAATTCACAGCAATAAATACAGACCAGTTGAGAGTTAAATTAAGACCTCACAGCAAATGAAAGAAAATGTAGAGATAAAAATAGAGAAAAAATACCATTTTATTCAGAAAGAACTTCGACCGCAGATCAAGATAAGATTTTTTTCTTTTTCCTTTGGTAAATAGATGTCTATCTATGCAGCTATTTGCTTTTACTGTTAATTTTGGAGCCTCCATACACTGAAATAGATTACATTTTTCTAGAAAATGCATATTTTAATACATATATATGCACACAATTTTATTTTTCTTGAAGATATAATGTGTATGGTTGTACATATTACATCTTAAAGACAAGTAGCCTTGTAAAGAACCTCATTTATGTCATCAGGATTTAACAAATCTCTCACACATGAAATTTACAGCATTTCTTGTGTTTAATATTAATATTTTATTGATATTTATTATTTTCTGAGAGCCTTGTGGGCTTAAGAATAGATAAAAAGAGGATGGGACAGGTCCTGGAAAATTTTTAGTCTTAAATAAAGATTGAAGTAAAAATTCTCAAGGAAGGACTGTTTCAAAGGCTGCTGTCCCAGTTATTGACACCACAGAGACATGAAGGAGACATATGAAACACCAGTGTTTGTTAAGAATCTTTTCATAGATGGCATACTTAATAATCAGAGAAAAAAAGGGCAAGGGATGGCTCAAGAAAGTTTTGAAGCAAACTTTAAGGACAAGGATACACAGTTGGTATAGAAGAAAGGACTTCATAAAGAAGTAAAGTTGTCTGGCAGTTAAAGAGAATATTTCCTGTCACTTCCCCAATAGTGGCCAAGAAGGTTAAATGAAAATTAATATAAAATAATGGAAAGGAATTTCCTACATTTTTAGTAACTGGAAATATAATAACTAGTACCACAAACAGTAAAATTGTTGAAGTCTGGTATGTTGTACTTAGATTGTATCAGTACCGTCAAGCTGCACTTGAAGTACATTTCATGCTTAAAATATTCCAGGTGACATTTCTCAGTTTAAATTCTGTACAATTTTGTTAAAATTGAATAAATTACAAAGAAAATCAAGGGAGTCTGTCTTTACTGTGTTTTTTCATTTTCACAGTAACTTCTGTGAAATAAATAATTGAAGCCCCTAAAATTCTGTCAAAGCAATCCATTTGGCCAATATATTTAAAGAGTGTCATATAGATGTGGGAGTTGATAAACAGCTACAGAGGACGAGGAGACAAATTATGATCTCATTTCCTCCAGAGACCAGACCAGAAATGACAAAACTTTTTATAAACAATACCTCTGCTTGCCTGAACCTAAAGAAAGGTTCAGATGAAAATCTAGACAAAATTTTTGGCTGGACACTATTTATTTTGAATTACTCACTTTTAATATTGTTTTGAAACAAAAATTACTATGAGAAAACCTGTGCACTGATTCCCATGGCTAAGCTTTCCAGAGGTTAAAGTTTCCATAATCTTGAGCAAAACATTTAAGTGTTCCCCTTTGCTGTCAGCACAATATATCATTTAAAGGTCCAAGCAGTGTCAGCTGCACTTGTTTATTTCATATATTATATTTATCTTTTCCTGGATTTCAAATGCCTTCTGATCAGCTTTCTTATCCTATGAAAACATCTGTACGGAATTGTTTCAAATGAACAGAAACTTTCTGTAATATCTGTTCAGCTGTCAGACAATCAAGGTCATACAAGGTGCAAAAATGCTTATCTATATGAGAACATGCTGAAATTACCCCCTCTGTAACCCCAGTGACTCCAATTACAACTTTGTTTTCAGTAGGGAAAAGACTTGGAATTGCAGTGGATCTTTCAACGTCCTCTTTTCCAAGATCCCTGGCCACTGCGCAGACAGGAATGTGTGACTTAGAAGCGCTGCGGTTCCTTGCCTTGGTGGTTTTTGCATTTTACAGAGGGGTTTGATACTTCACTATGATGGTCCAAATACTGGATGCAGTTGTATCTATCAACTTTATTGTGAAATATATAATCAGTTCTGAGACCACTGTTCAGAAGCAGAAACTCAACACCCTCCCCCCTCGAAAGGCTTACAAACTAAATCCCGCTTAGATCTGCTTTCTGCTCCGATCTACAGGACCCAGCATAATGCTTACCGTATAAACATGGAAATTTTTGATGACTTCTAGCTTCTTTGTACCTTTCAGCATTAGGTGCCCAACTACAGGGCACAGGTAGATTTGTACAGGTAGATTTTAGCATGTAAATTGATTGTGTGCATTCAAAATTGTACTTGAAGCAAACTCTTTTCTCTACAATTTATGAATATAAGCAGTTATAAACCAATAAAGATCAATACACATGCTATTAGACAACAGCTAAATCCAGGCTGTGGGACACATGCACCCCTCAGTGCCATTGCAACTCTAATCCCTCAACTATCCACACCACAGGAGAAGCCTATATCTCCCTTAAGAATTCATTTAGGATTTTCCTCAGGAGCAGTACAGGTGCAGGACAACATGTATTCAATTTAATGTGTACTCAGAACCTGGGCAGAGAATGAACCTGAAACCTGGAACTAGTGTTTTAAGATGTCATAGGAACTTAAAAACTTCCATTTAGATTCATTTAGCTTACAAAAACAAACAGACTTTTTCATTGTAACTAGTGACAGCATATTAGAATTTGAGGGTCTTTGGAATCAAGAACTAAAATCAGAAAAGGAAGAAGAATGGAAAGATACAGAAATTAGTTCAGATTGCATTAGACTAGATAATACTTCCACATCAAACACCTCCAAAACATAGAGTTTTGTATGTTCTATGTAATATGAAACTTTGAAATTTTCTTGTCGTACGTGTAATATTTTCCTGTAATAAAAAGGAAGTTTTGTCACAAAACTTATTTGAATTAATCTAATTATATCAAGTATTTGCATCTATAGTCATTTCAGCATGAAGAAGTGCATGCAAACAAGCTGTACAAACCAACCCCAAAATAGAGGAATACTTGGAAAAATGAGAAAACTTTTCACTTCATATGATAGAACATAAATTGTGAAGTTTTAAGTCACACGAATCATGAGCTTAATAATTATTTTTTTCCCCCTTAAGTTTTATTGGCAGCCTACTTATATCTAAATAATATTTATTATTCTATCTATAACATAGTAACATAGAAATTTGGACACGATTAGAGAGTAATGGAATCACGCCTGCCAGAAAAATACTCTAAAAAGATTCCAAACCAAAACAGTGACAAAATCTAAACCCAAAACACAAACATCCATGAATAATAACATTATATCTTAACTCTGTTTAGGTACTCCAACTGAGTGGCAGGGTCTTAAGCCACCAAAAAATAGAAGGCATCTTACATACAAAAAAAAACCAACAACCCCAAAACAACCGAACTTTATTTGTAGCGTTTCTAAAATGTGATCATTTAGAAGCTCATACACAGATCAAAATAAATTGTTCTGCACAATTTATAACAGGCCCTTTCTGTCCTGGGAGTCTTTCCAATTCTCTTCACCCTTGTAAATTCAGACTCCTATTACCCAATTTCTCACACAAAATGCTTGTTCTCAGATATGTAATCCATCTTTTTGTATGACTTCCTGGTCATTTAAACAGTTTTTCAATTGCAGACCTAATCCAGAATCCCCCAAACTATTCCTTTTGAATTTATTTTATAACTACACTGTTATTTGCCAACTTCCATAATCGAGTACTTTACTTATTCATCACTGCTTATGCAGCTTTTCAGTCTCTGTAAATGCTATTGACATGAGGTTCTAATTCTCTGCAAACTGCATGTATCTTTCTGAATTCTGTTTACTCTTTCATTAAAAAAAACAAACAAACCACAAACAATCAGAAAAAAAATCAGCATCTAAATTAAAAGTAAATTTAGCCACAGATACAAAAAATTGTCTAAAATCTCTCTTACTGCTCTCTTCAAGTGTGCAGGGCCTTTCATTCATCTGGCTCATTTTCAAGTCATTCATTGGTTCCATGTTTTTCTTTTCCAGATTAAAAATCCCTTTAGTATCTGATATTTTGATATTGATATCTGATATTTTACTAAATAAGTACCATTGGAATGTTTATAGATCACAATAGAATCACAAATAATAAATAAATATTACTTTAGATAAGATAAAGTGCTTCTCCCTCCCAGGAAGTTTTTACAGATCTCGGAGAAAATTGTGGTTGCTTTCTACACTTTGTACAATGCTTAAACTCAGTCTCAAGTGTGCCAAAATTTCTGTGACAGTTACCTATGACATTTAAGATTGTGATGAAACTCCAAAATTAAGCTCTACCTGCCCAGCTGTAGGGTTATTTACAAGAGAATGAGCTTGTTCTAACCATAATTCTTAGGAACACATGAAATGATGCAACAACTTGAATAAATGTGTATTCTGATCATGTAACTTGCACTTTCTCCCCAGCTTGCCTGCATGAGTGCAAGCTAAAACACACTACATAGCTTGGCTTCGTGTTCTAGTCAGTTATCTCATCACAGCTTCTTCAGTTTAGCCATTTTCATCCTTATAATAGCTTCAGATACTTGATCTTATTAAGACCTTCTACACTTCCAAAGGGAGAAACGTCTCCTAAGTCTAGTATGTAATAAATTCTAACCTTTTGGCTTGAATTCATAAAGAATCTGAGGACTCATTAGAGCTGCCAGAAATAGATTCAGATATATTGAGATCACGGATAAGGAAGAAGCTATAAAAAGATTTGTTATTCTTGGTTAAGTTTTTATGCATTCGGCATTCATAATGATTCAGTGCAGTAAAATATGTTACTATGATCTGTTTCTTAGGTTGCATGAGAATTAGTGAGAGAATTTGGAAGTGCATAGGATATGAAAGTTTTTTGGATGGTTTTGTGGCAATTTATGATAATCTTGTCTCCATGACTTTTGAAGTACAGAGTAGTAGCTATCAGAAACAGGCAGCAGAAGCTTCAATACTTCCATGGTCATAAGGTGAGTTCCATCACTTAAGGGAGTTAAAAACCTAGCCTTGGCCTAATTAAAACTATCTGGTCTGCTCTTACTGCATAGACAGCAGATAAATAATGGTGGACAAAAGTCTTGAGTAGAAATGGGAGTCTTTCTTTTATCTTAGGTCTGGGAAGGCTTGCCTGAGAAAGATATTTTGCTGTAGAAAGTAGGAATTATGCAAGAGTGTCATCACTTTCAAAAACAGGGGAAAAAAAAAAAAGGGGGAATTCATGTGAACGCTTCTGCAGAGGAAATGTCTAAAATAAAGCTAAGAAGTAATTATTTTTTACCTAATTAAATACCTTATTTAAACCTCCAGAAATTAAAAAATTACTTATTTTCTTAACTTTAAAAGTGGAATTGCTGAAAGAAAAACAAGGTACTAACTGAATGCAAAAAGTATGTCACAGCTTCACATGATTTCCATTGTATTGTGGTTTTCATCTTTATACACTTTTTGCAAGTAAGCAGAGTTTCTTCTCATCATGACAGGTGCAGATGGCAGCAGTCTGGATGGGAGTGTTGATCTGCTTGAGGGTGGGAAGGGTCTAAAGAGGTATCTCAACAGGTTGGATTGCTGGATAAGGCCAATAATATGAGATTCAACAAGGCCAAGTGCCTGGTCCTGCATTAGGATCACAACAACCCAGTGCAATGCTACAGGCTTGGGAAAGAGTGGCTGGAGAGCTGCCCTGTGGAAAAGGACCTGGGAGTATTTGTTGAGATACATCTGAGCATGAGGTGGCAAGTAAGCCCAGGTGGCCAAGAAGGCCAACAACATGCTAGCTTGTATCAGAAATAATGTGGCCAGCAGGATTAGGGAAGGGATTGTCCCCCTGTACCCTGCACTGGTGAAGCAGCACCTCAAATATTGTGGTTTTGGGCTCCTTCTACCAGAAAGACGTTGAGGTGCTGACAACAAAGCTGATGAGGGGAGAGAAGCAGCTGAGGGAATTGAGGTTGTTCAGTTAGGAGAAAAGGAGGCTGAGGGCCTTATAGAGAGCCTTATTGCTCTCTACAGGTACCTGAGTTTGTAGCAAGGTGAGGGTTGGTCTCGTGTCCCAAACAAGTGATAAAGCAGGAGGAAATGGCCAAGGGATATTTAGATAGGATATCAGGAAAAAAATCATCAAAAGAATTATTAAGCATTGGAACAGACTGCCCATGTAAGTGGTTGAGTCACCATCCCTGGAAGTATTAAAAAAGGTGTAGATGTGCTGCTTTGAGACATGGTTTAGTGGTGAATTTGGCAGCGCTAGGTTAACAGTTGGACTCACTAAGATTAAAGGTCTTTTCCAACCAAAACAATTCTATGTTGACTGCTCGTTGACACTGAAAATAATAACAATAACAACAACAACAACAATAATAATAAATAGCACAGAAATAAAGTATTCATAAACTCCTGTGCTGTTTATAGCCACTGAATAGGAATGATTCTGGTTTTCCTTAAAGATTTTATCTCCAGACTAATCTAAGCAAGAACCATTCTTTTAAGCAATATCTTAAATTACTTGGGGAAACATATGGTGTGCCCTCCTGTTGAGGCCATACTTTGGTTATTGCTTTCTGATCCAAATTTTGGCATGAAATATCTAGCCAAGGACATACAAGGTTTTTAAATGAAATATAACTTTTGTGCTATCAAATGTGGCTTACAGCTATAGTTTATGAGATAATAAGTTTATCAGGTGTTTTTTTTGTTTTGTTTTGTTTTTTTTTTTTAATAATTTAGAGACGTTTTTTTCTTACCTAAAACTTAATTGTTGGGGTGAGGCAGTATTGATGGGAGATGAAGTACATAGGTAAGAGGAAATGAAGGGAACCCAATGCATTCTGAAAACTATTCACACGTCATATATCTTTTAGAGTGATGGTGCTAACTTGTATTTCCATACAGCTGGAACATAGTTGCAGTAGCTTTCTCTATCAAAACAGATGCAACTGTGGCAGTGTAGGTACAGGTACTTAAACAGACATGTTCATTCATATTTCTTTTCTTGTTAAAAATGCCAACACTTTATGTCCAATTTACAGTATTATGGTGTCCAACAGTTTTCTTCTTTAAAGTAAAACTCAGTGCCTGTACATCTTCCTATTGTGCTACAACAATTAAATATCATTACTGATTTATATGTAACTTGCTCCACCCACTCTTTAATAAATTGCATGCAGCAGCAATCATCATTTTGTGCTCAGCTTCAAATTAGAAAGAATGAGAATGTAATTCCTGCTTGATTACTATAGAAAGTATCTAGGAACTGAAACTGGTACCTCAAAGTCAGTACTGCTTGCTTCTACTGACGACTTTGTCAATGTCTCACTGTGCAATTTGATTTTAAAAAATCATCTTCAGTGCATCTGTCAGAAAAGGATCTGACAGAATATTTATATTCCACAATGGGATTGTGAAGCTTAATGTTAGTGTATAAAGTGATTGACATCTTTTTAGTGGCAGTGATGCAGCTACTAAAATATTTCCATAAGGTGTTTCTTGACCTACTGTGCAACAATTTTATATTATGGTAGAGGCTGCACCCATAAATCTTCATGAGTTTCCTGAAGGGAGAAGGAGCCTGACTTGCCTTTTTTTTGTAGAGAGAGAAAAGAAAGTCTCAAGTACCACTAACAGTCAAATATTCTGAGCTAAGCAAAAAGTTTTAACTGTGAGAAAGTTGATAACATCTGCTTACATGGATGATGCTTGGATGACCATGTTTAACGCTTCAGTACTATTTGACTTTGTTAGTCTTGCATACTCAACTATTAACTCCTGCCAGAACAAGCAAAAATATTATCAGTTAGCTAAATTGAAAGGGAAGTTTATATTTTCTGCTTCTGAAATTGTATGGTTTATAAGAGTATAAGTATGCTCATAGACACACCTATACATATATACTTCGTATTTTTGCTGGTTTCATTTGTTTGCCATTTTACTACATTTAAATTTGTGTGCAGTTTGCAGCAGGACCTTGAGATAACTTAGCCCAGTGAAACACCTCATACACTGAAACTGCTGTTTGGTTTATATTCTTTGTAGTCCTGAAATGAAATAATGCATACCTTAAATCTCTTCAGCATTCCACCTTGGGGCTCAACCCACTTGAACTGCCTGCAGAGCACTAATTGACATTGTCTGCTTTCATGACCCAGTCAAATGTTTTCCAGTAATTATAGTGAACAACATGACCTTGCTGCATAAGCATAATCTGTGTCAGTATCATGAAGGGTGGCTGTTGTGTTTTAGAGTCTTCTAGGATAAAACTGACAGATATTTTTCTTCGGTGATATCTTTCACTCACAGCTGACCATCTTGTGGAAATCTTGAAACACTCTGACCGTGCTTAATTTTATTTTTGGAATACTGTCATTAATAGTGATTCTACATACATTTAATGTACGCAAATGAAAATTAATATCTGAAAGTTGTTTCTAGCTACTGCTGCTGCATTAGTACTTTCCGAAAACAAGTATGTTTTAACATACATCCATAGTACTGAAACCAGAATTGCTCCGGAGTAGGCACTGAACAAAGTTTTCTTTCACATGACAATTTCTTAAAGAACAGATTTAAATATTATGTTCTTAAATGGAACAAATTTAAAGTTAGAAAAAGATAGTTTGATAACTAAAGTTATTTCACCATGTTGGTGCACAAAAAGACACCTCCTCGCACTGCCTCAAACTGCTTCTCAAGACATTTTCTTTAGATATTAGAACAGAAATAACCAGGTGAAAAGAACCATGAAACAAACACATGTTTATCTGATTTCAGTTATAAAATTAGTATCAAAAACTCTCAGAACTTCTGAAAAGTCATAATTTTCAAAGTCTTGTACTGTCTACTTCATTAGTTATTTTATCAATAAAATGTAACTATTCAAAACACTACCTAGCTACAGGTCTCAAGACAAAATAAAGTAAAAATTTAGCAGCCTCACCATTTCATTAGAAAATTTTGCTCTATGCTGGGGTGAATGCATTAGTTTTGTAAAAATACTGTGGTTTACAATTGTCTTTTCTGACTGCAAACAAAAAGTTAATTTGAGAACTATATAGGACTTAAGAACGCCTGTTGTCTTTGTGACTATATTTCTACCAACAGTATGTACAATGTATAGAAAAATTGATTTATTTTCATGCAAATTCTGCATTGAGCCAATGCAGAACTGCAGTACTATGGTTCTGTAGTTTTTAGAAGATAGGCCTGACCTATCTTGCAATGTGCTTGGACAAAAGTAATAATAAATACATGGTTTCTAAGCTTATCACTTCAAATTGATGGTGAAAATAATATCTTCCTCTGGCCTTGGGCAGGTACAGTGCTGGCAGCTTGTCTCTGTCCAGCTGATGTTGCTATTGTGGAGCACATGCAACGGAAACAGCACTTAGATCATGAACCTGCTCTGAAGCAATCTGAAGGTCATATTTCAACAGCAGGTTTCCTGCTTTTTCATGCAATGCTTAACTCTTCCTTAGCAGGAATTTGGTGAAGTCTGAAGGGACCAAGGTGTAAGTAGCCATCAAATATTACAAGAAAAATTCATGCTAGTGGAGTGGGTCAAGGCAAGGCCTCCCTTCTTATCCACACTTTGTAGTAGGAAAGCTCTGATATAACAAATTACACAGTGGTACAAATGCACAGTGAAAACAGATTTAGGTTCATAAACCTAAGAAGAAGAGTTTCTTCTTTCAGATATTTCACCCATAATCATCATTACAGAGGATGAAGTAACTTCCACACCATAGTAGAGATACAATCAATTGCAGAATATCTTCTCATCATAATACATTAGAAATTGTTTCTAGATATTGATAACTTAATGGAGATCCCATGATAGACATGCACTATGGATCACTATAAAAATAGGTTTTCTAATTAGTCTAGCACTTAGACAACCAAAAAGCCAAAATCAGACACAAAGTTTTACAGTAACTGGAAAGAGTACAGTGTAGGTAGTTAGCAGAAAAATGGTGGCTATACCCCCCCTTCTCAACCTATGTTTCCTTCGGCCTATTTTTCTTCCCTCAACACACACTGCCTGGCTGATAATTCTTCCATTAGCTGCAGTAACATTTTTCCAGCAGAGTGAGAATTGTTCACTCAGCAATTTAATTTGCTCTAACTTGCACACATTTATGAATAAAGAATGTTCCTCTTCAGTTAGGAAAATGAAATCTCAGGCAAAGGTACCACGTGGGAGGTAGTGAACAGTCTTGCTGAAGTCTATGGATGAGATGAGAGAAACTGACCTAGAAGCACCAAAACACAATTATTCAAGCACTAAAATAAGTTGAAGTATGTAGGAATAAAGGAGTAAAAATGACTTGATAAGAGCCTGAATTTTGTGATAGGAAAGAAGGAAAACAAAAATTAAGATCCTTCCTGCCAAAAGCACAACATGACATGAAGCTCCACCTTAATGCTTACATATATATGGCTGTACAAGAAGTTTTCTTGCAGCCATGGAACTTCAGAGCTGGTCCACTCTGGTCACTAACCTTCCTCTCATTTCAAATCAGGCCTGCAGCATCCCCTACGACTTGAACTGTCCAACTGTCCTAGATTAACTTCAATATTTATGATTGGCAAGTGCTTCTATCTTTTCCTTCACTGCCCCAGATTGCCCTTCCCTGGTGAAACAACTGATCATCTGAGGTAAAAAAGTTACAGGACTGCTAGTGTCTATCATGCAGCAGAAAACTTAAACAAACTCATCTCCTTCATAACGTGAATGGGGGAAATAACTTGAGTGTGCTGGACCACATCATTCAGTGAGACCCTGTAAGAATGGGGGAGGGTGAGGTTGTTGACAGTGGGGTTTTGTTTTGTTTTGATTTTTTTGTTTGTTTGTTTTGGTTTGGTTTTTTTGTTTGGTTTTTTTTTTTTTTACTTTCTTTTAGATCTGCACAAGAACAAGCCTTATTAAGAGCTGTGTTCTGTAAAACAGAAATATTGGGCTGGCAATGCAACTTGAGATCTGAGCCTTGTTGAATTACACAAGTTAAACCAAATAGGTAGCATCCACATAGAAAATCATCTAAGAACTTGGATTCAAAAGTTAGAAGTATTTTCTGTATCTTACGGTGAGATTGAACATTGAACAAGCTTGCAAACTATGTGTCAAGATTTCCCTGATTTGTCTTAAGTTCTTGCCCTAGATGATTTACAAATTAAAAACAGGCAGACACGGTCACCAGACAAAGTTTAGCAAAAGGAAGGAAGATATACAAACAAGTTTTAGCCATATCTTGCTAGTTCCCATAGATGACAAGCTTACCCTTTGACTCTGAAGTGCTAAGTTAGCTAAGAAACTGTTATCTCTACCTTGTTCTTAAAGTTCAGCATTTTTATTTTAAATCCAACTTCACACCTCATCTTTCTGCCACTGACCCATTAGCAAGATAACTTTGTTCTGGGATACTACACTGCTGTCAATGCACCTCTATTCATCATTCAAGAAGAAACC
Source organism: Florisuga fusca (assembly GCA_038090715.1). NCBI lineage: Eukaryota > Metazoa > Chordata > Aves > Apodiformes > Trochilidae > Florisuga > Florisuga fusca. The sequence goes on from JAAWXA010000014.1 coordinate 3,142,815, forward strand.
AAGAACAAAAGACACACCCAGTGTGCTGACAGATTTGGTTTTGCTTCTGCTTTCCTAAAGAGGCTTGATCTGTTTCTCATCTGAGGCACTCAACAGCTGATCAGTTTCATGGTTCATGTTTCAGTCAGTGAATACACCTCAGAGGAAGTTAGTTACACTTCAGTATTCATTTGGAAAGTCTGATTTAATAATAATTAAAATTAAGGAGCAACATCCATGGGTTTGTTGGGGTTTTTTTTCCTCTATTGTGCAACAGTGCACTATATTCCCTATTCCTTCAATAGTATGATAGGCTTAGTTATAGGTTTGCCTAAAATCATTCATTTTCCCATAAAAGGCAGAACTAAACCAGAACAAAAACTGTTATTTTTAAACATGTAATTCAAATCAGAAATGCTCTCACCTAGTAACCTAAAAGAAATAAATCAAACAGCACTTGCAGGTCACTTCAGTACTGTTCAGTTTGATACTTGAGGTATGAAAAGGTCTATTTTGAAGTAAAGTTAAAAGCTACAAGAAAAAAACCATATGTGTCTTACGCAGCTTTGAGGTTTGAAGAGTCAGAACTAAATAATATTTGAATATGTAAGGAGTTGTGGATCTACCTTATTTTTACAACATTGTTACACAAGAAAGATCCTGGTTTATCCTGGCACAGAAAAGTATAAGTGGCAAAATCCAACTGCTCGTCAAGAAAGAGAAGCCCAGGAACTAACAAGAGCAAGGCAGCAGAGGGATGAATACAAGGGGTACAGTCCTACCATACATGAGGAAGATGAGGAGACCTGATCCAATGACAGCAATCAGATTCAGTCAAGTAGTCAGCAAGCACCAAGCACATCCATAGATATGAGACAGTAAGGCAAGGGCAACAAGGCAAAACATGGATGTAAGTCACTCAAGAGAAAGATTGTGAACCCAAATGAACATCTTGGGCCAGTGGAAAAATTATTCAGTAGTGAAGACTTCAGGTGTGGCTGGTCAGGGAAGTTAGGGCCTGCAGGTATATTTCAAGTATGTGTTATTAGATATACTATTTTTTATAGATATATATATATTTAAGGTGTGCTTGCTGTACATATCTCACCTAACCTACTCTAGTAATGAAAGGATTTAAAGAAAAGCAGATGTGGCCTACTGTAGATGTAATCTTTTAAGATACCTACATAGTTATAATGTAGTTACTTTTATAGTTTCCAGGAAAAAGAATTCACAAAATCATATACATCAAATAATTTTACAGATCATCAGTAACACAAGTCTAATAAACTACACTTTTGTTCAGAAATACAGCTTAAAGTTGAAATTATTGCCCATATATGCATACGCTCTAATCCAATTTACTAAATCTCAAAACGGTACCGTGCATGCATCCATAAAAAACATATTTCTCCAGGTATTGATATACACACCAACCAATATTCCTTGCATACATCAGGTCAATTCATAACGTACCAGTTTATTACAGAGGCAAATATCCAAAGCACAAGCAAACTTAAAAGCTTTATGCAATAACCAATAAAATGTGTATGGAAGTGGATACAACTCAGTAAAGTTATTGCACGAAACTCCTTTTTGTTTTTTTGGTTTTTTTAGAGCGTACAGAAATCTAATATTGACAGGATTTATGCTAATTACTTTGGGAGTTTTATTGATACAGTTTGCAAATACATTGGTAATATAGTAGAGCACCTTTCATGCTCAGTGACTTCTGGTCTAGACTGCTGTCTTCATACAGCAGTGCTCAAAGTCTCTATGGATTTTCATGACAATTCAGTTGTGGACCTATGCAAGAGACTTAGGTTCACTGTGTTGCTCTAACTCATTAAACTTTGGTGAGATACATCACCTGTTCTCATCTCCTGTTGATAACTCTTTCATCTCCTGATCACAGCTTGTTGGATATTGGAGGCTGTGTGGACCAGAAGGTGCTTCGGTTATATGGAAGTGGTACCCTGATATCAGACTATAATTAGTGTCTCAAATCATATTCAGTTATCTAAGAAAATTAGAGTGCACCCTCCTTTTCTAAAAAGATGAAAAAAGCACCAAAGAACACACACAGTGTAACCTGTGGTCTAATTGTCACTTTGAATAATTTTGGAAAAGCTAAGGATCAAACACAAGATGCAAAATGAATTCACAAGCAGTAAATAAAATAATCCTTCTACATGAAGAACGGTAATTATTGACCTTTATACAAGTACTGGTATTTATACCATGTTCTGTGTAAATGGTATTTTCCTGCTTTACCAGTATGGTATTGCTGAATTTCTGTAGCTATAGCAACAGACCTGTGAAGGGACTCCAGTACAAGTCCTATGGGGAAAGGCTAAGGGAGCTGGGGTTGTTTAGTCTGGAGAAGAGGAGGCTCAGGGGAGACCTCATCACTCTCTACATCTACTCCCTGAAAGGAGGTTGGAGCTAGGGGAGGGTCGGTCTCTTCTCCCAGGCAGCTATCAGTAGGAAAAGAGGGCATGGCCTTAAGCTCTGCCAGGGGAGGTATAAGTTGGATATCAGGAAGAAATTCTTCACAGAGAGGGTGATCAGGCATTGGAATGAGCTGCCCAGGGAGGTGGTGGATTCTTCATCCTTGTGGGTTTTTAAGAAGAGACTCAGTACCATGGTCTGGTAACCACAGTGATAATGGATCAAGGGTTGGACTTTTGATGATCTCAGAGGTCCTTTCCAACGCAGCTGATTCTATGACTCTATAAAGCCAACATTTTCCCTGAGTTAAATTATTCTATCATGATCTATATAGGACCTCTGTTATATTTAAGATACCAAACACAGATTTCTCCCCCCTACTAGCACATCTCCAAATACACAGAAGATGTTAAATATGTGTTTCCTTCTTCTGTAATGCATTTTTAAAGAAAAACAGAATCTTGTAAAGGTTAGTCCTGAGCTTGGAAATTATACTATGGTTCAGTTTTGCGTTTTACTCACTCCTGTCTAAAGTTTTCTGCTACCTTCTTTGTTTCATCAATGCTAACTTGAGAGCAGTATTGCTGATTTTGCTGCTCATGTAACAAGCATTTGTATGTTCTCCTAAGATGATAAGCTCATCTTTAACAGGTGTGTTTGGTACTCCCTGATGATCTTCAGACTAATAAATATTCCAGGCTTCAGCAACTACCTTCCCTTTGGTCTTTTTAAAGAAGTAGTCAACCATAAAAAATTACATTAACCTTTATTTTAATTTCTCCCTGATGGTACTCCACAAGGCTTTCAGGAGTTTACTGCAATGGGCTGGAGTCAGCCTAACACATCTGAGAACTGATATGAGTAGTAGGAATGTCGAGACAGGTGTGGTCAATCTCTAGTTACAGAAAGCAAAGATAAATGGAGCTTCTAATGCAGATTTCACAATATATGCATACATAAAAGAAATGTAATTTTATAATGTAAAGCGTAGCTTTTATTAATTTGCATGTATATGGGGGACTGTCACTTGACAGATATCCTTGATGTATCTCTGAAGAGGCAGCTATAGAACCACTAGTGCTATCTTGAAATATTAGTAACACCACCTAACACTGTAGCTATTTTAACATAGCACTATGCCTATACCATACCACATGGCATAAATGAGCTGAAGGGCCTGTAATCCTTTACTTCATTAAAGGTAGCCTGTGCTGTACCCTGAGAAATGATAAATGTATTATTTCCAACATATGTTGTTCTTCACTGGGCAGATTTAAACCAGCAGAGGAAATAACGAATTTTAAATAATTTTTTTTTTAAATAAATAAAAGAAATACTATGATAGAAGCCAAGACTGTAGTGATGCAGTGATGGAATTCTACAAGAAAAGGGTCTGTCATCTGAAATGACTCTGCATTTAACATGTCTACCCTACTAGCTTTCTTCTAGTTTATTTAGACAGGTAACTTTAATGTATTTGTGAAAGACCTGTGTCCTGGTTTGGGCCAGGATAAAGGTGATTTTCTGGTTTGTATTTTTGCTTTCAGCTAAGTTTCTTGTAAGTAGTTGCACTTGCTGAAATTAACAGCAAGTTTCTCAGACAGTGTCTGCTGCTAGGATTGACAACACTGGATGTTTATAGTTACTGCTAGAGACTGGTGTGCAAGGTCAAGGACACTGCTCAGCTCTGAGGAACATTTTACCCTCCAGGAGTAAAGAGGTCCCACCTGAACCCCTCCTTTGGGGAGGACCGGACAAGATAGATGCCAGAACTGACCAAACTGTATTCCACCCCATACACGTCATACTCAGTATAAATTTGAGGGATCACGAGGGTCAGACCCTTCTTCCTGCTGTTCCTGCCCTTCCTTCGCCTGTTCCCTGCATGCTTCGGCATCCTGAGAGGATTTCATCCGTTCCTCTGCCTGTGGTCCTGATCCATACCAGCCTGAATCTGTGCGTTCCTTCCTCCAGCTCCTGACTGCTGCCCAGCTCCAGGAGTCCAGCCTAGACTTACCAGGGCTGCCCTACAGCCTCGGTGGTGATGTGGAAGTTACTGGCGGAAGGGGGGAGGAACGTGGTATCAATTTTTCCTGTATATTTGTATATATTTAGTATTTTTTTCCTATTTATCATTACTGATTCATTAAGGTAGTGTAGTTTAGTTTCCAACCCATAAGCCTCTCTCCCTTATTCTCTCTTCTTTCTTTATCAGGGAAGAGAGGGGGATTAATAGAGAACATCTGTTATTCAGTTTAATTGCTGGTACAGTGTTAAACCGTGACAACTTGGAATCCTGAATCTGACACTTCAACATTACAAGTAAAACTCCATGGTTTATAATAAAATTTGTTCTAAAAATATAAAAAAATTCCAAAAGCATCTTAGAACTACAGTAGAATCTGTTTGTTGGCTTGTATATGTGACAATCAAATATCAAGGAAAATTTCTTACAAAAATATTAAGAAACACTTAAGAATTTCTGTTTAAAAGAGAGGTCACTGGAGACTCGGAGATCCCTAAGCAAGCACCACGTTACTAAAAGGGAAAATAACAGAAGGGAAAGTAGCAAAAAAACCCTCACCAAAATAATACTGTCATTACACTAAAATCCTTGAAAATTTCAGGTAATAAATCATTACAATAAAACAAAATTGACACTGTGGTCCATTGGTATTTCTCATCATATAGTGAAGAAGAAATGAAGGGTTCATAGTGGTGCTGTGTCTCTTTAAATCATAAGCATTTAGCCAGCCTTTGAAAGGTTAAGGACAATGATAAAAGAAGTTCCCAGTTCAGCCTAGACAGACAACCTTATACACATTTAATAGGTTTTCAAGAAACATTTCCAGAGAGATAAAAATCCTATCATATCCAATTGCTCTTAACCTCTTCAGTGAAATCTTTCCAACTTTTCAGATCTCAGCTCCCCAATTTAATGAGATTGCCTAAGACAAAAGAAAATTATCATATCCTTCTTGGCTCTATACTCAGTGGAAAAAGGATCAAGTACCTGAGCTTTTCAGTTCATCACTTTCCTAGCCCCAAATCAAAGCAAACTTGTTTGAAAATTGAGTCATGGCACTTCTGTGTAGAATGTGATTTGAGGCATGAATCACAACAGATGTTGGTAAATCAACATTTATATACCAAAAATAACTCTTCTCAGAGCTCTTCGAATAGACCTTGCAGGATTTTTTTTAGCAAATCATAAACAATTACTTTTAAAAAAGCATTAAAAATTGCAGACTATTTTAAATGTACGTTGCCCAAAAACAACTGTCAAATGGATAATTCATTTTACCTTGTCTGGTATAACAGAGTTAGTAGCTTCTACATGTTGCAAAGGAGTGGCCATGGGAGCAGCTGAACACTGATGATCTTCCAGCTCTGCTCACTTCTTAACTACACAGGCTGTTTTAGGCAATCTGCATATTGATTGCAGAAATACTGTCAGGTGATTTGTCTGATTAGGCTAAGAGGTGTCATAACCTTCATAAAAGGCTGCCAGACACTTGAAATAGAAATACCTTCAGAGTTGAAATTGGCACAGGCAGCAAATCTTATACCATCAGAATTAAAGTTGAAGTTTAGCACTAGGCATTAAATTTAGAAAGTAACATCATGATCATTTAGAGTAGTGCACAGTTGTAGTACATTTTCTTACTGAAAATGACCATTTTTGTGATTTAACAACCTCCCATGTCATGTTGCATTTTAGAATCTGTGTCTTGAGCAATCTACCAGGATTACATAGCTGAGACAGATTACCATTAACTAACCTCATGCAGCCTTCCAGTTGAATTTAATGTGCACTTTGATCATGTTACCTGCTGGTTCCAAAAGAGTTTTCTGTCAATGGGTAGGGGCATTTTGACCTTTTAATATAGATTTTAACATTTATATATTTTCTTTGAAAATAGATACTACTTTTCAAAAGGCATCCAGTAGGTGAAAGTAGCAATGGATGAGGGAACAATTTATCTTTTGTTGAGGTGAGACTCTTGAGAGTGCTTTTAAATTTAATCTCAACATTACAATTAATTCTTTTTTTTCAAAAGCTAAGTGAGAATGATAAGGATCAGGATGTAAAGATTATTTCATAAGATTTTGCTGACAATGGTGCAGAAAGCTGGAAATAATTTCAAAATCATTACAAGAATGGACAGAAAACAAAAAAAGTTTAGCTTCAATTATTTCAGACCATACAGAACCTTCTTATGTAAGTATGTTCTTCTTCAAGCTAAATCTCATTTGCTCTATCAGATTGTTAAAAGGGCATTGGCTTTCTAGTTCTTACTTTTCAAAAACCTAATTCATTGTTAAGACATGATAAATCTGAAAGATTTAACTAGGTTATATTAGTATACAGTTTACAGATATTTTAAAAGTCTGAGGTAATTTTTGAGTAAAAATTTCATTAAAAGGGGCTATTGCATTATACTTGAGCCTTCTTTCCCTCCTTTGCTTGAAATAGTCTGCTTTCACAGTGATCAGACATTTAATATTTAATATTTAATATTTTCTCCTTGTCTTTTTTTGTTTGTTTGTTTATTTGTTTTCTGTTTGTTTGGTTGGTTTGTTATTATTAGTTTCTTAGATACAGTTTTGGGTGGGTTTTTAATATTAGAATCACCTTCAATGTTTGTACACTGCTCTGCTATGGCATTCTTAGGTTAAGTGGTTGATGCACCTAGTTAATTTGAAATCTGTAGTGTTTTCAAGAATGCCCTAGTTACAGAGAAAATTACATTCACTACTCAACTGGCTAAGGAAGAATTAAACAATATCTAGCAATTCTTAGCTCTTTAAGTAGTTGATCTTGTGTTTGTGTATGTGTGTGAGAATGATCCAGTAGTTATCAAGTTACTTCCAGGTTTAAGCATTCACCCCTACCACACCTCCTTCCTTGCAGTTCAGATTTATTTTTGTTGTTTTAATGATGAAGTTTGACACAATAGAAAGCTTTCAAATCTTTCTAAATTTCCTGAAAACTGTAATAGTTCACTACTTCCTGCTCTTTTATTCTGCCAAGATTCTCGGAGTCAATATGGATGGGAAAATATGATCCTTTGCAGCAGACAAAAAGAAACAATGTTGCTGTGAAGTTGACTGAGTGAAAGGCCAAACTGTGCTAAAATACATTGTAGAAGCAAGTGGAATCAATCTGTTCATTTGGATTTCATCAATGTGACCATGAGCAAAACTCTGTGTTACATAGTGTGTGGTTTCATCCTTCAAATTTAGTTTACATAGCAGAAAGGAAAAGTGAAAAGAGAATGATTCTCTTCTGTCTTGTAGCATACAGTGCCAAGCATCAAAAAGCAATCTTGAAACAAAGAAAATAGCACAACTTCACCTATCAATGTGAACTTAAACTGGAAGATAAAAGTTTGAAAAAATGTTTGATAAATTCATAAAAGAAAAAATAATGAAGTATTTTTAAGTACAACGATATGACTTCTGTTTTAGGAAGCCAGTGGAACAAGCTGGTGGATAGTAGAAAAACGTACTGGGAAATAAAAATATGAAACATAGATATATCCTTTCTTGTACATACTCATCTCTAAACGTTCCCAAATTGCCACACATTATTCACTTATGTGGACCTTTTGGTGTGGCCACAAGACTGGCAATGTGTTTTTAAATGCATTAGTTCCCCTTATAGGTAATAGAGTAGTATATATAAAAAAATATTTTGTTGGTAGCTGACATGGCTGAGAAACAATGCTCTAACTGTGCTAACATAAAGCTTGCTATTGTAGAAATGTAAATAAGATTATTCATTTTGGATAGTTTCTGAGGGAAGAATACATAAAGAAGCAGGTAGTATATGATTATATGTGAGCCTTGCATAATGTTGAGATTACATTACATGTTTATTGCATATCTGTTTGGCTATATGATACGCAACATTGAGATGTATTCAGGGTCAATTATTTTCTCATTTTTGAAAATAAATGAAAATCGTATAATCTTGTGAAAATGCTTCCTGTTTGTGCTGAAAACTGTCTGGTGCAACCAGATGGAGATACACTTGATCCTCCTACAAAACAAAAAAACAAAAACCACCAAACCAACCAACCAAACAAAAAAACAAACGAAAAACCAAAAAACCCCACAACACAAACCCTCTCTCAGAATTAGTAAAAGTTATGTTTAGATTTATCTCCTGGTACCGGAAAAGAATTCCAGGGCTTGGATGGTGTCTAGATTGAGAGAAGTCATTGGCTCTGTTTCTTTTCTGAGGTAGGAATCTTCTGAATCCAACACATCTGCCATTTTAAGCTCAAAGTATAAACTGCTCTCCAGCCTACTCATCTGATTTCAGGCAAGTTTATTTATTTATTATTTTAACAGATGCTTCAGAAACTTTCAGGAAACTTGAGACTGTGGTTTAAACTCTGTTTTGTAAATTTGGGCTAAAAGTCCCAGACAACATGTGTTCTCAATATTCTGGATGTTGTGTGTTACTCTCTGTTTTTTTTGGTGTACACAGATGCTTTATATGGCAAACTTGTCATATTCTTTCAAGGTTTTGCAGTCTGGTAAACTGACACAGCCTAAATAAATTCTCTGTATTTATATTATTAGTGCATTAAGTCTATTTTTAAAAAAGTGTTCTTGTCATTAAATTTTTTTGAATTATTATACTAAAATAAGTTGACATTAAAGTTCTTCTGTTGTACCTGAGCTGGTTTCTTTATGATCAAAGGACTTCTCTCTGGTTGTATTCTGTATTCTCTTTTGTCATTTAAATTGAACTCCACTTTCACCATGGTCTATTATAAACATATTTCCTCCTTACAGACACTTTCCTTGGTTTTTGATAGCTTTTATATAAAGTGGGACAACATTTAGAATGAACAGCCAGTTCATAGTGTGGTGTGCTGTCATAGCTTTGTGAGGGATTGTACAAGGAATGGTAAGCCACACAATTCAGGTGAACAGTATTCTAGTTTAGCCTTCCCTGAGCTAAATGTTCATTGTAGCTACATGGGTATCAGGAGTTCATGAAAATGTCTTATTTTGATTGGACCATTATAAATCCATACTATCTAAGCTGACTTTTTCAAATATGCCTTTGGTGTTCCATGAATTTAAATTCTTGTTTTCAATAAGTATGGAGAGGACTCACTAAGATAATTAATATTATCAGGAAAAGACTTTATTCTTCTTCTGGTGGTGGTTATGATAGATGGATTAGTATTATGTCTGTGGACTGGAGAAAAGCAAGGCCTGGTTTACAGCTTCAAAGTAGCTGTATTTTTCATAATGGTCAAAATGATCTTGAACTGGGGCTGGGTTGGGAAAAATCATGAACATTTCTTCTCTTTCCTGCACTTAAGAGATGTGACCTCCTTTTTTCTTCACTATGGATAAACATAGCCTAACAGTGCATTCAGAGCATTTGCAGTATCCTGGTATGATCTGTCACTCTGTTCTTACTTATTGCTTTATCTGCATAACTTGAGGCTTAGGACGACACAGGTGACAGTGTACAGAAATGTAAAAGTTACCATTTCTAAAATGTATCTGTTAGGCAGTAGGGAAGAGACAGGTTTGTAATGCCTGGTCTGTCTGCATTATTTTTGTATCCTGACAATGTGCAGGGCAGCCGGGGGCAGCAGGAAACTGAGGGGGGTGAGAGTGCACTGCTCACATTGCTTCCTTCAGCACATTCCACTGGAGAGGAACAATGCAACCTCTCAGAAGATTTAGTAACAGATTTGAAAAAGAAAAATATCAAAACATAATAGAGACATGAGCAGACAATCATCCAAGAGAAAAAAGCAAAGATTACTTTCTGTGTTGTCTTGCTGGACAGTGAAGGCTCAGCACCCACTGCCACATGTTCATGGAGGGATCAGGTATTCAGATAACTAAATAATCTTTCTTTCAAAACATGTATTTATACAAACCTACTTTGATTAAGGGTTTGGCCTGGCAATTTTGTGCTAGGAGGCGTCAACTCTTTTGTGTATGGATACAAGTAAATATTAAGATTAAAAAAGAATTTTTGGCGATGTAAAAATAGAAAAGAGGGGCTGAAATATATTGAACTATGTATAGTTCTTAGTTTCAATAAAATCAGAATGTACACCACAATACGTCAAATCTAAGGACAAATTTACAACTCAAGCAGAAAGCAAAAAGCATCTGGAGATTAGACCTGCTCCTCATAAATGTTTCTTCCTCTGATTTTAGATGTACTTGGTGTTTAATATGTATATTTAGAATATGTAGCTATTTGTACACTAATATATGTATACACTGTGGCATTACTTAAGAGACAAACTTGAAAAGGAGCAATGCAAGCTGACACAGTTTGGATATATATACGCAACAGCTTCTCTCTGTTGCAACTTGACCCTGTTTCAATGCTTTCTACCTTCCTATGTCGGGCTACTTTTTTTCTTATTTATTTTCTAGTCACTTATATTTTCTGGAAATAGGACGAAATCATAGATAGATTCAATAACTAACATGAGTGCTCAATCTGGCTACTCCATTGTAATTTGGAAATTCTGACTGTATGGAGGGCACTTGATTTTGTCTGTACAAGGTACACTGCAATGAGACTCAAAACAGAGTGAAATTGTCAGAATTCTATGTATACAGCAAGAACCTGAAGTACCCTCAGATGCAGGATGTCAGACTTCAGAAGTCTCCTCACTCCACTTAGAAGCCACAGCCTGGAAATGAGAAAGGCTAATGGTGTTTCTAAAACATTTATCGACCTGGGTAAGAAGTAATTTGTCAGCCTGATTTATGGGGCACCTCATCATAGGACCACTCAGATTGTGATTCTGTAGGCTGCTTCATTCCTTCCTCACCCAAACTTTTTCAAACTCATGTCAGGCAGATGCAACTTATGAAACCCTTTTAGCCTAGTTCTTCTCCCTTCCTGAAGGAATCATGATTAATCCAACCATAGTAATACCAGAGCAATCCAAACTGATTTAGTAGAAAGAGCGCTCTCATGCTTTTGAGTGTTCCTGATATCAAAATGAAATATTAATTTTATTTTTATTTTGCTTTTTAACATAGCAATTGCTGGTAGCATTATCAAAACATTCCTACACTTAAGACTCTTTTGGAATAAGTAAGGACAGTGTGGTCCTGGATATGGAAAGCATATTGGATGTAGGAATAATCATCTCTTAGTAACCTGAGCGTATTCATTATATTCTTAAGTCTTTTCTTGCCATGGCTGAAATTTATACATCTTCCCAGTGTTAATAGTCAAATTAGCTCTCAAAGCAGTTTCAAAATAAAAAATTATTTTGACTTTGTAAAAAATAATAAAATCAGGTTTTCTAAATTACTAAACTGTTACAGATGTTCAAATAATATGTATCAACATCAAAAAATCCAAAGTATTAAGAAAATAAAATTAATGTAAATGTTGGAAGGTTGACAGGGAAAGATTTATTTAAAAGGATGTGTTACAGTTATGGAGAAGGAAGTGTGTAAAGGATAAATGGCCAGAGAATTCGTTTTACAGTTAAAAGAAAAAAAAAGCAACTTTAGTTACAATTAGATCTCATTGATTTTTGGAATTATTTTGCTTTTAATGATAGTGCCAGTAATTTTCACTGTCACCTAATTGCAGTGACCACACATTTTTCTTATTCTACTGCAGTGTCCAAATAAAAACCTGAAATCCTAAGGCAGACCATAGGAAGTTAGGTATTATGTTCTAGACCTGACTGGAAGCATATAACCTGAGTTTAAGTCTTCTGACTAGTTGCTTATCAAAAACTTGAATTAGATTTGTTTTCTGGATGAACAGAATTTTAGCCTGGAGCCTAGGGGGGACCTTATCACTCTGTACAACTAACTGAAGGGAGGTTGTAGCCAGGTGGGGGTCAGGCCCTTCTCCCAGGCAACAAGTGACAGGATGAGAGGGCATGGCCTGAAGCTGCCCCTGGGGAGGCTTAGGTTGGATATCAGGAAGCACTTCCTCACAGAGAGGGTGATCGGACATTGGAGTGGACTGCTCAGGGAAGTGGTGGAGTCACAGTCCCTGGAGTTTTTTAAAGGAAGGCTGGATGTAGCACTTAGTGCCATGGTCTAGCTGGTGTGGTTAGGTCATACGCTGGACTTGATGGTCTCAGAGGTCTTTTCCAGCCTATATAATTCTATTATTCTATATCTAACTAAACAAGGCAAATAAATAAATAAATAAATTAATAAATCTTCTACCTGTTATTACTCAGTGGTCTATTTATGGAGACATCTACACCTTCTCTTTCTGAGGAAGAGCAATAACTGCATATTCATTATTGCATCATATGCTACATGTTTAGAACATATGGCAATCCAAATAAATGAATAATGGACTAGGAAAATACAACATATACTACCTAGAGGCTGAGTAGAGTAGTATATTGAAATGTCAAAAATATGACAGACAGGACAATGTTGGAACAGTTTTGACTCTCCAAGAGAGGATAGTGTTAGCCTGAATGTACTAACAAATGCACAAACGCACATGTTCTCCCATGGACACATACATCTTGTTAGAACACTCTCAAATGCTTTTAGGAAGATTCCTATCCAAGCAAACCTAGAAGAACTTAATGAGATAAATCATAATGCAAGAGGTTTCCACTACAAGTTATTCAATAAATATTTATGAAATTATTTTTTTATACTAAAATTTGGCAGACTGTCTTTGAATTTTGTTTATCAGTGTGTTTACACTCATCACTTGTAAAAATCTAATATTCATTTGCTATGATTTCTTCAGCTGCCAATGATGATTCCTAGAGCTAACAAAGGAAATAAGATGACCTCTTTCTAATTTTCTTTCTTGATATAGAACTGTACTTCATATAAACAGTACATGTATTTGAACTGATATTGTTAATAAAAATGGTGCAAAGAAATTGCTTGACTGCATTTTTAAATCCTTGGAGCAATTTATATGACTTAAAGACTCACCAGGTCTGACATTTTAGATGTTCCATCTAACCACGAACTAACAGCTTTGACTATACGGTTGCTAAGGTTTGTTTTTTTTTTTCATAATGTGGTAAGTATCTGTTTATGCACGAAAAAGGGACATTTAAATATAATTTTGTACCATTGAGCAGCTTTTGTTTCTGAATGACTGCATGCCATTAATGACAGAGGAAAGAGAGGGATCAAATTCAAAACATTAAAAACTTTTAATGGCATGCTTATTATTTTCCATTTTGAACAATTTTTTCATGCTTGTGGAAAAGTGGTAGGTCAGTGGAAGCGCCATACTCTTTCCTCCATGCTTTAGTTCTTAAGAGGCATCTTTGCTTTAAATTCTTCATTTGCCTATGATACAATATGTATGAGGTGTACCACTGGAACAACTTTTTTTTGAGAAAATATTAGACTTTGCAGAATATGGTATGAAATATTTCTTAACTTGTCTTCTGTCACCTCACTTTTTAAAATCAGAAAATAATACCTGTCATAATCATCTTAATCCAAAAATGCCCTGCAAGGTTAACCAAGTAAAACATGTTAGAGAACAAATATTTGCTCTTCCTTTTGACAGTTGTAGTGCCCATAAAACTACTTTATGCTATCATCTGTGCTAACCTTTTTGGATCAAATGAGAATGTATCATGAAAATAACCTCCAAGTCTCCTTTAAAGAAATAACATTTTTTCAAACTTGGTCAAGTAGCTATAGTATCTACTAAGAGGACAATATAATAATCAGAATAGGATATCCTGTTGTGTAATGTATAATAGTGTGAAGTGGAATTCACTGTGGAATCTACAATTAACCCAAAGAGTTGTGTGGGTTTTTTTCTTAATCTACCATGCAGCTTTGATCTAAGAATCACTCTTCTGCTCTTTATTTATTACTTATTTATTTACTATTTATGTACTTTATTTATTACTTAAAATGGATGGAAGTTAGTGGGATGTTACTGGTAAGATTTTAGTGATTTAAATATATGACATAGCTGTTTATAATCACATGAAGTGCAGACAAAGACATGAATGGTACTGCAAATACAGAAAAGAGCACTGGAGTAGTGTTTTTCTCTACTGTCCATCTTTTTTCTACTGAGAAGTAAAACGGTTAAATAAGCCATAAAGAAGGTACATATACATTGAAATAATTACCTCTTCAATAACTGTATACTATGTGCCAATTATTTGTATGACAGTCCTTACAAATAAAAATTAAAAAACCCCAACCAAACCCCAAATCAACTAATCAGCAAAACATTTTTGGTGATTCTTTTGATCACAGGTGACTTAATGATTAGCAGTTTACATCAGATAGAACACTATTTTCAAAAACTGAAAATTTAGCACTTTTTATCTATAGTTAGGGTAAGTGGATTCAAGCAACATGAAGATACTTCACTTTCTTGCAGTTACATTGAGGAGTTAAGTGCTGAAAGATGAGAATATATCTGTGTAAACAAACACACTGTCTGTCACATGGAAGAGCACTAAAATCCTTTGAGATAACTAATGTAACCCTTCAGACTAATTGAGATGTCATCCTTGTCAAAAACCTCATGTGTCTACACTATTTGAGCCTTCAGCCTATTGTATATATATATATATAAAAAAAATAAAATAAAAAATAGGAAAAGAATTAACACTCCCTCAGACCGCGCAGCACTCTTGACAAAATGTTCTTGACACTGAAACAGGTTTGGAACTCTCTTCCAGACAAATAGATCCACATTTTTTTAACAGCTCCATGACCTGTGTTATAGTAGGGCCTTTGGTTCAACTCTCATATGTATTGCCCATTATTTCCAAAGTGATACATGTCAACTTAGTAATAAAAATTAAGCAAACAATGGGCAGTTCACATTTCAAAAAACTGTTCCTTTTTCATTGACCTCTGCAGCAGTGAGAGCACTTGAATTGTTCAAATGTCACAATTGATCCACAGAGGTCTGCTGCTGAAGAGCTGCTATCAACTGAGCTTTATATTAACTACTTCAATACAAAAAAAATTTGGGTCATATTTCCAGCACAGATAATAGCAAGAATACTCCATGTGCCATATCTTCAACTCCCACAAATTATTATATCTTTCTTGATTTGTCTGAACTGTAGTAGGTGAATTTTATACTTGTTGAGAATTCATTCTTTTAGTGTCAAGATGCCTTAAATATGCCATATGGAAAATTACTCCTTGGACCTTGGAGGTTCATGGTCAGTGTAGTAATCGTGGAAATGAATTTCACATGTTATTTATTCATCGTTTCATAACAACTCTTTTTTAAAAAATGGTTTTGTTTGAAAAAAGATGTCTTAGATTTGTTGTTTTTTCTTGTTTGGTTTTTTTGGATTTTATAATCTGTTTCCTTTCACTTTCATTCTAAATCAATTAAATTTCCAATTTATCTTAAAAATATATATGCCTTAGGGTCTTAATGGATTCTTTCTCTCTTTTAATTATATCCTCTTTTGAATAAACAAAATTTATCATTTCTGTGGACCACTGAAAAATTTGGATTGACATGATTTTCCTAACATATCCTCAAAAATCCATTTCTTCTTGCCTTTTTTTAACATTTGACATAAATACGTGTCAGTTAGATGTAAGGACCTGACATAAGTTTTATAATTGATTTAAAATATACCAAAAAGACAAAATTTTCCTACCTTCCCCTAACCTCTAAAATTCCTTCTTTTGGTCTACCCTTCCAATCCCATCTTTTGTGCTGAGCAGAATTTTTATTGAACATTCACGATGAAGCTGGGGGTTTTTTTGTTGGGTTTTTGTTTTGGTTTTTTTTTCAATTATAGCAATAGTGAGAAATGTTCACCTTTCAAATCAATACCTGGAAAGCAATAACAAAATTACTTAAAGGTATGATGAATGTTTGAGTGTTTTGTGTGACAGGTGAGAATTAATAAACTAAAATTCTTTCTGCTATCAACTTTGACAAACATGTTCAGGCTGGCTGGTAAAGTAGTTGTTCACCCTTACAGTCTCAGAAGTAGATACTATGTCAAAGCTGAGATGAATTAGGAACATTTATATTTCCAAATATTTACATTTCAGATGTGGACATAAAAAGTTCAGAATTTTGTAATGGGGTTAGATTTGAAGAAACACTGAGAAGGATTACTTCTTTTCCATCATCTAAGTGACTGGGTGTGTGCGCATGTTTCTTTAAAATGGTTTGTCATCAGTTTCTGGAAGGTAACAGCATAATCTGTTTCTAAGCTGGAGGTATTTTTACATATTGATGACAAAGTTTGCTAGTACAAAGCCAATTTCAACTAGATCCATTAGCTCTACTTTCTTTACTGGATTATTTTTCTTAATACTTGTGCTCTCTTCTCAGCAATATCCAGCACCAGTTTTATCTTATCTCTCTCGGAGCTAGTTAGCTTGGGATATGCTATAAACTACACCTTTTAAAAGAAAGAAAAACAATGTGAAATCCACTATACTAAGCAAGATATCTGAAGGTTAAGTACAGTGAATGAGGAGTCAGATTTAGAGGGACTTAAAGTTTATTTCTTTGATAATTTACTCGGTAAATTTTTTCATCTTGAAAGTAGTTTAGTGTTTCCCATTTAGTGTTAAGCTCCAAAAATTAATAACAAAAGTCTGAAAGCTAGCCATCTCCCAACAACCAAAACTTCACAAAACCTCTGCTTTGAAATGATGCAAGATCTGATGCTTTTATGATACTGACAAATAATTAGAAGTCCCTGAAGTAATTTATCAGAAATCCTCTATCCTTTTAGCTTGTGTCATATTAGCCATCATATTAAACTAATGTTGCTCTGCATCTCTCATTCTTTGAAACTACCATCACTGGAGACTTTATTAAGGGATAGACCAGAGAGGGTAAGGTAAACCAAAGCTCTAAAAAATCTTTTTAGGACTTTAGGATTCTCTGTTGAGCAGTATATCACTGTAAGTGTTCAAAAAGTCTGCTTCAACAAGTTTTAGGTAATAAATTTTAGGAATTCAGCTTCTAGTCCGAGTGAGTCTAACATTTTTTTTGTAGTCAGTAGAGATACACAGGCACATCCTAAGGGTATTTCAAGAAGCTTTTTTGAAATGTATGTACACAATAGTAGCCTGATTTTCCCCCTTGAATATAGAATGAAGTTACATTGATTAGCCACCCAAAAGTTATGTGTCTAAGCAACACTAGTTCTACCCATAAGCATATAGTGCTGACATATTCATCCATCTAAAAGGAGGAAAAATTAAGCACAAGCAAGCGTATTACTCACTGCAGAAATATTAGGAATTGCCAATATAAAAGTACACTCTAAATTGCAAAGGTGCTCATCTAGTTCAGAATCTGCCCCATGAGATCACCTACACTTTCTATACTTCAACATTAAATTGCTAAAATTTCTAATAAACAGGGCCTGGGGCACATATAGGTGATGACAGTGTTAAAGGTTACTTCTATATCCAGATGCTGTTTGGAAACCCTGTATTAATTTAACTTCCTCCCCTGCTGAAATATGCTCTTGTAAGTTTTCAGTGCTTCTGTTCCCTTGAGCTGAACATACCAGGCTGTTTACTGAAGGTAACTGCAGTATAAGGGGCAAGCAATATGTTACCTGCTGTAACTGCTGGGACTTAGGTCCACAACCATAACCAAAATCAATACTCCTGTTTATTTATTCTTCTTTCCAAAGGCCTCTTTATTTATAGGTAAACTTCAGTCAGTAGGTTTAAAAAGCTCTGAATCTTAAGCTTAATTAAAGCATCTGTTTATCACCAAGCATAACAAGCCATAAATTAAATAGATGTTTTAGTTTATTTTGCACTACAAACATGTCACTTTGATCGATATGAATTTGACTTCTCTTGTGTACAGGAACAGTCTTGAAAGTGACAGCTCACATTTTTTTCAGTACAACAGTAGGAAAAGTTGATGAATAACTGTCAAATATGATTGACTGGGGGGAGATTTTCAAAGGCACAGGTGCCTGGTCCCTATTAGCTATCAGTGGAATGTAGGTGCCTGGCTCCTGTTTGTGTCTTCGAAAGACTCCTTCCTAGATATATCAAAAGTCCTAGGCAGACTTAGTTAGCTGAGTTAGAAATTAGCTTCCATGTGTTTAAATGGATCTGAAATTTATGGAAAATAAAAGGGGACTGCATAGTAATTTTATCATTTAGAGTTTCTATTAGAGGAGTGGAACCACTAGGGGTTTTTTTGTTCTTTTGGTTTGGTTTGGTTTTATTTATTTATATTTTTTATTTTCTGTAATTTGAGAACTCTTACAGAAATTGAGAAAACAAGTGACCACAGCTGACACAGATGTTGCCTGGATAAAATATTAGTTAGGCTGGATTTCCATTCTAGATCAGGAGAGGAGTGTCAGTCTTTCCATGCACTTCCCCTCTATCTAATGGATTCCATGGACAGTTTCCAAACATGTTTCAGATTTTTATGTAACATGCTATAACTATAAACACCTGCAAAAGTTAAGGCCCTTCGTTTTGTAGAGATGGGTTGTTTTGATAGATTCATGTAACACCTTTGCATAACTGATGGTTGTTTTCATCTTATCTTGGTATTTTTACTACATATAAAAACTTCTGATCAGGCTTCCTATTTGGTAAATGCTTTCCATAGAAACTGCAAAACCCCTTTGGAATCTCAACAAATTCATTGTTAATCTGACAGATCAGTAATTGACAATGATCAGAAAATGCAGGAACACCTCCTAAATTGGTATCTTGCTGTTTGAAGGCAGTGAAAACAGCCTTCACTTAAATTCTAAATTTGGCATTTTTAGCTTTGTTTACTTTTCTTCAGTGGCTCTTTCTGGAAATAAGTCTGAATTTTTTATTGGGAGGTGACTAACCTTCCAATAATAGAAAAAGTATTTATTGCTCTTTTTTAACCATATTTTTTTGTATTGACTGAGAAAGTTTCAGCCAGCCAACCTAAATAGAAATGGTTCCATATGATTTGGCTGTCCATACATTCCCTTTAAAGAGAAAAATATACTACAATGCAGGAGTAATCCATTAGATGAGACTTATTTTAAAATTATTTGGATTCAAAAGTATTTCTGAATGTTGCAAAAAAATAGATAATTTTACAGGACTTAGGTCACCTTCTTAAACAAGAAATAGTCAGGAAAACTGTGCTTAACAGACTGACTTACTTTTTTAGTTATGAATCACTGCTTTTGAGCAATGTGGATTAATGAAGACAGGTTTAGATGACACACTTTGACAAGGATTTCTATAATTGAGATGTTTTAAATAACTTCTAAATGTATATTTTTTTCCTATTTAGAAAATACTTTGCAAATCTGTTTCTTACATCAGATGTCATCAAACATAGCTGCTAGTGAAGAAGAGGGAAAATGTAGTATATATTTTAATGAACTATGAAAATTTTACTATCTATTTTACAACACAATAACATTTAATTGCTTAGGCTGCTTTCATTGACATTATACTAAAATACAGGCTAATTACACAAAAATAAGTTTCTTGCTTGTAGTACTTGCAACTGTATTGCTGCTTGAAAGCTTTTTTGAATTCCCACTTGTGCAATTCTGGGTGAATTTGTCTTTCTTTTTATGGTGATTATGAAATATTCCTTCCTTTATAGCTCAGCTGGATAATGAGTTATCAGAAATTTGCAGAGGCATGGAATTGTTTTAGGTCTTTCTGAGTTTGTTCAATATTGGATGAAAGTAGTTAGAAAGGTGGCTGAATATGTAATCTGATACTGAATTGCGAAAACTATGTTCTGTGGCATCAGAGTTCTAAACATGATAAAAGCAGTTTTGAGAGCTCTTTGCACAGCAGAGTGTTTGATTTTCTTCTTAAGACAAATTTCCTTTTCCCTCCCTTCTTTTTCTGAAATTAAAGTATTCAGAGTAGCTAATGCATGGACTGCTTTTCAGCAGCCTAGATTTATTAACTTTATTATTTTAATTACGATAGTGCATCAAGGCTTTGAGTTTAAAATGCCATAATACCAGCCACTAACACCAGCCACTACACATTAATAAAATCCTAGACTGTTTCTATCCTGATGGTCTTCCAGTGCAAACAGGCATTACAAGGAAGTGTAGTAGAGAACTTTGATGGAAGATAAATGAGAAGACAGAACACTGACTCAGTCTCTTGTAACTACCATACCAATGTCTTGGCTGCTAAATCAGGCTGCCTCTGTTGCCTCTCAGGATAAACATTTACTAGAAAATGAAACCATGTTTATTTAGAACTGCTTTGACATGCTGCTATTTCTAAATTAATTATTCAAATGATATAAAACTTAACCACATGGAGGAGAGGGAGGAGGGAGAAATGCAAAACAAAACAAAACCAAGCAACAACCACCAGTCTTCTATGCACCTGGGCCAGTCAATGATGACAGTGTGTGAATCAGCATTCTATTGTTATGGGCTTTATACTGTCATTTTGTCCAGTTATTTAAAGTGTCTTAAATGCAGGACTTTACCTCAAAAAGACTGACAGTCATACTACTTCCTATTTATTTTTAAACAGTAGGCAGTCACTGGCTGTAAGCTATGGTCTGAGGTTTCCAAAAGATGAAAGTTTGTTGGGGTAGATGGTTAAATTGTACAGAACCTTCTTTTATGCAGCTAATCAAACTTTGTCTTTAAATTGTTTGTTTGTTCTGATTTTGCTGGGGCTGACATCCCTTAGTGAAAATTCTTGTGTTTATGATATAACACAGCTGCTGGGCAAATGACAAAGATTTAAAAATGCTGTTAGGCTGACAGGAGGAGATCAGTCTGCATATAAATATAGTACTTTAAATATCAAGTTAACCATTTGAGAGTCAGAGGGGTGGAGACTAAGGGGTTGGGGGTCCACCAACAAACAAAAAAATACCTGTTTGCTTGTATTTCCTTCTGTTCTCACCAGAACACCAGCATATTTCTGTAAGTCTGGGACACTAAACAAAGATTTATTTTAAACTAGGTAAAGGTTTATTTTAAACTAACAAAAAACTTGTAATGATTTTGAAATTATTGAGCTTCATGAGAGTAAGATTTCTTACCTATTAACTGGAGTCAAGTGGGGAATCAGGACTCACAGAAAGAAGGAAGTTATTTTCTCAGGGAAAATTAAAACCAACAGATAAACCAAACCATCCAAAGCCTTTTGGATACTTCATCTCTCCACACCTACATAAAGGCATGAACAACTGCTACACCTGTTCTGACCTTCTCTTCTCAGTTTCATTTAAATTATATTTGGTTCACTAGCCCTTAATTGCAATTACCTTTTGCAAAGGTAATTTTTGCAAAACACTTTTTGTTTTAATTTCTGTATTCTTTACTCAGTAAACATTTGCCTTTTTTCCTTATCCTTCTCTCATAAGGCCACCTGCAACTTATCAATGTGCCCTTACAATGTAAGGCTCAGAAAAGGTGGCCAAGAACCTTGTGCTTATGAAGCCTGAGAAAGAATGCAGAGAGACTGAACACAGATGTTATAAAGGATGCTGAACTCATGGCAGAGAGAACCAGAGGGAAGCCCTTGCTCTGTATGAATGGTTGTATAAGCTGTTCAGTAACCCTTCATCCCTTAGCTAATAAAAAAAAAACAACAAACGAACCTACTAAAAACCACCAAAAATATGTACATTGGGAATATAACTGATCAATAAACAAAAGACTTTCGAGGAGAGCAATGAGTGTGAGCTGGTTTCAACCCATGTATGCTTTACAATGAATCAGGATGTTGTGATGGTAAGGATGTTATAGAGCTCAGTAAGGAAATTCTTGTTTGCGTTGTGATTACACTGAATACTGGAATTACTGTCCTCCACTAAGTGCAATTTGTACTTTCACTGTAATTCAAATTCCTTCCTTCATCTCTCTGCTAAATGAAAATCCCATTTAACTTAAAATCCTATATGACATTTTAAACTCCCCATGTGTGGAATATCTAAAGGGTTCTCATCAGAGTCCTGCACTCTGGCACCACCAACAGTGCAGAACATCCTCCCTGACCTCCAGAATCCCAGAGCACATCTCTTCTGTCAACTCCTAAACTATTCAAGAAGCACTGTATTCCCTCTTGGCCCTGGACCTTCCTGCCTACTTACTCCCTATCGCTGCAGAGTTATGTAAAGCAATAGTACAGTTGGGATTTTCTGTGAGAAGTGCCTCACAAAACACACTTTTGTTGTGCAATCTTCAATATCTTCATCAAAGAAGTTGTATGTTGCATAAGCTAAGGAAAAAAGCTCAGCCTTGCAAGCAAATTGCTGTCACATGAAATGGCTCCAAATCTCTATGTGATGCCTTTCTAGCTCTCTCAATTTTCTGTGACCCTCACATATGACATTTAAGTCAGCTTCTTATCCAGGGAAAGAAAATCAAAGAAAACATCTGAACAAGCTTAATATCTTTTCTTTGATGCTTTGATGCAGAGTTTACATAGTGAAAAAGAAAAAAGACGTGTTAGAGATAATAGGGTGAAATTAAAAGCTGACTAGTCTTTCATCAAAATAATTGTTAGCACTACCACTGATTTGAAAATGAGAGCATACAATAGCAGCCCAGACTCTTAAGGCCCTTTCAGAATTTACTTCTGAAGAAAATAAGCATTTAAATAGTCAAGAGGTTTGGGCTCTATGTGATACATCTGCTCTTTGCTCTGCTCACATGTGTTTCCTGGATACTGCTTAGGAACTAGACAAAGGGGATATTCCTTCATACAAAGTGGTTAAATGTGGAGCATTATTGTGGGGGGAAATTTTATAGGGGTTCTAAAAATCATTGGTTGAAGTGACAGAATTCAAAGGAGAGCAACTGATTTAAAAATGAAACTTGATCTTACTCTTAGAGTCCTTGAATCACAGATTGCTGGTACCTGGTGTAGTGATGTGGGAAGTATTAGTAGATACTTGTTCTGTTTTTACAGTCGTATATAAACATCTCTTATAGTACATTTTTAAAGAAAAATAAAGAATTATCCCTTCCCTGACTGGTTCACTCTGTACTAATGTTTTTTTTACAAGGCACAGAAAAAAAAGTATTGTTTACTATTGCAAAGATGTCAGCTTTGACATCTAGTGGTAGTGTGTGTGTGTCTATGTATGTGTCGAGGGGAGCATGTCATACAAATTGCCTGAATTCACAGAATGGAACCTGCAGAATCAGCAGGCTTTTATCCCTTCCTTTCCACTCTGCTTCCTCTACCTCTATTAAGAAGCGCACAAAAAAAAATCTTAAAACAACACTGCATAAATGCTGATTTATTTGCCTTGTGGGCAGGGTAGACGTGAACTTAATTCCTTGAAAATTAGAGAGGCTCTGGAGAAGTGGGAAAGTAGATGGCAAAGTCTTGCCTTCAGTCACTTTTTCATCTAGTTCCTCTAAATGTTTTGACTTCACAAAAAAATATTTGATTATAAATCTATACTATTTATATGCAGAACTTAAACATGCCAATAACAAATAGCTGTCTGTGAAAACAGTAGATGACCCCTTAATACAAATATCATGTGAAGGGTACTTAGCTTTATAGATGATTTGTTAGGTGAGAGGATAAAAGCCCTGCATGGAATTCCTCAGTGATCTGAATTTGAAGCAATATGTAGAAAGCCATATGGATGTTATTGTAGGGGGAGTTGGAAGAGCTTTCTATCTATTTGAATTTCTAATGGCTTTTAGTATAAGCTAATCTGGGTCTACTGAAATAAGACTATGTGTCTTATGTGGCCCAAAATTTAATTACTGCTTTTCACTTGGTGTTTGTCTAATCTATATAAACACTTCCTCCGCCACAAAAATCACCACAGAATGGCTCACTGCAAAAAATAGTTTTATCTTGTGACAAGGTCTCAAACTCCTAATAACTATTCCTGGTGCAAAATTCTTAAATAGTTGTTTAGGGACATAGACCATACTGCACTGGAACATAAACTGAACAAGAACATTCATGCTCTGCATCACCCTTAGACATGTTAGTGGCTCTTAGGCTGTGTGAAAAACTAGAACATTGTAGGATGTTGATATTAAAACAACAATTCTCACAGAATCATAGAGTGTCAGATAGGAAGGGACTTCAAGGATCATCTGGCCCAACCTTTCTAGTAAGACCATGATTTAGATGAGATGGCCCAGCACTGTATCAAGATGAGCGTCAAAAGTCTCCAATGTTGGGTAATCCACCACTTCCCTAGGAAGATTATCCTAGTGGCTGACTGTTCTCATAGTGAAAAATTTTATTCTGGTGATCAGTCGTTGTCATGGTCTAATGTAACATTAAAATTTATTTTTGTTTTGGATGTGTGAAACAAAGTCCAACCTTGGAAGGGTCGAGTGCAAGCAGACTTTTTTTGACAATTGCCATAAGCAAAATGATACATCCAGGCAAAACAGGGAGAGAGGACAAGAAGATAGAGAGAGCAGCAAGAGAAATGGGAGAGAAAGTGGTAAGAAAGTGGTGTGTGGGTCTTACCTCACTGATTTGCAATTGTTTCAAAGGAAAAATTTAAAATGAATAGCACTGGCTAGGGTGGAGGATTTGGCCGGCCAGAGTTGAGCGCAGGGGGTGACACCTCAGGTGTGATAAGACCTGGGTGGAGATTACTCCTCTTCTCTGAGCTCCAGCCTTCGATGCCAGGTGGTCCCTCCAGGCACGACTGAGCCACCTTGACTGTACTTATGAAGTACCTGGCTAAGGGGGCTGGAACAGAGTCAGGGTTGGGAAGAATGAGAGAGAGAGAGAGAGTCACCACCAGGGGTCCAGCGAGTTTCTTCAAGATGGCGCTGATCCTGGACAGGGTCTGATGCAGAACGGTGGTGGGTCAAGAGACAATGAAACAGCCACAGCATGGATAGCCATATATACCCGAGTTCTTTTGTTCCAAAGGGACAGCTGTCAGTCAGCTGCCACAGAAACCAGGGTCACCAGTATCAGGGCCATTGCAGACAGGCTGCCTGGAGGGGAGTTTCCTCAGAAGGGTGCAGTCAAATCTTTATGGGAGAATCAGGAAAAACAGAGTGAATGGAAACAAACATGTACAGGATAACACTAAAGAAGAGACTAAACTGATTAAGATTTATGACCCTGAAATAGAAGAAGATGAAGAGTGATACGATAGAGACATACAAGAGAGGAAGGTGTAGATAAGATGAACAAGGGAAATTACTCACTGTCTCTCACAACAGGAAAAGCAGGATGCAAAAACTGACATTGCTTGACAGCAAATGTAGCGTAAAACAAGCTTTTTTCACATAAATACATAACTGTGGAACTCATTGTGAGAACATTGTAGATTTCTTGTATAAAAAGAAATGAATTAAAATTTGGATAAAGTAATAAAAGCCAGATACATGGCCCTGGCTATATGAAATAGATTTATCCAGTTGCAACTTTCCTATACAGCTACTTTGTAAAATGGTAAATTCTACAGAGTGGGAACTTGTGCCAGAGAAGGATTATTCTGTACTTACCCTATTTCTAATACCTTTCTCAGGCCACGTGCCTGGATCCAGTAGACAAAGGTGTTCTAGTCTGAATATATCTTTGAGCCAACTCTGTACTCTTCTGTTCTACAGAGCAGGATTTGCATTCCAGCTATGTAGGAGACTCTCCAGGGGGATGTATATACATACAATATGTTTTATATTTTGATTTCAGACATTGCAGTAGACTGGTTTATATCATACTCAATTTGTCTGAAACTTGCATTTTTTAAAGACAGTTAAATGTGAATTTAAGCCTTTAAGATTTTAAAACACAGTATCTCCTAGTTAGAGGAGAAAAAAGGGAAGATGAGGATTTCAGGGGGAGGTGATAGATCTGTAGGAAGACCAAGCTTAAGTTACCTGCAAATACAGGCTCATATCCCTCTCAGGTGGCCAAATCCAAGAATAAGGATTTTACCTTGTGTTTTAGTCTAGATGTTCTGACATACCATAAAGTAGCAGAGAAAGTAGTTCCAGGAATAGCTAAGTAATAGTTTAATAATTTTGTATCCATGAAATAGGACAACTTAGTGCAACTGTAGAGATGTTACAATTTTTGTCACTTAATAAGCTAATTCTGTTGGCTACATTCAGTAGTTATAATTTATCATCTAGTCTATGTATTGATCTTTTATCCTTTGTAAATGCCTTCAAAGAATGTGAAAGTGCACGTTATTAGTATTAGGCAGAAATCCTGAAGTACAAGTTTTAGCTTCTTAAAGCACATCAATTGTATGTAGTAACTGTAAATTTTTTAATATGGCTCTTTGCATGAGTTATAGGTTAAGATGTTTGCTGCAGGAACATAAAACAATAGCCTCACATTAAAGAATTCAGTCATTGCAGGTCAGGTTAGGGCCTCACAAATTTTGTTAGCTTTCGCCTAATTTATTGAATATTAATAAAGAACAATAAAATTCAAGGAAAAATATTAAAAGTATTTTGCAATACTCCACACATACAGCTTCTGCACAAAATGCTGGTCAGGCACAGCTAATACTTTTTGATTTGCAATGAACTGCTGCCACTTGTCCATCTTGATAAACTGGTTCATATAAAGGATACTCCTTTTAAAGCATAGTGTGCTCTTGTCACTGTATTGCAAATTCAAGGCACCCTTTATTTACACAGAAACACCTAAGTTTTTTTTCTTGAGAGGGGAGGCACCCTTCATTGCAGCTCCAGCAAAATAGGCTAATCAGTGGCAGGTTTCATGTCTGTCTGCCAAGAAAGGAACAGAGCCTGTAAGTATACCACATACCTCAGATGCATTCAGGTGTGCACCTGGTGTTATTTAATTGGGTGAAGGGTTTTTGCCTGTGGGTGGAAAGAACTTAGTGACAGAAGGTTTTTCTATTCTCCCACTACCACCCTATATAATGAGAAGGAGAACATGATTGGCCTATTTTGCAAAATTATTTGGGTCAGGACCAGGGAATGTTCAAGGTTAAAAGGGGAATTATTTGATTTGCAAAAGACAAATAAACAATTTCTAAGATACACAAAGGACAAAAATCATTCCTCTCCTAAGTAAACCTTACATTCTCACTGGCAGGGAAGCAGAGAGTGGATGAAGAAGGTTCATTATAGTGATTTTTTTGCAGATTTTTCCAGTAAGGTGTTTGGACGTGGGTGAAGAACAGTTGGGTTTTTTCCCACTGTGTGTCTACATGATGCATACAGGCACAGCTACTAGAAAACAGCATACTTGTGGCTGGCATGGATAATAAGTAAATGACATTGTAAAAACTTTCCTGGATTTAAAACATGATTGAAGTATTTAACAAACTCACATTCACAACAACCATCTACCTTGGTTCTATTTGACAAATAGGGGAAATGAAGCACAGAGCTTTGAAGGCCAGATCCTGCATGCTGCTCTGTGCTACTGAAAAGCCTGTGCAGTGCAGAATTCTGTGCAGAGATCATAATGATTTACAGGCCAAAGATAATCACAAGGCAGGAAGCATAACTGTTCTGCAGCTACTACTGTCCTGAAACAAAAGCTGTGGCCAAGTTAAGGTAGAAGATAACGTAACCTGTGATGCAAGGGTTATATTTCTGCCTTATGCTGCTTTATCAGGCATGTTTATTCATGCTCATAAGTAGAGGGGAGCAACCATTCTGAATTCTCTTTCTGAAATCAAATTGTAAATCATCCATCAATTCAGCACTTTAACAAAACGCAAAATCCTTCTATTCCTCCAGAAAAGGTGGGGAAAGTTGGTTCTAGTAATAGAAATACAATTTTACTAAATCTTCATCAATTAGCCAGCTCATCAGCATACTAAGAGATGGAGGAAACTGTTGTGAAATGAGCCCAGATAAAGCCATTGGCTAACTGGCAAACAACTAGCTAATGGTCACTGGGCTGGGTAAGGGCCAGTACATACAATTGTTCCAGTGTGCCTACAATGGGACAAGATATGTGGAAGAATTAACATTCCTGAGGTTTGAATATACCATGGAAGTGGTGGGAAACTCCAGGAGTATATAAGGAACACTAACGCATTCTTCCTTTGCCGGCTAGGAGTGGATTGATGCCCTGTGTAGGACCAGGCCACCACTGCAGGAAGAAGGATCATTGGAATGCCACAGGATCTGCTGTTGGAATGTCACAGGATCTACGGGTGGTGATACCCTTCTCTTACTCTTACTCTTATTCTTACTTTTACTCTTACTCTTACTACATTGCTTGTGCTATTTTGTTGTTCACCAAATAAAACTTTCTGTCTGTACCCTACCCTTCGTGGCTGTACTTTGTTCTCACAGGATCTGAATAATAAGTTACATCAGCCACAGGGTGGTGGAAGGTAACGCCTTCCAACTTGAGATATTCTGTGATTCTACAGTTCCATGGAGATGTAGAGCCAGCCTCAATTATTTTGACCTGTTACTCTAGAGGTATTAATTGGCTTCTGCTAAGATGAACTGCATGTAAGAAAATAAACCAGGTGTTACTGAAGGCAGGCATGTATGACAAAAATACATTTATTTCTGGAAGGAGGCACACAGGTCAAGCGCTAGAAAGCCATATATACTTGTACATTTTAAAAATTGGATGTAGCCCATAGTCTTGTCCAAATGAAGTTTCTTGTATTTCTGTATTGTTTTTATCTCTTTCACTTTACAATACCTTTTACTGGGGGGTGGAAAAAGTGTTAAACTCTTCAAAAGGGGAACTGTCAGGAACCTGTCAGTATGTAAAGGTGAAAAGGTTGTAACCATGCATGTTGTAATTTTAGACTGCAGCTTAGAAAGGCAGTTAAAGAGCAGCCTAACTTTAAGTCTCTGAGTCACTTCTTTAGAGTGACACATTTGTAAGAACTGCCTCCTACTTACTGTGTCCTTGTCACTGTACATATTATGAACCTTCTATAATTAACCACCCTAAATTCTGCATCCCTCCTCCAACCATTTGAAAGCAGTAGATTAAGCAGTTCCTTAACTTTAGAGAGAACTGCAATGTCTGTTGATTATCTGAAATATTTATTTTTCGAGTATGTGAAAAATGTGAATTGTTAGAAGAAAGTATAAGAAAAAAAAACGCAAAGATCATTAGAAGAAGTACCAAAGGGTGAAACACAGTGAAACCTTCACATTTATAAGTTTGCCAGAGAATCACAGTTTTCTGTGGTCTTCTATGGCTTTTGAATTGACTAATATAGGAGAACACAGAATGATCTCACACTGCTCTGGTCACTTTCACACATTTAACACTCTCTGTGCCCAAAGGGTCAGGCTGTAGGAACTCAGACCCCGCATGGAGAGGGGCAGATGTGGACCTGCACCTGTGGAGGACCCTGTGCCAGAGGAGGTGACTGTTCCTGAAGCAGATCATGACTCTGTGGGCAGCCCAGGCAGTTCCTGAGGGAATGCATCTGATGGGAGAGACTCATGTCAGAGGGGTTCATGAAGGATTCTTTCCCATAAGGGGAACCCTGGATTGGAACAGAGGAAGACTGTGAGAAAGAAAGAGCAGCAGAAACACTGTGTGGTGAACTGACCCTAAACCCCCCTTCCCGTCCCCTGTGCCCTGAGGGGGAGGCAGCAGTGAAGGGATACTAGGAAGAAGGGAGGGTTGGGGGGAAGGTAGTAAGATCTGGTCATGTCTTCTCTTTCTACTGGTAAATTATTATTTTTTTTCTTCCATATTTGAGTCTGGCTATTTTTGCATGTTACCTTTATCGCGAAGTGAAAGCCTCCCTATCCTTGTCTTGATTAATGAGCCTTTAGGTGGATTTCCTCCTCTCTATCCCATAGTGGGAGTGGGGTTGACTGAGCAGAGGCCTGGTTGATAGGAGCTGAGCCTGAACTGTGACATAAGGGCACAGCAACACCCCTTATATTTATCCCTGACATCCCTCATAGTAATCCCTGAAATGAATTCTGGCATCAAACACCCACTGGCACTGAACCCACTGATTCCAAATTGTACATAATTTTGTTATCTGTTTCTTAAGTATCTTTGCATAGCCAGCACCTCTCTCTGCAGTCTTCTGTTGATTTATTCTTGCCATTCAGCAGAGATCCTCAGCTCTTGCATTCCTGAACACGTAAGCATTTGTAGCAACACCAAGCAGAGATCTAGGGAGAGCAGTGTTTGCTCATCTATCTTTTCTCCTGAACTGCTAAGGGCCATGAGCTGTGTCTCAAACTAGAATATACAATAACTGATTCTATTTCTTTGCTATCCATATCTCAGCTGCTTAAGAAGACTGCATTCTGTATGATTCCCAACAGAAAAACTCATATGGATTGACAGTTATTTCCAAAGGATAACAAAGAGAGGTAGAGAAGAAACATCACCAAGAAATATGCAAGTATTTAGAGGAGCAAGAAACATAGTTGATGAACAGTTGAAATGGCCCCAGTGAAATAGATAAGTCCTGTGCCTAAGTCCTGGGTAGTGAACATCATAATATTTTACTGATTTCTTTGTATGATTCACAAATTAGTACTTTTCAACATCTTCATCTTTGCATGGGAAAAGAGGTAGGAAATACAAATAGGGTGTTCAGTCAGAGTTTCAGAGCTGTTCTTGAGTCTATGTTGATTCACTAATCAATCTGTACAAAAAGACCAGCATTTCTTTCTCTTTACTTTTGTGCAATGGACTTAGTAGGCCCTGATAGTGGATACGTTGAATGCCTAAGTTCCAGAAGGAAAGATACTATGTGAGTGTAAAGTTGTTTCAGGTATGAGTTCAAGAGCATCTCTTTGCTTTTAACAAGCTAGACTGCAATGCCAACAGCCATATAATCCTCTTCTCATCTCCCTTGTTTCTTACAAAATTCTATTTCCATGGCTGGGAGCTATTTTTTTCAGTATATTATTCTCTATATAACACTATATACTCAAGAAGCCCAGGGGGGAAAAAATTAAAGAAAAACAAACCAAAAAAAAGATTTTAAAAAAGAGTGCATTTCTCCTGTTTACCTCTTACCAGAAAATAACACAGTAGTTAGATTAAGATGTATACTGACAAGAGTTGGGAATGATCAATAAAGAACAAAAGAAAAGAAACAAAAGAACACTCAGGAAATCATGCAGTAACTTTCATTGGTGATTATCAAAGATATAAAGGGTACTTGATAAAGTTTTAAAGTGAAAGACTAGAGCTTGCATTTTTTGGTTTGCTAAAGAATTGTGAGATATAGCATAAATGAGTTCATGGATTTCTTCCTCACTGTTCAACACAGATTTTAGATGCAAATAGGACAATAAATATATTATTGCAGAAGAACAAAAAATATGAGCCTTTTGTCTCTGAAACTTTTAACTTCAAATTTCCAGTCAGCAAAATAGTTATTTGTGGTTCTCAAGTCCAGATGTACAGGTGATATCTTAAAGCAAAATTACTTTGGAGCTAGACCCTCTTATCTTGAATGAATGGCTTGGTATTTTTTAATGGAAATGATGACTTGCACTAACTTTATGAGAAAAGCTGGTTTTTTTGCTGAGTGGGAATGAAATATGCTAGAAAAAAATCTCTATCAGAAACCCAGGTTATTTTGAACAGTATTTAGTAATTAGTATTTAGTTTTACCTTTGGAAAACCAGTCACTGATTTATGACACATAAAGATATACTGAGAATGATTTGTCACATGCAAGATGAAAGAAGCTGAGCTAAATAACTCATTAGATATTTCAAATATAAAAAGTCCGAATTATGGTTACATATGATACTGCACTGAATCAAGGCACTGAATTACTACGGCGTTACTTTTACTAGAACTTGTTTTACCACAGGACATGTTTTAACATTCCTGGGTAGTTTTAGCCTGTTTTCTTCAGCATTTTTCCAAATCTGTGCCTAAAAACATCTTTTCATGGTTGACAGTGTATTCCTATTGCCTTGATTTGTTCTGCATTTGACCTTTGTAAAAGATGTATTGGGGCTTAATTCTGTTGTTGTTGTTTACTTAGCAGGAACTCAGACTGAGATGAACACAACTGAGTTTACATAAACTGAAGGGTCATTAGGAGATAATGACTTTCAGTCAGTACTGTCTGAGGCTGAATTTGAAGCAGAATCCTAGGGGTCAAAGGCTTAAACTCAAATTTCCTTTTCCCCTCTCCTTAACAACTTATCAGATTTTATCTTGTAATCACCAGCTGTTTAAACAAAGAAATGAAGGCACAAGTTTATTTCCTTTGAATCAATCAACAATAAATGTTGTGAGATGGTGTTTTCTTGAAGATGGGTATGAAAAACTACCAAAATAATCTTATGCAGATTTTGTGAGCATGCATTCAATAGTGACGAAGATAATGATGATTCCCTGCACATAGAGTTCTTGTATTTAATAAGAATTAAGGGTGTAAAGACAACCTTGGCACCAAAGTCTGTTCCACTTATTAATGAATAGAAGCAAAAATGAATTTTCTGATACTGCTCGATTTATGCAACTTAGTTTAATTGTCAGTGTCTTATGGAGTCAGGAAAAGACTGAATCTGAAGTCTTTCTGATGCCACCAGTAAGCAGCTGGGGTTGGGTTCCTTCTTAGAGTTTCTTTTATGTAAGTGAAAACTGATGGAAATATTATTAATGCCAGAACTAAATAACACTTTCTAATTGTTAGTCCTGTTCTATTTTTAACTAGAGGCTGAGATCAATGAACCAGTGAGCAGACTTATCAGCTATATCTCCTGAACTTGAAAGCTGCTTTTCTTGAAAGGAATAGTGATAATATCCTTGCTTGCAACATGGTTCATATTTTCTCTGTAATAGGAAAGGACTTTAAAGAAATATTGACATTTAAATAAATAATTTTTCCAAGGAGGAAAAAAAAAAACAAACCTAAAACACTTTTGAAACTTAGGCATGGCACTGCTTGGCAAAAGATAAGAACTAGATAAGCTGCTCCAAGTTCATGAGGGAAAATAGTTGATTTACAAAAGCTTATGCTGTGAGGCATGTGAATTAAATTATTGGAGAGTAGAACTAAACATGGGAATTTCTAATAATGAGTTGAAAAAAAATGTCATGTATACTGCAAAATATTAGCATGCTTTTATTTCTAAGTTATCCAAAGCAGCAGTCTGAAAGTAGAATTTCCACATGTAGTTTTAGTAGATGGTGACTCCAATAGAATCTTAGAATATGGAGAGTTGGTAGGGACCCATCAGACCATCAAGTCCAAATCCTGTCCCTGTATAGGGCACCCCCGGGATCACACCATACACCTGAGAGTGTCATCCAAACATTTCTTGAACTCTGGCAGGCTTGGTGCTGTGACCACTTCTCTGGGGAGCTTGTTCTATTGTTCAGCTGCCCTCTGGGTGAAAAATCTTTTGCTGATATCTTACATAAACCTCCCTGATTCAGCTTCCTACTATTTCACTGAGTCCTATCTTCAATCACAGGAGTGAAGAAATCAGAACCCAGTCCATCTCTTTCCCTCATGAAGAAGCCATATACTGCAATGAGGACACCCCTCAGCCTCCTTTTCTCCAAACTGAGCAATCCAAGTGACCTCAGCTGCTCCTCATAAGTCATCCCTTCCAGACCCTTCACCATCCTCATGACTCTCCATTCAAAGCTCTCCCATAGCCCAATGTCTTTTCTATATTCTGGTGACAAAAACTGCACAGAGTACTCAAGGTGAGGCTGTACCAGTAGAGTGGTACAGTCATAGAATCACAGAAATCATAGAATCATAGAAAGTGAGGGGTTGGAAGGGACCTCAAAAGATCATCTAGTCCAACCTGCCCTGCCAAAGCAGGGTCACCTATAGCAGGTCACACAGGAACATGTCCAAGTGGACTTTGAATGTCTCCAGGGAAGCAGACTCTACAACCTCCCTGGGCAGCCACAGGACAGTGCCCTGTCACCCTCACAGTGAAAAAATTCTTCCTAATATTTATATGGATCTGCCTATGCTCAAAGTTATAACCATCGCCCCCTGTCCTGTTACTAGTCACCCCTGAGAAAAACTTTACTCCGTCCTCCTGGCACTCACCCCTTACATATTTATAAACATTGATGAGTTCACCCTTCATTCTCCTCTTCTCCAACATGAAGAGACCCAGCTCCCTCAGCCTTTCCTCATAAGGGAGAAGTTCCATTCTCTTAATCATCTTGGAGGCTCTGCGCTGGACTCTTTCAAGCAGTTCCTGGTCCTTCAGGAACTGAGGAGCCCAGAACTGGACACAATATTTCAGATGTGACCTCACCAGGGCAGAGTAGAGGGGGAGGAGAACCTCTCTTGACCTACTAACCACAACCCTTCTATTGCACCCCAGGATGCCATTGGCCTTTGCCACAAGGGCACATCATTGATGGTCATCCTTTCGTCCACTGACACCCCCAGGTCCCTTTCACCTAAGCTGCTCTCCAACAGTTTCCTGTCTTGACCAGCTGGTGACACTGTGCTTGATGTAGCCCAGGACATGGTTGGCCCTCCTGGCTGCCAAAGCACACTGCTGGCCCATATGCAGTTTGCCATCAGCCAGGGCCCCCAGGACTCTCTCTGCCACACTGCTGTCCAGTCTCTCATTCCTCAGTCTGTACTTGCCACTAGGGCAATATTCTTCCCTGTTCTTTCTATCCATCCCATTTCCTTGCACAGTTCTTACTTTCTGTGTACCGCATATACACCCACAACTGGTGCCCACCATCACCTCTTTAATTTCTCTGGCTTCTGCTCTAGGTTCCCTGAAGCAGCTTTCTTCTGAAAATTAAAACAAACTGAAAGACAAGGGATAAGAATATGAAGAATTCTTCAAAGAATATGTGGTTTTATTGAAGGTAGTGCTTTCTAGAAACTGGTAAGAAATACACCTAGCATTCCTATGATGATTTCTATTGCAATGCAATATTTCCAGTCTACTTTATCAAGAAGATGTTCATGTACAGTGAGTTCAAACATGACTACAAATACCAAAAATTTAAATTAATACATGCTCATTCAGCTCTTTCTATGCTATAATTGAACTCTCTCAAAAACTTGTTAGCCAAGAGTTCTGTTCCTAATTGATTGAGGAATAACACTAACATGAGACCAGAATCGTTGAAGCAAGTTAAATTTTGATTAAATCTTACAGATCTCTCAGTCTAAACAGAGAGGGGTATTAACTTTAATTAAAAATCTAGTAGTATTCATTGCAGATAATAATATTTTACATTCTTTAATTCTATAAGTCTTTCTGTGAAAGGGGAAGTACTTTAATAGTCAGGGATGGAAATATAATACCAAAAATCTTCTATTAGAAGAATATCTGCAAAATATTAATTCAAAGTTCTAATTTTAAAATTTCTTAATACACCTGATATAATGCCTGTGTTGAGTTCCTTTTATATCCATTATTTTGTAATAAATGTGCTTACAGGTCAAGAAGAGAGGAAAAGTACAAGAGCAAGCTTTAGTATATTTTAAACAATCTTCTTAGACTATATATGAAATGCCATCTTTCCATCTATGATAACTGTCAGTACCTTTAGACAATTATAAAAAATAAAATAAAGTAAAATAAAATAAAAGGATACAGTGAGCACTCAAAGAAAGAAGTCAACGAGTCTTTAAAATAGTGTCATATTAATAAGTAAAAGGATAAGTATGGCTGGGGAAATATTACTTCAGAACGTATTATGTCTTGCTAGAGAACTGACCAAAGAGAAGCCATCTGAATGAGTTATACCCAGTTTTTCCCTGCTTACTATGCTAACTCTAAGGCCCAAGTAGAAACTCAGCATGGATATAGCTACATAGGGAACACACTCCTGATTCGTACCTGCATGCTGAACATCTACAAAGGAGGTGTGTTTACTTTTGAAAGCTCAGTGCAAGTCAGTCTTATTTTTTTCTTCCTCAAAGAACAGCCATTCCAAAAATTTCCTTTCGTTAGGAGTGTTTCCACACTTTTGCAAAAATCTTTTAAAGTAGTTAGCATTTGTCCTTATTTTGAAAGAAATTTCTGAGGCTTTTAATTCTCAAAACCACTCTGCCACTAAGCCTCCAGGCTTAGTTACTGTGTCAGAATAAGCTCCGTTGAATATAGCACACTACAGAATTTTTAGTGAAGATCCACTCCTTTATTTTAAATACAATTAGCCCAGGTTCAAAAACTGTAAGCATCCTCTGCAAACCAATATCCAGAAGACAATAGTTTTGTTTATCAGTTTATCAATTTGGGCATAATTTCAGCAGAGACTCCAGTTACAAATGTTATTTGATGTGCTTTGAAGTCCCAGAACACAGGAGAAGAGTCTTAGAAGAGTGTTTTCAAGCTTGACACGCAAATTGTAGCATAGTGAAATGACTCCTGACTACATTTAGTACTGACATTGTTGGCCAATTTGTCAGTAGCTGCTGAAACCAATTGCTTTTTCTTCCAGAGAAAAAAAAGAATCCCACAACAGGAGTGAAGGGAGGAGGTAAGCTGTGAGTTGTATGTCTACGTCATCAGGTTATGAGACAAGGAAGAAAGGAGTATGAATTGTTAAATGTATTAACAATTAAATTATCTTTCATTATTCCACCCACCTCTGTGTGCCAGTGAGCTTCTGTGTCCCTTTAGTGATCATTTCACAGGAGCCTTCTCTCAGTATATGAAAAAGTGAATGTAATTACTAGTTGCAGAGAGATAATTAACCAGTCATTATTTTCTACCAAAATGGCTAGTCTGAGAGCTAAAATAAAAAGAGATCTCAGGTGTCAACTCAACAGTTGATGAGACATTTAAAAAAAAAACAACTCCAAGCATCTCAATAGCAGCAACGTTAAACCTCAACTACGTCTCTGGCATCTCATACTAAGAGAGCTTGTTTCTATGAAGAAGGCTGTTCACTTACTTGTTATTTTATCTGGCTCTGCTCCCTGCACAAAAATCAATCTCCAATTCCTTTTAATGTTTAGCACTAAATCTAGAAAGCAAAACAAAGTATATGAGGCTTGCATTTATTACAGCAGCCTCTTGTATTTGCCTTAAGGGCAACCTTCTAATCAAGGGAATGAATAAACAGTCATTGACTTAGTTTCAAGGAACATGGAAGGCAGCTCAATCTTCCTGAAGGCCAGCATAGAGAAGGGGCCTCGAAATCATAAATCAAAACACTATCAGCCTGCTAATTTGGTCTGGTAATTATTAAGATGTTAAAGCATTTGTGCTACTATGTTTATTGATGGAGGCTGAGAGACAAATGCAAACTTCCTTAAATCTCTGCCTTCATCGAAAATGTAAGTATCTTTTAACCAATACAACATTTACAAGGACAGATCTTTTTCTTCAGTTTGCTTATTGGCCTCTCTCCATTTAAAAGCTGTAGAAGCTTTTAGAAGCTTATATGAACTTGTAAATAGATATATACATTCGTATTTTTATGCATGTAAATAGTCAAAGTGCTTAATAAGTCAAACTGGTATGTCATACCTTACACTTCCTGTGAAGCTGATTCACTGAACACTGAACATCACATTTTCTTTTATTCCTGCTTGGTTTTATGAATCTTAACATCTGTGATCTCTTCAAAAGGAGTTGAGTTTCCACCTTTCCTTTAGGCTGCTACAAGGATATGTGTATGATCATCACAGAAGTTCCAGTATCTGAATCAGCTTCTTGAATAAGTGCTCTGACTGACTACTAGTCCGGGGTATAAAAAATGAGTGACATCACCTTCCATTTTTCTTCCTCTGGCAGTATGTGCTAAATGAGAAGCAGGATATATTCTGGGTAGACACAAAGAATCTGAGAAACCTTTGGACTCTTTTATTATGCTCTAAAATGCTAGTTTATGCTCTTCATGGTTTCAGAGAAATCTTCAAGAAAGGACATACTGAAGGATCTGAAGGATCCAAGGAGAGAAACATAACAAATTTTTGCCTTATTAGTATTGTTTTGTGTCACAGTTCTTAAGGCCAGCTTCCTCTGGACTTTTTTAGTGTTTGGGTTTCAAAATTAACTAAAAATCAAAACAGTTCTTTCAGTACCTCCTCCTCCCCTCAGATTTTTAATATTTTCTAAACAATTACATTATGAAATTAAGAAATTACACCTAAATTAAAAAGTTTTTAAACAATATATATATTATTAGTAGTATATATATAGTATTATTAGTGTTTAGCAGGCTGATGTTTATGATATAGAAAAATTAGAGCAATTTGATTAAGGTAGGCAGCACTGTAAAGGATGCTTAGAACTCCAAAAAGATGTATTTAAGTAACCACTCAGGCCCAACTGAAATCCCAGTTTCTTTTGTTGCCACAGGACTGTACATCATTGCTTTCTCAAAAGTTTTCTTTCAAATTGGCATACATTTCTCATACAGTTTTCTACAGAACTTCTTTCTGTTATGATTCCTTCCTTCCTTCCTTCCTTCCTTTTCTTTTCCTCTGACTCTTCCTCTCTTTTTATCTTTCTCTCTCACTTTAAAGATAGACTAAAACTAAATCCGAGCTAAATTTTTCAAGCATATCTTCCTAAAATTAATATATTCAGATGGAAATAAGGAATTTAGTAACTGAGGCCTCTGAATGCTGAGAACAGCTTGATTCAAACATTTTGACAGTGTCTATGCTTAGACTGACCTTGATATTACAAAACTCTAATATGCAACGTTCTCCTAAGGACAAGTGTTTTAAGAGTTGACTTAAAGCTTAGAAGACCTTTATGAAAAGCTATAGCCCAGGTAAATAAATTCAGTGGCAATTGCCCTGCTATTACTAAGCTGACTCTCAAGGTAAGAGAAAGAAATCTTCTGTTAGCACATATTTATGGCTTTGATTTCTACCACCAAATAACAATGTAAACAGAGGAAATGTAGTTTATGAGGATTGTTATCCAAACATGATCTCAAAAGAAATCTTAATTTTCTTGTTGTGGAAATAATTCAAAAGGATTTAATTACTATATGGTACTAAGTTAATATTATTCTTTTGAGGTATGGTGATCATTTTAGTGACACACTCATGGATTTGGAAAATAAACCAGTCCTAATTAAAATTGTAAGTATTGCCTATTTAATTTATTAAAAGTAATCTTCTCCCAGGAGCATTCTGTTTGCCTAAGTTCTTAATTGCTTGACCTTGGTATACTTTGACTTCTTTCAGGGAAGGAATGTGCATATTATTAGAAGAAACATCCATATTTTTTTCATTTGACCGACCGTAAACATGCCTTCAAATGATCATGCTGTCACTTCTTTTTTTCTTTGAAATTATAAAACCAAGGATGAATACTAGAATTACATAATTTCATTATGTATTAGAAAATTATCTGACAGAATGCAATACCTATTCTAATAGTTGAGGGTTTTTCTTTGGTTTGGTTTGCAGGAAATATGATGTTTACTTTCAAAATGGCATGAAAGCTGTTTTAAAAGTCTGCTATTCCCCAAGACAAAATGGTGGATGATTTTTTAAATAGAAACATCCAGTTGTTTTGATGCCTTGGTAAGAAAATTAACTGATACGGTGGTAATTTACATTAGGTGAAGATAATTTTTTTCATCTTGAAACTTTAGCTCCTTGAGCAAGAGTCTGATTTTGCTTGTTATTTGTGTGTTATCATCCCTAAATTACTCATATTCATATTTGTAATGAATACAAATAGTCCATTGGTTATATCTGCCAGAATAATTCTGAGGTATCTGCCAGAATAATTCAATAAAACCCTCTGCAGTTTACTAGCACGATTTCGCAGTAGCACATGGGAGCTGAAGATTTCATTTTCCTTGGGGTCTGCAAAAACTTTAAAGGAAAGAAAAAGAAGGAAAAAGAAAACCATAAATTCTAACACAATTACTCTTCTAAATCATCTGCTTTTAGAAACTAAGCTTTTTTCCCTCCCTTAAGTAATGTTTAGGAAGATAAACACCTCATCCACATTTTCTTCAGTGTGTGTTATGTATATGTGTCCCTATTCATTGTTCCTCTCTTTTATCTTATTTCATGATTATTTTAACTTATCATTCAGACACATTTAGTATTACAGAACCAGTTTAGAAATAAATCAAGACTCTCTTTAATGTGATTTTTAAACAGAAGTAGTTATTTTGAATGTAAATATATTGCTCTCTGCTATGAATGTGATCATTCATAGCCTCAAGATCAGCAGGCATACAGTCCCCTATGCAAAGGTTTGCTTTAAACCCAGAAAGTTGCTAATCAAAAAGTTACAATGAAGAAACTGTGATGAAGATGAAGCATCAATTTTAGCTGAGTAAACAGTGTCGTAAAACTCCAGAAATGTTATTCCAATAAATTAAATCTTGAAATCCCCATGCAGATGCAATAGAAAGTTTGTCTTTTGAACTTTTCTAAATCACCTTTGAGATAAAAGAGTTTTGTATGTTAGATTACTACAAAACTAATGAAAAAATTCAATTTGTTCTCACAAATCCTTTTGTATGCATAACATGATGTCCTGGTTTGAGCCAGGATAAAGGTGATTTTCTGGTTTGTACTTTTGCTTTCAGCTAAGACTCTTGTAAGTAGTTGCACCTGCTGAAATTAACAGCAAGTTTCTCAGACAGTGTCTATTTCTCGGACTGATAGCACTGGATGTTTATAGTTACTGCTAGAGACTGGTGTGCAGAGCCAAGGACATTGCTCAGTTCTGAGGAACATTTTACCCTCCAGAAGGAGTAAAGAGGTCCCACCTGAACCCCTCCTTTGGGGAGGACCGGACAAGATAGATGCCAGAACTGACCAAACAGTATTCCATCCCATACACGCCATACTCAGTATAAATTTGAGGGATCAAAAGGGTCAAAGACCCTTCTTCCTGCTCTTCCTGCCCTTCCTTTGGCTGTTCCCTGTTTGCTTCGGCTTCCTGGGAGGATTCCGTCCATTCCTCTGCCTGTGGTCCTGATCCGTGCCAGCCTGAATCTGTGTGTTCCTGCCTCCAGCTCCCGACTGCTCCTGACCCCAGGAGTCCAGCCTGGACTTTCCCAGGGCTGCCCTGCAGCCTCAGTGGTGACGTGAGAGTTACTGGGGGAAAAGGGGGAGGAACCTGGTATCAATTTTTCCTGTATATTTATTTGTATATGTTTAGTAATTTTTCCTATTCATCATTACTGTTTCATTATAGCTGTGTAGTTTAGTTTCCAACCCATAAGTCTCTCTCCCTTATTCTTTCTCCTTTCCTTATCAGGGAGGAGAGGGGGATTAATAGAGAGGATCTGTTATTTGGTTTAATTGCCAGGCCAGTGTTAAACCGTGACACATGATTATGAAGAATTGTACCTGCAGTTTGAAAAGCTGCACTCAAGTAATTTAGATTATTTTATATTGATCTTCATACCAATGTCTGTTGTTTTGGCATTTTTTTTTCTTTATCATCATTTAGAAGTTAAATGTCACATTCAAAAATATGTTCCCAGTCATGCTTAGTCTAGTCATGTGAGCGAGTAATGTGTGTATAAAATTGAAGATACAAACAGCAAGATTACTATGGTGACTTGGAAAATCATACACTACAGTAGCTATAGTGGGGGTAGTGGGTATCCCCATATGTTCTGTGAAATCTAAATGACCATAAATTTCAGGTAAAGGACAGTGAAGTCTTGTGATATTGAAAAGTGATTCTGTTGCTTAAAGATTGTTTTTTTTTCCTGATATGCTGTGCTCAAGATGTAGTTTTGGAGATGACAGATACTGAACATTCAGAAATGGCAGTCAGAGGCCATCATAGAGACATCATAAAACCCTGTATACAGGAGATTAGGGCTCTGACTGCACTCTGTATTTTTTGTATACTAAGTAGATCTGAAACTGAAAAGTCAGCTATGCAGAAAGATCAACTCAATTTCACAAGAGATATTCTTATCTACAGTTTTTGTGGGTCAGGCTGTGTTCCTTATCACAGTTCTGCCCTTTTTCCTGTTAAGGCAAATGAACTACCTAGGGTTATATTATTGCTGTTGAATTATTTCATACTCACAATATTTGGGGATAACAAATGTGTCAGATAGTTGTCACCTAAATCCACCTTACCACAGGTATAGCTAACAGAAAGAAAGCAATTGTATTTCAGAGAAGGGTATTTAAGGGTACACATTTTCTCTGAGATCCCCTCTGGAAAAGACTTCTAGAGGCTTCTCCATGCCTATAAGCATTTGGACTAATTAACCATTTCTCATACCCAGACAAGTAAGTTGATTTCAGTTACAAGGTGTGATTAGTCACTGCTGTTTGATGTTTGATTAATGTGGAGCTCAGCTGGCTGATAGAAGATTATTAATGAGAACTTACTGGAAAAAAAAATTATGTGAACGTTTTCACTGAAGTTTTTTTGAATCTTGGAAATAGTAGGTACAAATTAGAATATCAAATTCTTGCAAGATAAGCTCTTAGACTCACAGTCCCTGTTGAGAGAGATGGTATCATTGGTTTTGTCCCTTTTGTTTGGTGTACTACTGTCACACTAGTGAAGAGCAAGACAAACATTGTTACAAAAGCTTGGAGAGACAAAGCTGAAATACACAATTTCCCAGTTACTTTTTTTTAGTTGAAGTGTGTGAGGAAAAAGAAGGAAAACTGAGCTTCTAACTGTAGTTTTTACTCCATTGACTTCTCTCTTTCCACTGACTATTTCTTGTGATTAACTTAATTAATTCCTAAAAGATTGATGAAGATTTTTCTAGTTTGTA
Source organism: Florisuga fusca (assembly GCA_038090715.1). Taxonomy (NCBI): domain Eukaryota; kingdom Metazoa; phylum Chordata; class Aves; order Apodiformes; family Trochilidae; genus Florisuga; species Florisuga fusca. The sequence continues at coordinate 3,185,778 of JAAWXA010000014.1, forward strand.
GATTTTTTTTGAGAATATATTCAATTTAAGATAACTGACTTTATTCATTCTATTGTGCTAATTATAACTGCAGATATTTGCAAGAAAGAAATTGTCTCAGTCACAAGGATCCTGCAAAACTTCCAGTTTTATGAGTTGTGTCATAACATCAGTAACATAATTCTTTTATGAGTAATTGAATGTTATGTTTCTAATTTGAACCATGGTTTATAGTTCATCCCAGAAGTGGAAGCCATTTCAAGGTTAGGTCCAGTAATTCCTTTCTTTTTCTTAATTTGTGACAGTGGCATTGTTAATTCCTATTGGATAAGGTACTGCATATATTAATTTTCTACTATCCTTTTAATATATTTCTTTGTGTGTTATTCAAAAGTATGAAAAATATACTGTAGCTGAAGATAAGATTAAATGGAGCTTCAGCTTGCTGCTCCAGATGAACATAAGTACAGCCACATGGTACACAAATAAATTGCCCCTTTGGTGCACAGTGGTGGAATGTGTTTTATTCATCCTACCTTCCATATTTTTAATAATTAAGAAATAGGAATAAAACTTTTATAAACTCCTAGGGTTGCAGGCAAATAGCCAGGCTGCTGGCTGGCTTGAGGTTTAGCATCCAGAATGAGGACAATAAACCATACCTGCTGTTTGGACCCTAAAACAAAAATCAAGCCAGCTTCCATACTGCAGGTATGGTTTATTGTCCTCATTCTGNCCTCTGCAGTTTTCTAGCATGATTTCGCAGTAGCACATGGGAGCTGAAGATTTCATTTTCCTTGGGGTCTGCAAAAACTTTTTAATTTAGGTGTAATTTCTTAATTTCATAATGTAATTGTTTAGAAAATATAGATGTGTAATAAGAGACAGACTCTGTATTTTTTGTATACTAAGTAGATCTGAAACTGAAAAGTCAGCTATGCAGAAAGATCAACTCAATTTCACAAGAGATATTCTTATCTACAGTTTTTGTGGGTCAGGCTGTGTTCCTTATCACAGTTCTGCCTTTTTTCCTGTTAAGGCAAATGAACTACCTAGGGTTATATTATTGCTGTTGAATTATTTCATACTCACAATATTTGGGGATAACAAATGTGTCAGATAGTTGTCACCTAAATCCACCTTACCACAGGTATAGCTAACAGAAAGAAAGCAATTGTATTTCAGAGAAGGGTATTTAAGGGTACTCACTTTCTCTGAGATCCCCTCTGGAAAAGACTTTTAGAGGCTTCTCCATGCCTATAAGCATTTGGACTAATTAACCATTTCTCATACCCAGACAAGTAAGTTGATTTCAGTTACAAGGTGTGATTAGTCACTGCTGTTTGATGTTTGATTAATGTGGAGCTCAGCTGGCTGATAGAAGATTATTAATGAGAACTTACTGGAAAAAAAATTATGTGAACGTTTTCACTGAAGTTTTTTTGAATCTTGGAAATAGTAGGTACAAATTAGAATATCAAATTCTTGCAAGATAAGCTCTTAGACTCAGTCCCTGTTGAGAGAGATGGTATCATTGGTTTTGTCCCTTTTGTTTGGTGTACTACTGTCACACTACTGAAGAGCAAGACAAACATTGTTATAAAAGCTTGGAGAGACAAAGCTGAAATACACAATTTCCCAGTTATTTTTTTTAGTTGAAGTGTGTGAGGAAAAAGAAGGAAAACTGAGCTTCTAACTGTAGTTTTTACTCCATTCCTTGCCTGCCAGAGGAGCCCAGAGGGCCACACTGAGCATCTTCACTTCACCACATCAGTGCCTGTTGCAGGCTTGGTGGCACCAGTAAGTGTCCTTCACTTCCTAGTGCTGAGCCCATGTGGTAACTGCAGTTCTGTGTAATTACTGTTCACAACTAGCACACAGATAAAGTGAATTAACAGTTATTTTGTATCTCTTTTTGTCTGAAAAATAAGTTTTACATGGATGTCTTGGTTTTCATTCACCTGTTGGAGAATGGTGACATGCTTTTGTAATCATCAGCACCCCAAAACTGCACTCAGCACTGACTTTTAATCGCTGAAAAATCTTTCTTAACCTTTAAATCCATCCATAGAAATCATGATAGAGATGTGAGAGGCTATCATAATTCCTTTGTTTAGTTGCCTACATTGTCTTATTTGAAGAAAATTTCTGATGAGAGTTGGAAATAAGTGCAGAATAAAATTGAAAAATTGTGGAATTCCAGAGATCAATATTGCAGGAACCCAAAGCCAGAATGTATCCCCTAGAGTTAACCCTCCATTCCTGAACATGTCAGATGATAACCTGAAAAGATGCTATATTAGTCACCTCCATTTTTGATTTTGTGTTACAGGGCCCAGTAACACACCCATTGTAGTATTTTACTGAGATATTAGGAAAGCTGCTTAAATTTCCAACCCATTGATAGATTCTGTTAGTCTCCTTTGACGTAGGACAAGGTGTCTGGCATTGACTTTTTCAGCTAGGTGACAAGGGTCCACATCTCTATGTAGGCTGAAATGCTCCCTTGGGACAAGAAACCCATATTCAAAAGAAAGCACCCTCGAAATCTCTAGAATAATCTGACTTCATAATTACATTAAACCAAATGAAAGCAGGGGCAGAAAGCAAAGCCATCTCCAAAACCCATCCTGAATTACCTATTATAAATAATAACATTCATTAAGGGCTAGTATTCAAACTGCAGCAAATCTCTACAAAATCTGGAGGGAGGTTCATCGAAATATATGGAAGCACAAGCTTGAGTTAGGAAAGAAGCTGTTCTCTGAGATATTTGCTGTAAACAGATCCATTTGAGTCGTCTTGTATTTGAGTCTTCAGCCCTGCTGAGGACAACTGTGATGGAAGTTTTGATGCTAGATATTTCAGTGCCAATATTTAGAAGACAGATATAAGGAGGTGCTTGGATCTTAAAGATCACCTGTCTGATGGGAATTATCTGACAATTTCCCAAGAGAGTGTCTGGACTGTGAAAACCAAACTCCCCATTCATTTCCTGTTGCGGTTGGTAAAAACTCACGGCAAAAGTCAGTTTATACTCACACTGACTTTGCCCACCCTTTCTGCAGAGTCTTATTAAAAGGTTTCTGTATCTAAGTGTATCAGTTCCCATCTCTAAGTTCACTAACTACAGGAAATAAACATCAGAAATGCATTAACTTTTAAGACAAAATCAGTTCAAAGCTGGACATTCTCCCTCTCACTGTCTTTTTTTTTTTTTTTTTTTTTTTAAATCTCCAAGTCCTCTCACCCCATAAAAGATTTGTTAATGGAGTCCCTTGTTCTGACTAAACATTAAAGAAAGAAAAGTCTCCTTCACTTACATGTGCAAATCTTTATCTACATCTGTTTCTTATTCAATGTTTCAGGCCCATCTGTCTTCTTTATGCTCTGGATGCCCTTTCTCATAACACTATCAATGTGATAGCTACACTCATTTTTTTAATCATCAGGGAAAAACTTTTTGCTTCAGTTTTTTACTTTTTTATATTTTCATCTGTTTCTCAAAGGCTTATCTTAAGAACCTGAAAAATCAATTTAGCTCCCAGATAGTCTGTTGTCCTCTTAATTCTTCCAGAAAAGCTTCATTAAGAAAAAGAAAAAGTCTACCCACAGTCCCTTGAGGCAACATCATAATAAGAATGGAAGTTAACTTACTATCCAATGCCCATTTAACTCTCAATGTATAACAAAGACTTAATATCAAGTTTTGCAGTACTGCCTGTTGTCCTGCCCCCATTCCTACTCCTTACAAATATTGCTTTTTTAACAAATCTCAGGAGATTTTATAACATTTAAAGAAGCAAATAAAAAGAGTATTTATTTATAGTGCTATAAAATAGGTGGGGTGTCAAAATTTAGATAATAAAATCAACTTTTGTATTAGAATCAGAATATATAGATCATCATTTCTATAGAACTACATTCATTATTCCTTACTTTATTTTTGGGGTGGGTGGGATTTTCCCTAAAGCTAAGGCAAGCTGTAAATACAGAGAGCAATGGGCTTCTTCCTGCTCCAGTGAGTTCATTGACTTTATCTCAGGAAATTATATTTTATGTGGTGCAAGAGTGCAAGAACAGAGTCCTGGAAGAAAACAGTATTAATTTTCAAGATTACTTCCTCTAGCTCATCATAGTGCTCCATAGCACCACTTGGTTCCCTAGTGCAAGTCTATGTAATACTGTTTGGCTCACTTGGGATGTTAAATGTTCTGCTTCCAAGAATCTGAACATATATACTGATCCTATGTAATAAGGATGATACTGAGAAAAGCTAAAATTGATCTGCAGTGATGCTATAGAAGAAAGGAACAGAAGTTTAGTTAGAGACTTGTTTTGTCTTATTACTTTCATGCTGAAATTTTTTTTAAAAGTTGAAAGAAAATCTCAGCAAAAGCTTGCATATATTGATCATATCCACACAGAATGAATACTCCTGTTATTAGGGCATTTAATAAAATGAGAGCATCCATATTTCTAAAAGACATATTTTATTTAATTGGAAACAGATAACTCTTCCTGTGAAAGCACAGAAAACATGGTTAGGATAGCATCTGACCTGCTAATAATAAAAACAGTAAATAGATTTTTCCTAACCTGACAAGCATGTGTTTCTACTGTAGAAGAAGTGCTTAGTTAGCTTTTTATGATGCTATGTTGTTTTCTGAATGAACAAAACTTTCTCACAGAGAATTCCATGCTACAGTCATACCCACATCACAACTAAGCTATAGTAAGCTACTAAGCTGTGGTGTTGATACGTTTATGTTCATTACTTTGGTCTCTGTTTTCAGTGGATTGTTCAGATATATTATCCAGTAGCCCATTTCTTAAATCACCTTTTAGATGAAGAAAACCCTTAGTATATATAAGCCTATCCTGTTACACTGAGAAATACTTCGGGCAGTGTGTATTAGCTCTTTCTTATCCCTGGAATCAACATAGTTCTGTGATGTAGGCTCCTGAAAATTCCCAGTGTTAACATAGAATTTTAGTCAGCCTTAGACATTCCTCAGAGCCGAGTAGTGGCCTTGGTTCTGCACACATTATCTGGCCTTAACTATAAACATCAAGCATTATCAGTCCTGGAAGCAGACACTGGTTGAGAAACTTGTTGTTAATTTCAGCTAGTGCAGTTACTTACAAGAGACTTAGATGAAAGCAAAATTATAAGAGAGAAAACTAGCTCTATCCTGGCCCAAACCAAGACACTTTACAAGATTATTTCTTGTAGTGAAGTTTCAAATTAATTAGTTAATTAATTTGTTATATTTATTATCTCTAAATTGAACTGTGAACTTAATATGTTATTTAGAAGATACTCAGTAGGTTTATTTCATGTGGTAATGACATACAGTGTTAGAAGTCAAGCTTTTAATGATTTAGCTTGGGATACCATGATGTAGTGTCTACACATAAGTTGTCACAGTTAGTGATTCTTGACTGTACAATTAATACATTACACCATTTCACCGTGATTTAAATTCCCATACACAGGAGCAGACTTGAGAAGAAAGTGGAGACACTAGATACTCAGACATGGTATTTCAAACAAAATTTGATTTTCAACCCTTTACACTTTTTTTAATTTATTATTATTTTTCTTTTTTTATGTGGCAGTTACTTAACCACAGCCATTTTCTTTGTATGAAAATTCAGTTCTGATGATTTGGGGAATTAGAATGCCTGCTAACATTTTTGGATTTTTTTTTTTTTGCATCTGCATGGATTCTACTGATTTTTTGAAGACAAATAGTACTGTAACTTCATAATTTGATAAGGATCTTCTTACTGCACTAATGGAAACAGCCAGGTCCAAAAAAATCATCCATTTTTTAATGATACCACAATGATACCATTGACATCTTTCTACATTCTGTTTCTCAAGCTGTTGATTGATAGCAGCGATTCACATGTTGATATAACAGTATTTCTCTCCTATTAAATTCCTTGCTCTAGTTTTATTGCTCTGGAAACTGAAACTTACTGCTTCTGATGACACAATTGTTTGCTGATTCAGCAAGAGGACTAGAGCTAAATGAGTTCTGGGACATAGCCTGTCTTATACAACTCCAGTTCAATTTAAGTGCTTTGGAGAAAAATAGCGGGCTAGATGTTTACAGAACTGTGAACTGAGTGGTTTAATTTCTTGTATGAAAATGGGACATTATTCTAGTTTTTTACCAGTACTGACTATAAAGTACATATATCATTACCCTATCCAACTTGCATACCATTCTTTGTTTTTTTCTCTCCAATTGCTTTTGTATTTGGAGATTAATAGTTCTCTATGTTGACTATTAGATTGACACAATGATCTTAGTGGTCTTTTCCAACCATGACAGTTCTGTGATAATCTGAAATCTTGCTTCTATTTTTGAGTCCAGAATGCGTTTATGAAGGACACCTCATTCAAATTCCTGTGCACAGACAATCTGCAGAAGCAAGGCAAAAGTACAATTGTCCAGGATTTAAGCTCTCAAAAAAACCAATTTTTTCTGTACCATGCTCCTAAATCTTACTGTTTAGGGTTTCTGAAATTATAGTTAAATTCATTGTTTTGAAAAATCTGTGTTGGCACAACCTGTTTTTGTTCAAGAGCAGCTAAAATTTGGAGAAATCTCCTTGTATAAACAACATTCCAGATCTACTCTGTTCTAGTGATACCTCAGTATTTGCTAAATATACAGGCAAAAGTTCATTGGTCTAATTTGCTAAATCTGACCTACTGTGGTAAACCATATTCCATTGCATAATGGAGACAGGGTGAGCCGTGTTATTTTACCATGTGTGAACAGCCACACAAAACCAGAGTTCAACTGACACTGCTCTCCCTAAAAAAATTTCCTTCCTGGCAAGAAACTGAAACAATCTGGATGCAATTCACAATCTCTGAGACTTGTTTTTGAGCATTTTAATTAAAAAAATAAATAAATAAAATAATTTTAAAAATATTTCTCCTTCCCTTTTTAACCAGCTTTGTAAGCACTGTCTTTGGAAGCTGGTGTCTAGAAAGCATAGTTCCTTTAGAGAAAGTATAGTTGCTTCACCGTGAATTTAGATTTTCTCTACTCATTTGTCTCCTTGTGCTTTATGGAGAAAATAGTAAGAAAATATGCTATGGTCATGTTGGAGGTGTGTCCTGATAAAGACACCTTGTCTTTATCATGTCCTTATCATTACATGAATTGTCCTTGTTTCCATTTGAAGTCAACACAAGCCGAAACAGACTGTGGGAACAGGCATCTAATTTTGTCACTACCAATAACATTTTAAGCATGCAACTGAGAATTCTTGAAATTTTATCTGTCAAAAAAGTACAAGGGTATTAATTTTAAAAATAACATTTAAAAGGCAAAATGATTGGGCAGACTTGAAAACCAGCAGTCAGAAACTCACTTCACTGATCATGAAATAAACATTATTCATTATGCTTTTAAGACTTCTTTCTTCTTTCTCCAAACAGCTTATGGTCATGGATTTCAGCTTTCATTAAAATCCAGCAGACCTTTTTCAGTGATTTCAAAGCAGACAAGATTTCATCCTGGTATTCCAGTGAGATTAATTTCAACATAAGGGACTATTCAGACTGAAAAAGAACAAACGGATTTTGTCAGAGAATAAAATAAGCTATTGGATTTTAGTTTCCTTTGGCCATATAATACTTACTTGTGCTACAAAGATACGATTAGAGGTTGTCCAAGACCACATAACACTTTAAAAAGCAGCCAGATAAAGGATGTCTTTAACAGGTATAGTGTGAGTTACAAGGGACAACATATGTCTTGATTCAAAAGTGAAGAATTAAAACCCACATTGCATTTGTACAGTGATTAGTTCAAGCTTTTAATTTTCTTGGCAAATTGCCTCTCTTTCTCTTTACTGGCATTAAATTCATGTGTTTATTTAAAATATCCACATCTTTCACAATTTAGAAAGAACTCCCTCATTTATTTACCTAAACTAAGGCAGTAAAATTGACATACTCTATAGGGTTCTTTATTCTAAACTTCCTTTTCTCTGATTTAAGGCTACTGTGTCTTGGCTTTCAACTTTTTGCATCCTGTTTAAAATTACAGTCATCCTTTTCATCATCTCCTAGAATTGCTCTTCTTCTCTTCTGAATTTAACATGGTGATAGTGAAAGGCCTTAAAATGCCAAATGAGATTATCACACAGTGAAACAGGTAAAGCAAAATCATAGTAAAGGAAAATTTTTCACCAATATTTGGAAATACTGGCAATGTGCTTCAGATAATATCTAGGTAACAAAGAACAAGTTCAAGTTCTATTGCCCTTATTTTCATTGGCCTTTCCTTGATAGTATTATCAGCTATATGAAAAATGAGGTGTAATTGTACTTGTGATACTGATTTTGAAAGACTGAGGATGATTAGTATACAGTTCAGACCAGTAAAGTTCAAAAAACCTGAAATATGACCTAGTTGATTACATTCAGCTTCTTTTTAATTTTTGTGGAAGTTCACAGATTTTGTCTCAGGTTTGTATAGAATTTGGTAAACGTTCCACCTTCTTTTTTTTTATTCTCTTTTTATTTTCCATTCATCTCTTTGTCCACATAGAATACTGCTACTTTTACAACTCAAAGAGGATCCATATCATTCTTTTTCAGTTTTCCTCTCTTATCTTTTAGATTCCAAGAACCTCAGTAGCAGGTTGTCATCTGGATACCATTCACGTGCTATATTGTATCTTAAACAATCTAAATTTACAAACATGTGCAACAATCTCATCAGCCAGATCAGGTAGAACTTCTTAACTGTTACCATCTTCACGTTAATGTTCACATACTTAAAATAAAGGCTTAAATAGAGTATCTTAAAGCATCTACTCAAACAAGCATGTATTCTTCCACCAAGAGAAATGTTAAAGAGCGATAACTGAGAACTCCACAAGTATAAAATATCTAATGGTCAAAGCCATTCAATTCAGATTTGGATAAACTTGTTAATCACATTTGTTGATGCAAGATCAAAAGTAAAAAAAAATACATTGACCTCCTTTGGAAAAAAAAAAGGACATTAGGTCAGGGTAGTTTAGGACTCTTTAAAGATATACCTCACCAAGAGTATTTAGTGAGTTTTTTCACCTCCCGATTGATTCTTTCAGAAAAATTTGATCATTACCTCTTAAAAACAGTTTAAAATTACAAAAAAGTCCAAGGTCAGGGCAAATTTTCTTAAGGCTAAACAGGTGTGTGCGTATCAGTTGCAAAATCTAGCCAAATAGTATTGATTGAAGAATAGAAAAACAACTGTCTTTTAGGGCACCAGGATTAAGGTGTTTAGAAAAAAATGTTTTAAAGAAGGTAAATTCAGAAGCTGAAAGCAATAGGAAAACCAAAACAAATCAAAACCTGAATGGCATTGGCTCTGTTGGACACCGGGGAAGCTTCTAGCACCTTCTCACAGAAGATGCCCCTGCAGCTCCCCACTACCAAAACCTTGCCATGCAAACCTGGTAGACCCGCTGAATTAAACTTGTGATTATGAAACTCAAAAATAAATAAAAGAGAAGACAACAATGAATCTTGCTAACATAAAAATCAAAGCAATCCTGTTTATGGAAGATTTTCAGGGAGAATTAATAGATGGCATGGTGAAAATAAAGCATAAAATGGATTTGTCCCGTGTCACACACTGGAATAAATGGGCCTATTAAAACTCCTCATAGTATATTGATCAACTTAATATAAGATTTTTTTATCAGCACATTATATAGAATCTAAAAGCCACATTTTACCAGAACACTTGGCTAGCTAAGACATAAAAAATGTATGACATGATAAAAACAAGAAGAAAACAAGCTTACAGTTCTAAGTCACATATATATAAACATAAACACATAAAACATATATATGTATTTGTATTTATTTTATAAATATTTATTACACACATTTGTAAAAAGTAGTGTCAAGCTAGTGTTAACTATGATCATTAGGTTACATTATTTAGAACTCAAGTTTTCAGGTAGCACATAGATTATTCAACAAACTGAATTCCAAAGTATCAGTGTGTTATAAAGCAAATAATAAGGTCTTTGAGGATTCATTCTGATCAAATAATGACTTAGATATATTTGTATTAATTACTGCTATCCCACCCAAAAGCATGACCTTCATACAATGGTTTTCTCTTCTTTTCAAACACAATCTATTAAAATGTAGAGAATACACTGAATTGTACAGTGCAGTACCAGGATGCAGTCTACAGGTCATAGAATAATAGAATCATAGAATGGTTTGGGTTGGAAGGGATCTTAAAGATCATCTAGTTCCAACACCACTGCATGGGGAGGGGCACCTTGCAGCAATTTTCTATATCAGTCTACATAAGTGAAGTTGCCACAGAAGTTTGCCCTTACCTCCACTGAAAAATTGTGTTGAGATTTACAATCAATTAAAAATGCTGAGTTAGATTAATCAGCTAAATATCTTAAATGTTCAAGTGCTAGTTTTTATAATGTATTTGACATCTAGAGAGGAACAGAGAATACCACATTCATAGAAAGTGTGTGGCAGTGTTCGTCATCTCAAAGGGGGATATAAAATTGATAAAGAGATAAAAGCTATTAAAAAATTTAAAGAAAAGACTGAAGTCAAAGGTACATCTGAAATGTTATTTCTTTGAGAAGCTCAAGTTACAGGGACATCCTACTTGAGACCCATAATTCTCTCCTAAAGGTAAAGATGTTTCCCCATTTTAGGAGAATGAAGTAAAGTTGCTTCTCTCTTTCTTAAAACACAGATCCAGAAATATAATGAACTGGCAGCAGAATAGATTTCTTGTCTTGACTGCTGAATATATGACAATAAAATTTCTTCAAGAATCTCAAATTTGTTCATTAAAGTGTGTGCACAAACACCAGTAGTTGGCTCAGTCATGTTTTAAAAGGATATATCAGATACAATTGATGCTTTATTTGGAGATCTTGATACTAAGATTGAATGTTAAAACACACCAGATTACAGAATCTCAAAGGAAACTGTGCCTGCTTCCTCTGCCTTGATAAGGCTGAACTGTTAGTTATATACAGTTTGCTCAGCTTGTCACATCAGAGGCACTTCCATGCATGTTGTAAAACACAGAAATGAACACCTTGGAAACTTAAAATGCAAAGCCTATGATATCCAACTGCTTTCCAAGAGCAAATGTATACCAAAGCAGACTTTTCATCAAAATTATATTTTTCAAGGTGGGCAGCTAAAATTCACGGCACCACCTATGTTCATTGGATGCCACTCCTAGTAAAAGATCCAGGTTACAAATTATGTGCTTTCTGTTAAGAGTTTCCAGCATGTTTATGTACTATAAGAAAAAGAGACAAAGTTTCTTCACATAGCATCCTATCTTTGTCCTCTTCTGATTTATGTTCAGAATTCCTGAAGAAGAATATTGTAATTTTTTTTTCCCAGGTGCAATACATGTAGTGTATTTTATGTAATTGGAGAATATAGAGAGGAGTGCTGGGATTAACATAGCAATTTCCTGCACTGAACTGAAACCTTGTTAATCAATTTTAAGTAACCAGCTAATGCATTTATGTAATAAACTAATCAATCTCAAATGAACATTTTACCATTTGGACTGAATTTAATACCCCAGCATGCAATTAAGTGACATTATTGACAATGGTTTGAACATGTAGTTGGTGATTTGATATTACAATTGGTTTTCTGTGCCTGAAAACAATTTTCTAATAAGTTCAGTACCATTAATTTATTCCTTCATATTATTCTGCTGTACATATAGAATATAAGATACTAACTGCCCTGGAAAAAAAGAATTCCTGAGGTTTTAACCACCAAATTCCTGACTTAGTTTCTGTTTCCAAGTGTTTTGTAAAAAAAAAAAACAAAACAAACCAATACACTTTAAAAAATGCTATCAGCATCTCTTCTACTATAAATAAAAATGTTAGAAAGATTTTGTTGTACATCCAACTGAAATAAAATTGTTTGGGCTTGGTCCATACACTTTTTACAGATATTTTTTTTTTTATGTTTAATGGCTACAGAATTATGTACTTAAGTCTTGTAAGTTTTCAAAAACATGATACTAGCACTACTGTAACAGAGATAAATGTGTGTCACTTTATTAAACTGATGATGTTTAGTTCAGAACATTGTCAGGAGATGGGACTACCACACCTTTAACTAGAGTATTCAGTCATTTAATCAGGTATTGAGCTTTTCTGTGTGAAATTTCACATACTCAGAAAACTCTTGGATAGAAGAGATCTGCTTTACACAGTGAGGGCCAATATATCTATTGTGCAATCTATCTGTTAGACACTATGATCCATCTGCATCATGGCAGGACTGGATGTTGTTATCATTAACCTATCTTTGCTAGTTGGGCATCTGTTCTAGACATTAATAATCCCAATTATGGCAGTTACAAAACTTTCCCTGACAGCTTATTCTATTGTTTAACTATTTCTTCAGCAGTAAATCTTTTGTCCTAATATTTAGCCTGCATTTTCCCCTGAAGCTTGAGGCAATTATTTCTTGTTCTGTCTTCCTTGACTGTGAAACATAATTAATCACTTTCTTCTTTATAGCATCCTTTTATGTTCCTGAAGTCTTTACTAAAGTACTTTTACATAATTCATTCACTTCATTTCTTTATTTCTATAGATTCAGAAGAGAGATAATAAATAAAAAATTACTAAAAAATAGGAGATTCAGAAAGAAGGCTTGCTCCTGCATTTGTTAGAATATTCATAGCTTATTTTAAGTGACACAAAACCAATCATTACTGAAAATACAACTTCCATGAAATTCACAAGGCTATTTAGTGTCAATGACACAACGTGGCCTACTTGCAGGCTAATTATTTACCCTTCTAAGTACAATCCTTTAACACATCAAGTTGTAAAAATATTATGAAGAGAAAATAATGTCCATAAATGCAGCTGCCTCAAAGAAGAAGGACAAATTACACAACTCTCTTCCAAAATCAATTGAAATTTCAAAAATTTCAATTAAGTAGAAGATAGCTCTTTATTCACAGGCAATGGTTGTAAATTGCATGTGATTCCAATTGGTATCATTTTTGTAATCTATGTGCTCTATAGGCAAATAAAACAAGTCTAAGGTAAGAAGAATTATAAACAGAGGAAAATAATACTAAAATCCTTCATATCAATTTTCTTTGACCATCTTGGCTATTAAATACTATGTACTAAAATTACAGTAAAATTGTATATTCTTGTATAATATTACGTGATGATTTAGCAAACTATAACTAAGTATCTTACAAAAGATAATTATTGGGGATACAAGACATTTTTAGACAACAAGTGTCAGCTTAACTCCTATAAAATATGATTTCTGAGTGGTTAAATTTCATATTGTAATTTATTTTTTAATGAAGTGAAATGAAACAAGAAATTTATCCTTCTGTCTCTTGAAAGGCTGTGTCCTACCAGCCCGTCTCACTGGATTTCAGTGTCTGACAAATATTTGCTTCATACTAAATTTCCAGTACCTATTAAAACATCCCTCTCATCCCAGTTTACCACCAGTTTGGGTGGTAAAATATGCTTACTCTCTTGCTCATGCTTTAAGCGGGATATACACATCACCATTGCAATCTGATTTGTCCTTGCTATGATAAATAACAGTATTATCAAGCATGAGGATCACTAAACAATGACAGAATTATTTGGTTGCTCTGATATGGCACACAGTTAAATAGTGCAGGATCTGGTAAACATCAGAGTAGAAGTAAGCAGCTTTGTCAGTAAAATTATGTATTGTACACAGAGATTTTGAAAGCTTTTTAAGTCACTGCTGATGATCAAAGCATTTCTGGCTTCCACAGAAAGAGCTGCATGATGTTTACCAGATTCATATCTAGCAAAGCACCGGCTGACTCTTATGAGTTGTGCAGGTAGTGTGCTGCCAAAATTCTGGCATGAACTGAATTTTTAACTTTTTTCCATATTACACATATTTATAGAATATTACAACAAATTGGGGTCTGCTTGGGAAAGAATCTGACCTCTTGCACTGGAATATGACCAAAAAAATATTGTCAGGGTTGTTTGGTAACTGTTTAGCTGCAGTAAAAAGATACAACGACAGTATGAACATGTACCAAGTGCCTCAGGAGAATAAAGATTTTTCTGCACAAAGTTTCATCTGTGACACATAAACATTGCATTTTATCTGATCTCAAGACATATTTTCTTGATTCACTCAAGGTATGATCTATTTAAGGCAATTAGATAGCACAATGGAGTGCATATGACTCTACTTACGGAGTTAAGAAGGAAAAAAAAAAAAAAGAAAACTATAATAATCCTGTGTTCAATGATTGCCAGTTACTACTAGTTATTTTAAAAAGAAAATTAGTTGAATTTTTTTAATAACAATACATTGTTAAAGACATACATATGTCTCTTTCCACTTGTGGCTTTCAAAATAAAGATTTTAGTATAACAATGTGTCTGTTGTATCTAGGGAAAACATCAGAAAAACACCATGGTTAGAGACAGTGTCACCTAAGTAAGGATCCTGCTCTTAATTTGTTTCCAGTAGATGGAATGGTAAAATATTACACTGAAAAATGTATCCAGAAAATCTAAAACCTGAAACAATATTTAGAACCAATGAATCAATGTGAAAAAAATGCAACTTGAATAAATAGCAGAATATTGGAAAATATAAAGTACACAAGAGGTTTTTAAGGTGTATAATATTTATGCATGGAAATCTTGAGTTTCTTCAAACTAGAGAAGCATCTGTAAGACTTTATCATGTGAAAAGTGAAAAAATTAATTTTGAAAGATCCACAATTAAAGTGCCATTATTTACATCACCTAGTACACATCTTTAAGGGTCAACATTCCTTTTTACATGATGGGGATCAAAGGCATGAGTATAATCACACATATTATAATATCATTGTATGATGAGGTTACAAGTTTCGAGTTATAGCCATTGAATTCCTTTCAGATATTAGTCCCTTGAATGTGAAATGAATCTATAGCATTAGAAAAAAACCAAAAATAGTGGTAGCTTTTTCTTTGCTGTCTTCTATATTATAACATTTGAGATAAATAAATTATCACTGAGTCACACCAGAGCTCACCACAATATTTCCATTCTGACACAAATCCAGCAATATTTATCTAATGATCACTGGGTTTGCAGGAGTGGATGCTTTCATACAGGGAGGGAAGAGTTTGAGAGTGCTGGGGAAATGAATCATCATCATAGACTGTTGATGGAGTATCTTTTCTGTAGATATTCTCAAGAAAGCAGGGAACAGCATCATAGATCCATTCTGGACAGAATAGTTCGTAATCAATTGTTCTCCAATAAACTGAGAATTATTCACACATAACTCTTATAAATAAGCAAGCCAACCTTACATCAATGGTTTGAGAAACAGATGGGATCATCCCAGGAGTGAAGGGTAAAGGGTACATAATCTACTTTAATTTCATTTCCTGTCTTAGAAAAAAATGAGAAACTCTTTTTTTTGTAAAACAAAAATCTTTATCATGAGAGGCTTTTTGAGTTAAACCTTATGTTTGAAAGCCAGCATACATGTCTGCTAAATGAGATAGGAAAGGAGTCACCCATGTTTGTTCATCCACTTTCTTGACTCTGCTTGGAGTCAGACATACCATGGCTAGGGCATAAATCAGATCAAAAGAAAATTCTTTGTGCTGACGTGACTGAGGACAACCATAAAAAGATTTAGGAACAAAGAACATTAAAACAACTGAAAAGCACTCTCAGCTGAATCCTCTCTCCAGATGGAACTGATCCTGTCAATCACATGTTCTGTCTCCGTGCCTGAATGACGGGGCTTGCTCCTTGGGGACGGCTCATTCTCCCCAACTGCCTCATTCTATGTTCAGCTTCTGAGGCAGAGGTTCCTGCTACACACATAAGGTCTTGGATATCATTTAGAGAAACAGATGCAGTTCTCTGATGACAGGCAGGGAAGGATTTCTGTCTGCTTAGGTGGTGAACTTAGCTGTGATGGCATCTGGCCTAATGCCCCCCCTTGGCCTTTCACCAGAGTGCTGTCAGATGTTCCAGCCACCATATCCCCAGGCATTTAAGCCATTTGTTTTGGTCAGAATTCCAGCAGAGCTTTTCGGTCTCAGAATTTCTTGACACACATCCCTGTGTAGACTTTCTGCATAGCACCCACCATCCAGATTTGACTGTTATTTTCTGGGCTAATTCTGACTTCTCAGGTTCCTTTTGGAGCCTCAATATGCTTAAATGGCAATACTGGATTTTCATTAGTTCCTTGCCTTTGAGCACACATAATTCACATTATTTTACTCCTCAGGTTTCCCTTTTTCCTGGGGACCCCTCTAGGTCTTGTCATTCGCCTTTCTACAAAAGTAATAACCTCTTTTTGTCTTCTTGCTTGTTTGTAATATATAATACCAAAATTATGCAAGACTTACATTACAGGGCAGTCTGCAAACACATGTATGGGCCATACACTTATTCCTCTAGGGTTCTTAGAGCAGCTTGATTTGCAGTAAACATCAGGCAAATCACATATTGCATATATGAGTAATAAAATCTTTTTCTTTCTCCTGTGTTCAAAAATGCTTATGTCAGGTGTGCTTTACCACACTAAGTTTTTGAATGACCCCAGGCTGACACATTTAGAAATCCTGTACCAAAATTGTCCTTTGCTGTGGATACAATCATCCCTGAAATTACAGGAGATTGTGGTTCAAGAAAAAAAAACAACCAGATTCTTCCCATAAGGACTTCTTAATGGATACAATCTGCTTCACTTTACTTTAAAAGCTGTTAGCTTGAGATCCTGCAAAAAAAGTTGCTATAACATGGGAACATTCTTTGTTTCCAGAATCATACAGCAGAGTTGACCTTTTAATCATGTTTCATATTCATAACTAAGCAATTTAGAAAATTAAATTCAGTCATTTCAGAAATTCTAACATTTTGTATAAATCGAATAAGAACTAAAATACCTAGCAGCTTTGTGGAAGAAAAAGAAATTTTAAAAAAACAGCAAAACAAAACCACAAGAAAACAAATATTTAGAAATATTAAACAGAAAAAATGAAGGTTTTTTCAAATGACTTTTTTTTTTTGCTTTTATACTGTCAACACTTAAACATTTTGAAAAGGTTTATTTTTAGGCAATTCAAAAAATGCACTTCAGCCATATTGAGGAAAAAAATCATAAAATTGCAAAAGGAGACAATGTAAACATTGTTCATAATGATAAAATAAAAATATGAGTAATACGCTTATTTCCACATTTTTCTTCAAAAGTTAGTTTTGGATCATTTTTTGCTGGTGAACTTAAGATGGAGGAAAACAAAACATGTTCTCAATAAAGCATGCCTTCCCCTGTCCTCTCCTCTCCTCTCTTCTCCTCTCAAAAAACTGCTACCTCTTTTGTATCTACACATCCATAATTTGAATGTTTATACAGTTTCTAAAACATTCACTGTCATTAATATAGTACTGTAAATTTATGTATTATCAAAAGTTGTTTTGTTTTATAAGGTTGTTCTGCATTACTTTCTGCTTTGCTTTACTTTGTTTTGCTCCAAGATATTCTGCTCAGTTTTGCTGGAAAGTTCTGTTCTGCAGCCAAAGAAGATATTTTGAACCAACACTAGACAGAATGTGAAAAAGTCTTAAGCTAAGATTAAAATGTTACCAATGTTTTTTTTAAAGGACATACATCTGTCTCAGTTACTTTTCTTTTTTTCTTCTCTCCTAACTCTGGAGGTTGTCCTAATTGTCTGTTTACTATGTTTCCTAGTACTGAATAATTACTAAATATCCTGCAAAGTACTTGATAAGTTTAAGCATCCTAAACACTGAAGAAAAAAAAAAAAAAAAAAAGGCATTAAATTAAAAAGCTTAAAAAGTCTTTTGAAGAAAAAGGCCAAAACAAAAGAACAATGGAAGTGGAAATTTGTATAATACAGATTTTAGGAAAAATAGGGAAGATATTTTTTTCCATGAAAGTAGAATTGACTCAAGTCAATATAATTCTGGTGAAAATTGGTGTTGATTTAAACATAGTTACAGTTCTTTTTAGCCGATACATCTAATAGTATGCAATCTCTTAGTGTTTCAATAAATATCATCTTCTAAAACATTGTTTTCAGATTTCCATAGGTAGAATTCTGAAGCCCTTACAGCCTCTATCTCAGAAAGCACCACCAGAATTTGAAATTGGGTGTTTTAAGTAAAGGTCTACACAGTCTCTGAAAGCATTTCTACTTAAAATATGGGATAGGAATTCTTTGATTTGACTCTAAAACTGATTCTTTTTTTTTTTTTCTCTCTTGGGAAGAATACAGTCAAATAACTTCTGATTACTGACAGGTTTGTAACTTCTCTTCATATTCTTTCGCTATTTTATGTTTTCCTGGTATAAATATCAGGAGACTTTTATTTTCTGAGCTGTATTTTCCCTTGCCTAATAGGGTGTAGTACTCCCAAAGGCCTGAAATGCAAACATAGTAATAATATTAATAATAAGTGACACTTTTCATAACCAACTGTGAAAATAAACCAAAATTTTCCAGTATATAACGACAGTGGTAATGTCCAAAAGGGTGTTGTTATATGATGTAATCCATGGCCTGGTACAAGGTTTTGTACTGTCTTGTGTAAAGAATTATTTCTTTTTTTTTTTCACTGTTATGGTGAAAAGTGAAAGATTTTCATTACTCTTCTATGTAGGAAAAGAAGTGCAAACACAAAATATTAGAGCTGTGTTCAATTGCTAATGTTAACAAAGTGTAAATCGGGGAGGTAAAGAAACCCTTAAAGAAAATACAGGTGGAAATGATTCATTGTATGCATCAGCCTACAGTTCAAGCGAGTGACAGTTTGGAAGAGGTAACACCCTTTTTCTGTGGTGTGCTTATTGCAGCTGGTAGTGGGAATGTCCTCATCTGCTTCAAATTCACTTTCACTGTTAGGTTTGAGGTAAATTGGCTATAGGAATGTCTCCTATCCCTCCTTGATATATATGTTATGCTATATACACATACAAAAGTTTACTTTGTTTCTATCCACCAAGGCCATTCAATTTTTTATTTGTTTTTTATTTTTTATTTTTTTTCCATTTAGCTAAAATTTTTCTCTCTGGCATATACTCATGATATTGTTATATATACAATTAAAACTCACAATTTGTTTTATTCAGAGAAAGAGAGAAATGCCCTTGTTTATCTTGTATTTTGATGTCCGGGAATCAGATGTTCAAGGATTGCATTAATCCTTACAAGAGAGAATTATGCTCCCAAGAAAGATATGCAGGCATGTTTTAGAAAAGAAAATGAAATTTTCCTCTAAGACAGAATCATTGTAAATATTTTTACTTCCAAATCTAAAAATAACAGACTTAAGGTCATTTCTATAATTTCAATAATTTTAACAGCACAGAAAGATTCTTAAGAGTGACCAAAAGCTAAATCTATTTACAAAATGAAGCATCTCCTCCAAATAAACATTCCATCATTTTTCAAAATCACCCATTAATCCAATGATCAGAAAACTAAATAATTTGGTTTGAAATTTCAAGTCTATTTATTTTAAAGACTTGAAAGTTACAGTTGAGATTATGTGTCTTCAAACTTTTTTATTTAGGTAACCACAAGGTTATCACAGAAATGCAAGAGTTTTGAGAAGGCTGCACTGATAGCAGTATTACATGTAAGTATCTATGCCTCCCTATCATATAGACATTTCCTGCAAATACTTCTTCTGGAATCAAGTGTAGGACAATGAAACTTCTCTTCTAGAGTGGAGGAATGCAGTGTCAAGTGTCACTAAAACAGCCAGTTCTACTACTTTTTCTATTTTAACTTGACCTCTTTACCTAAGTATAAGATACCATACATACACAGAGCTCAGAGTAGATGTTACAGTTCATCAGAGGGCATCTGATACTATCTTAAACTATATTTCTCCTGAGACTTACCGATCCTGACTGGATAGGTCCATGGGAAATTGTGGAAGTAATACAATGTATCCAGTTTTGCATATTATGGGTTTTTTTGAGTCAAAGATATTCTGAGTCAAGGTACTCTTTAACTTTACCGAGCTGGAAACTCGATTGCTACAAAATGAAAATTCATGCTAAACTTACAAGCTTTTCTTGTCAGTGTTAAAAATAGATGAGGGTAACTCGGGAGTAATTCTATTCAGTCAGTAGCGTTGTATCACAGTAAAACCAGAGTGAGTTCAGAATTAGGCTGTTTGAAACAAGGAAATACTGCATGCGAGTCTGTAGCCCAGAGCTAAGCCACTTTTCTGCCTCCTGGGTATCTCTGGAAGCTGTCTATGTTTGTTGCTCTCAAATCAGCATCAACAAATGTAACCACTGAAACTTTATTCTGTTGTCCAGATCAGTTATATGGACAACAGTCAGTATAGATTTGACTTAATCCATGTAGGACACCCCAAATGCATCCTCCAAAGTGGGCATGTTTTTTTCTTACTATCATTATCTGGTTTCTGGTTCTTATATGAGCCCTTTGTACATTTCTCTGTTTCACAAATAATATTTACAAGCTTGCATCTTCAGCAGGTACCAGTTATGTAAAATTAAGCACAGAATGTAGAAAAGTAAACCAGTGACAGCATAGGTACTGCCATTTTCAACACTGCTAGTCTTGTGTTGAATTGGAGATGTGAAATGGGCAGCTGTTTTCTTTTTGCACTTACAACACTGTAAATTTCCTAGTGCCCTGGAAAAACACAGAAACCAGGTTAGCGACAAAGTACAAAACCTATTTGTCAGAGATGAGGTCTGTATGGAGCCAGTGAAAGCCCTGTTTGCATACAGCCCTACAGATGCATATGAACAAAACCTGGATTCTCTCACTACAGGAAAATCCAGAGTGCAGCGTTCTTTGCAAGTCATCCCACTGAATGAAAGCTAAATGAGAATCTTGCAAGTGGGATTCAAGGTGGGAAAATCTGGACTTTAGGAAAGTAGTTCAGAATCTGGCTGTATCCCAGTAATTCCATACATTATCAGGAAGACAAATTTGAGTAGGTGCTGACATGATGTTTCCTATAAAAGATAAACATAGGGCCACCTGTCTGCCTATGTCACTTAGAAAGGTGCAGGTCCCCTGCAGGGCTATTGTTTCACTGTCAACTGCTGCCTTTAGCTTGTCAGTAAGAACAGGAAAAAAAAAATCTCAACCAAAAAGTACATGAAATATGCTTATATTGCCCCAAATTATGATCACTTAGCTCGTCTTCTTGGCTATTGATACTACTCATCAGAATCACAAAATTGCCACGGTTAGAAGAGACTTTTAAGATCACAGCATCCAGCTGTCAACATCCCCCTCCCAGTAAAATACATGTATCAGTAATATATCAGTATATATCAGTATATATCAATATATCAGTAATGTATCAGTATCACCCACTAAACCATGTCCTGAAATACTTAATCTACACGATTTTTAAATGCCTCCAGAAGCAGTGACTCCATCACCTCCCTGGGCAGCCCATTCCAATGCCTACCTACCCTCTCAGTAAGTAACTTCTTTCTAATATCTAGTCTAAACCACCCCTGGCGCAACTTCAGGCCATTTCCTCTGGTCCTATTATTGTCCTATTATTATTCTCTTGAGAGGAAAGGCCAGCATCCACCTCCCTACCACCTTCTTTCAGATAGCTACAGGGTGCAATAAGGTCTCCTCCCAGCCTTCTCCTCTCCAGCCTAAACATTCCCAGTTCCGTCAGCCTCTCTTCTTATTCTCCAGACTCTTCACTAGCTTGGTTGCCCTTCTCTGAACTCACTCCAAAACCTCAATGTCTTTCTTGTAGTGAGGGGCCCAGAATGAAACAGAAGCTGAAATAGCTAGAACTATTCTTTTCCTATATAGCTTCTCAAGGGTTTCTTCCTCCTGCAAATTTAGATCACAATTCCCAGGCTTACCATTAAGAACAAGTGATGTATGTTTTATAAAGCCAAGTGTAGGCACAATATTTTTTTTTCTTATTCATATTGTGATAAGCCCAAACTTTAAGGAAACATTAAAAATAGTCACTAACTTTATAATAAAAATAAAAGGTTATTTTATTTTTAGCTAATTAAGAATTGCTGCAGAATTACTAGAGTAAATAGGTCTGTTTTAGAGTGAGAAACTGAGGAACACAATAATAAAACCACTTTCCCCCAGCTGCCTATCAATCAGGCAGTAGGAGCAATAGGAAAAAATGCAAGTCTTTTTGAATCCCATTCTCAGTACAATACAAAAGATTATTTTTTCCATCTATATTCAAAACACTGTTAAACTACTTGTAACTAAAATGGAAAAAAATTGTCCACTTTATATTTTGGTCACCAGTTCAAGCTGTCAGTTTTAGTGTTTTCCTAGCAGTTGACCATCATTTTGTCAATAGAGCTGACCAGTGACACCCATTTGAACAGAAAGCACGTGGCTTATATGAAGTATTCTTCTTGCACTGCATATTGAAAATACAATACAAAAGCAAAATCATTACAGACATACAAGCACTTTGAGAACAGGAGAGGGAGCCTATGGGGGCTGTTTTCAGTAGAAGCATAAAAGAGTTTTAAATCAATTTCAAAAATCAATTCCCTCCATGGGAGGGTAATGAGGGAATTATATGTAATGACTCTGCTTTGCCTGAGAATATTTTGTTTGTTCACTGCTTCACCTGGTAGACTTTACCCTTGCGTTTTCTAGATGGGTAAGTATCTGGAGAACAATACATGCAAGTGCCTGAGAGGTTCATAAGAGCTGACAATTAATTCTGTACTCTGACAACACTTACACACTTACATTCACAGCTCTGACTTCTTGAATTTTGACCAGATAATTTGGTCCATATGGTCAATGAATAACAGCTCTTTAAATGAAATAATTAGCCAACAAGGACAGGAAACATGCTGAACTATAGAGATAAAGGATTTACATTCAGTTTAACATGTTTGTTGGTGACATGGATGGTGGGATCAAGTGCACCCTCAGTATATTTGTGAATAACATCAAGATGCATGGTACAGCAGAAAGAGTGGAGAGAAAGGAAGATATCTAGAGGGACCTTGACAGGCTTGAGAAATGGCCCTGTGCAAGCCACATGCAGTGCAACTAGGCCATCTGCAAGTTATCACACATGCATCAGGGAAATCCCAAGCACAGACACAGGCCAGGCAGTAGGAAGGTTGAGAACAGCACTTCAGAGAAGGAATTGCGGGTGTTGGCTAATGAAAAGCTCAATGTGAGCTGACTATGTTGTGTTCTTGCAGCCATATCCTGGGCTGCATCACAAAAACTGTGATCAGAATGTCAGAGGAGGTGATTATCCCCCTTCTTTTTCATGAGATGCCACCTGGAGTACTGTGTCCAGTTTTGGAACCCCCAACACAAGGACACGAAACTCTTGGAAAGAGTCCAGAGGAGGGCCATGAAGATCATCAGAGGACTGGAGCACGTCTCCTGTGAAAATGGACTGAGAGTTAGGACTGTTGGACCTGAAGAAGAGAAGGTCTGGAGGCCTTCCAGTACCTGAAAGGGGCCTACAGGAAAGCTGGAGAGACAATTTTTACAAGAGTATGCAGTGATAGGACAAGGGGTAATGGTTTTAAACTAAAAGAGGATAGATTTCGATTAGATGTTAGATGACCCATAAGTAACTATAATTCTTTTTTTTTTTTTTTTTTTTTTTTTAAATAATCTGCCTGTATTTATTTAATATGCAATAGAAGTCTTATTAAACAGCAATTAAGTGTTTATCAGGGATACTTAGTCTGAAGTACTAGTGCTTCACCTAAAATTCTTTCATGCTTTTTAATGGCTATGTAAGAAATCTAATTACTACATCTTTAAAAATTTCTGGTCAAATTAACTTTATAGAAGCATTAGAAGAGTTGTCTTACCTTTACATCTCTTCACTTTTCACTTTAGTACTTTGCATCTTAGTGATCCAGCTAGCACAGCTGCTGTGGGCTGCAAACTCAGCCATGTCTAGTGAAGTTCTTAATGAAAATCTTTGATCTCTGCTATATATTGATATATACCACTGGGAATAGCTGTGGGGTATAAATATGACAGCTTGTGAGTGTGTCTATAAAGAGATGATGAAGCTGACCTGTTCTGGCAACCATACCACTTTAAAAAAGAGTTCATTGATAGCTTGGAGAATATTCATCTTGAAGGCAAGCATCCTATCTCATGGTATGAATCAGTTATTGCATGTATCTCTTTGATATTAAACAGCATTTTGTCATGTATTCACACTATTTTGTTCTCTTTAAAGATGTGCTTAGTATTGTAGAGGGGAAAAAAAAGTGGATTTATGTTCATATAATGAATTTAAATCTTTTCCTTTCCAACTTTAGTGACGCTGACCAACTCTGGAACAAGTTAGTACAATGTAAACAGAAAGATGATTCACAGTTTCAGTATAAATTAAATTAAATTAAGAAGTATTTGGGATTCCATTTTAGATGTGTCTTTACGATTTTTAATTTGAAATCTCTCAAAAGAAATAACACATCCCTATTTAACTAAAATGGAAGTTGAGTACAATCCTTACAGCCAATACAATTAAACACCTGAGAAATGCTTAAGCATTGTTTAGGTTTACTGTTTCTTCTTAAATGTTTTTTATATTATTAGTGTTTGAGCTTATGAAATTGATCATATTGTATGTACATAAGAATTGTTACTTATTCGTAGAATTCTTTATGGAATTATTGAAAGTTTGCAAGATTTCATTCTTTCAATCTAAATTCTGTTGACAATACCACTGTCTTGGACAGAATAAAATAGTTTTGTTCAAACAGAAACTTGTCTGGATAAAAAACATGGTAAAAAGTAAGAGAGCTGTATTATATCTGGCCTCATATCAATGACATCTATTTATTTAGCCATCAGTCTTGGTGTTTTACCTGGAAAATTGTGATTAATGTTAAATGTGAGTTAGTATGAGAATACTAAATTAGCATTCATCAGGAAACACTAGTAGTACATAGGAAGATTCCTCTGGAAAGAATTAGTTTGCCACTCTTCGAGAACCCAAGGAGAATATTAGTTATTTCTGGAGGATTCTGTGGACTACATTTAATTGAAGAGAAAACAGAGAAGCAAGGTTGTGGGTTTACTGGAAGCTCACTTAAATTGGAGTAAAAAATTTAAATTTAGTAGCCAAAACTTGTATTTTTTTTACACAAGGACCATACAAGATCCTCTCCTTTTGCACATTTTTGAGGCACACAGATAAGTGTGCACATCCATACACATGCACACAAATATATATTTAACATATGACTGTCCACTGAGGAATGAAATCAAGAATACATGCTCATGAGAACTACATCTGTTTCAAAATGAAACATTTTCAGAAAGCTGACATAGTCAGGATGGTGGGTGAGGGTTGAACAAACAGTATTGAAAGAGAAGTGCTTACTGACAGGTTGACAAAAGTACATGTAGCCTTTCCTTTTACAGGGGAGAGGTTAGGCACTACACCACCACAGAAGACAAGACCTTGGGGTATTACACAGCTATCCATTCGCAGCTTTCACAGTGATGAATGAGGTCTTAGCAGATGCCTTGCAGAGAACTGAAGAGAGAGGGAGAGAGAGAAGCTAAAAAGGAGATTTCTCATATATCTGCCCTTTCCCCCCCTCAGATTGGGTGAGGCAGGTGATTAAAAGATAAAGGGTAGGGACATCTAATGAAACCCATCTGCTCCTTGTGCTGTCAAGTGAGAGAAGCCCTCAGAAGCTCAAGGACCATGAAGAGTTGGTTTAATCAGACCTCAAGCAGAAATTTTCTTGTAAAAACATTCAAGGACTCCTAGGACAATGATTCTATTCATTGTGAAGTTCCAGATTTATTAATACAGCTTGCTTAACTGGTGCTCAGACTTCAAAATATTCTTGGTTACATTAAGCAAAATTGGACATTCAATAAAACCTGATGGATTGGAGCATGAGGAAAAAAACCCTAAAACTGTCACTAGATACTTACCTTAAGGGAAACTAATTCAGTAGTTCTTTATGAGACTTCATTCTTGCAGGTTCATTTAAAGCATCCAATACTAGCTGAAGTTATATTCAACATGTCCATTTTTGTCTGGTAATGACAAGCTGCATCCAATAGATTATTAACAATTAAATTATATAGTACGTGCTATGTACTATATATACAGTATTATCTATATAGTATTTCCCAATCTTTTCTAATAAACAGGAGAAAAACCTAAGAGGACATTATGGCATAATCAGCCTTTGTGATAACCAGGATGAAACTGTTAAAAAAAAATAATTAAAAACCCCAGAGCTTCAAGAAACTGAGAAGTTCAGTCTGTGTTCAGATCTGCTCCACAATAATATAAAATTGTACTTTCACTGGGGTGTGAATGTGAAACTGTAAGCAACTTTTCAGGTGAAATGGCTGCTATAGTCTATTCTCATTCATGTGTGAGTTCCATTCAAGTGGGATGTGACCTTTTTCAACAACAGAGGAAGGATGCCTGATACTGAAGCAGAGGTTTGGCTCTTTTGCACCAATTTGTATTGTATTAATTTTTGAAAGCATTGCTGGTGTGTCAGCCACATCCAGTAAATGAAATTCAGTAGTATTTTGAGATGCACAAAATTTTCATCATTGAATCTATTTATGGAGGCAGCATAGTCATTTTACCTAATCTCCCTCTGATTTCCTATGCAAATGCTGCCAGGCTCACTCAAGGCCACAGGATTTAGCTACTCACTTGACTGAAAAGCATGTCAATGCAAATTCAGGCTGATAAACCAGCATGCAAATCACCAGGGTTTCAACAACTTATAATTCAGCCACAGTATTAACAAAGCAAGATAGCAATTATGCAAGGAATCAGCTGAAAGGTTGTTTTTAATTTTAGATTTCTGCCTCTGTACAGCTGTGTGTTGGAAGTAAAAAGCAACACAGGGCATGCTCCCCGTTAACCAGGACTTTCAAAACTGGACAACACACCACACTGTACATTACTCTGCACACATTTCACAGGAAATTTATCAGCATTAGCCCAGAAATACTTTTTCTGGTGTGGTGGAGTGTTCATTTTAGTATTAGTATATCAAATATTTTTGGCTCTGACAATGACAGAGAGAGAGTGTTACTGTACAAAGGCAAGGTTGTTTACAAACTTGGGGGTGTTAAACAGGCTCTGCTGATCTCCATCAGTCCTCGCCTCCAGGAGTATTTTGTCCTGGCTTTAGACTTCTACTATAAAGTCAGATTAGCTGAATTGCCATCTTTCATACTTTCTACCATTTAACTACTTGTCTATTACCCTTGTAGAGGCCCTTTAACACACCTTTTATATAAAAGACTTCACTTCATGTACCTGCATTTGCTCTAGGTAACCTTACTATTCCGTCTTATTAGGAGCTGCTCCACAGTCTCACACTGCTGGGAGCTGGTACTGTTCCTGTGAAGTCAATGGTCTCTATATGAGGTCCAAGTAGAGTCCATAAAGATTCTGGCACTGAGGAGGATGCTGTCAAGACCTTGACAGGCCTGACTGTTCCTGCCAGTCTTCTGGGTCTTCCCCACCCTGCCTACACGGTGTTCACATAAGCTCCCTAAGGACATCATCCTCTTCTCCAGTCACATTACAACAGGGACACTCTCCAGAACCCCACAGCCCTTCTCTGCCCAGCCATGGGGCCTGCTGAGCCGTGCCCAGCCATGGGCTCATGGCCTGTCCTGACCTCATCCCATCACCTTCCTCAAGGAGGTGCCTAATGTCCATGGCTGAGGCTGCCCCTAGTACCCCCAGCTCCCCAGTCCCTTCCCTGCCACCCGGGGGACAATCCCTGTGGAAGCCTGCGTGGAGCTGCTGGCATTTGCAGTGCCCTGACAGTCACCTGAAGACATTGTCAGCATATCAGTGAGTGAACTGATAAGAGGCAGGAAGTAAACTCAAATATTGGAAGTCAACTAATTGTACAAATATATTATTAGGATGTTCCCTAAGTTCTGGCCAAAGGCGGCTCACCCTGTCCTAAATACAGTCTGGTTCTTTGGCATCCCCAGAAGATTCATGTTTGAATGTTTCCAACCTTTTTCTGAGAGAGGAAAGTACATAATAAAATGGATATTAGCTCAACACAGTCACTTTGCACCTCAGGTCAGAAAGAAGACCAAGTCACACTTATGTTACTAGTGCAAACTGTCCATTCATATTTTGGGCTTGATTCAGTTTCCTGGACATCCAATTGCCTAGCTCCAGTGGAGACAACTTGAGGATTAATCAGCCAGAACCCTGATTGCCACCAGGGAAAGCCTTTTGTCACCATGTAGGTTTCCCTTATGTTAGTCCACATGAACATCTTACAGATCCTGAGGCATCTGAGATGTCACTTATTGTAATTACAAATGGGCAATTCAATTAAGACACTTGTGTTTACAAAAGCAATCTATTTAACACTTCCACAGCACACAAGTTCCTGCAAATGTCAGCTTCTGAAATATTTTATAGTTAATTTTAATTTGGGAAGGTGCATCACACAGCTATAATTGCTCTTTTTCTGAACAACAACAACATTGTTTTAATCCATAAAGTTCTACAATCACAGCTGTGTAAATAAACATTTCTGCAACACAATTGCAGCTATCATCACTGAAAATGTTTCAAATAAAAACCACCTAGTTTAAAATTAAGGGGCTTTGATGGTGCATATTTTAACTACTGCTTTCACTTCTCCTCTTGGTCTGATTCATCTCAGAATGTTTATATTATATTTCAGGATACATAAAAATAATTTTTACATACATGTATGAAATCCAAGTCAAAGCCTTTTGAAATCAGTTGGATGCTTTTCTTAATTTCCCGGAAGAGTTAGGGATGTAATGTGACAGGGAGTATCTGAAATATTCAGATGAGAAGTATCACTATGCAGATAGTGAGTTTTGTTTTAGCTGGACAGCTTTGACTGTCTATATTTTTTGTGAATTTCCATGTTTATGACTGTATATTTTAATTACTCTAAAAATGCTTGGAGCCAGAGGCAGACACTTCAAATTACATCAAAATAAATGAGCGTATATCAGAAGTAAGTGCTTCTGCTGGATACATGGACTGGCAAAAGACATTCATTAGTATAATCTGCCTGTTTGAAAAACATAACTTTAAACTCTTAAATAGGATGAAAATTAGCTTTCAAATTACAAAGCCTGGGTTCAAAGAGATTTTCTGATTTTGCCACAGTAAACAAGTATGAAGAGAAGGAGCTAAATAAGAGATGATATATAAAGGACTACTAGCAGACTTGGAGGGTCTGGTTAGTGTCACCAGCCATTCACCTGCATAAAGCTGGACACTATCATATTATTCACAGAAGCCTTTCTTTAAGTTGCTTACCTTGTCGAATCAGGTGCATCCTATAGGTGCAAATTACTCCCTGGGAGATCCTGATTGGATTCCAGAAAACAATTTTTCAATATGAGTATAGTTGGACATTAGAATAATCTCCCAGGGACATGGTGGATTCCCCAGAACTGAACACTTTTAAGGCTCACCTTTACAAGGTGCTGGCCTGTCTCATCTAAGCTGTGTTCCTTCTTAGAAATATTGGACTGTAAGATCCTTGAGGTCCCTTCCAACTTGGCATTCTATGATTGTATAATTATTTCCTTTAGCTTCTTACAGATGGATTGACAGAATTTGAAACCAAACTGAGACTGCACCGTTCCTGTAAGCTTAGCACTGGTCTTTTTTCCAGCTACCTCAGCAGATTGTGCTTGCCATCTGGGTCTCAAGCAAGTTTCTGAGTATTGAGAAACAGCAGAAAAGAAAAAAGAACAAGAAGGAAAAAAAGAAAAAATCTTTTGAGAACATACTGCCACTGATAACAGATCAAAATATTTTGTAGTAAAGGCATTGCTTGTTTCTACTGTTGCCTCTACTTCTTCCCCTGCTCCAGTACTTTTCATGATCCTGTTACTTAAAGAGGTTGATGACATTACATTTGTGACAGCCATATCACTTTATTGAATTTTTTTTTTCTTTTGAAGGGCAAAATACTGGTCTCCTGCCTGTCTGTTTGTTTGTTTATTTTGTTTTCAAAGGGCAAATCAATCTGTCACTTTCCTGTGTGTCTGGACAGCTTGCCACAATTTTCATATCTCTTCAGAAAATCCAGGCTGGCAATTTCAGACAGAAATTTGGCAACCTAAAGACAATTGCCACTAGGCCACAAGTGGCAGCACTGGGAGGTTACTTCCCCTTTCCTTTTATTTATTAAATCTTTTTCTTTCTGAACAATCTTTCTACAAAAATATTTGGTGGTATGTTTTCTTTTTTTTAACCTATTTCGAAAACAATCAAACAAATTCAAAACCTAAACCAAAATGCTGGATGGATTCACGTTCCTTCTCAGATAGTTGTGAGAGCAAAGATGGGAAAGGGCAAGGGATGGAAAAGGAAAAATAAGAATATTTGCCTTTAAGCTAGAACACTCACCTAGAGAGTTGTCACATCTAACGATTGCAGAGACAATGTTCACAGAATGTAAAAGCGTTCCTGCAGTATGAATGGGCTATGAGGAAATAGAAATGTTAGCTAGCCAGGGTAAATAGAAACCAAGATTACACTGTTCCAGTCTGGCATTCAGTAGTTATTAAGAGTCTAGCATTTCACTGAATTTGGCAAACAAAATCTTTAGGAATTTTTCCCCTTTTCTTTGTTTTCTGAGCAAAAGCTATCAAGCTCAAGCCTGCTATCAAATGTGACTGAGAAATTACATTTGCATGCACACACCTACAGAAGGGGTTTTTTGTCCTGTAACTACTACAGCTATTTTAAATTCTCACTGTGCACATTCAAGCATGGTTTTGATGACATAAGTGTGTTTAGGTGAGATTATGAGCTCCTGTTTTCCTAAGAAACTACCCATTTCTTAGAACACAAAACCAGAGGAAAAGCCCTTCTGTTAGGCCACTATAAGAGCAATGAATAAGTAGATGAAGGACACCAAATGGTCAAATCATTGAAAGTAACCTGGGTTCAGGTATCTTAAAGTCAGATTACTAAAAGAATGGGGAGATTGATTGACTATGTCTTAGCAGCATACGAGTGAGGGTTAGAAGGATTCTGACACCTTCTCACAAATGCATACACTATCTCTAAACATATGGATGTCTAGTTTTTTTGTTGGATATTATCTCGATGTCTAAAGCACTATTTCTGTTTTTATGACCAAATACCTCCTTTGTTAAGGACTAAGCTGCTTCCCAAATTCAGACCTCAATATGGTCAAATTAAGTGTTTTTCCTCATCAGCAAGGCTAACTAATTCACAGAACATCAGTTTTGACAGAATGATTGGATCTATCACTGGTGAGAAAAAGGTGCTTGCCCTTTCCCTCTCTTATTGCTTTGATATATTATTACAGTGGCTAGAACTACCAGACAAAAACTCACGACCACTAAAGGACTGAGGTTGAAAGGGATCTCTAGAGATGGTATAGTCAACCTGCCCTTCCACCTCCCCCCTCCTCCCAATCAGGGTCTGCTTCAGTAGGTTCAGGACCATGTCTAGTTCAATTTTAAATATCTCTAAGGATACAGAGAATCTGCATCCCCTCTGGTAACTTGTTCCAGTGTTAGACCACCCTGAAATATCATTTTTCAAAAGCAGAAAAAGCCCAGAAGCTTTCAGCCTCACCTTATAGGAGAGTTGGTTCAGTTCTTCAGTTATCTTCATGATCCTTGGCTGTAGTATTCAATATTGTAGATGTAGAATTTTAAAACTTATTTTAAAAATACATAGATTTCTGGCATCAAATAATTCCTTTTCTACCACATATTTATTTTAAGTAACTTGAACTTTGTACTGCTAAATCATTTTTAATTGTGTGAGTTGCAGGTGTTCAGGATATTTCAGGATTTGGCCTGCCTACAATTTTTTTCAGCCAGAAAGAAAATAATGTAGTTCTGTGTTGTTGAATCTTCTCATTTTCCCATGTATAGTTGAGCAATATAATTCAACAGTACACAGCTGGTTTGATAAGAAGTTCATCCTTTCCTGATTTGTGACAGAAGAAATATTTCTTTAGAAAAACCTAGATTTAATTTTACTAACAAGGATTTTTGCACTGAACATTATATATATGCAGTTCCAAACAACAAAAAATACCTCAGGGTCTTCACTCCAAGCAAATGGGCAAAATTCTTCCTGTGTTATATATTGCTTGGAAAACCTCTCGTTAGATGACTATATTTAAAACAAAAATTAATTATGCTCCAGAAATCAATCTTTCTTTCTAACTATGTCTGGAATTATCTTAGATTAACACCATTAGAACATGTAAAACTGTACAATTAAGGGTTTAGTTAATTATTAAGAATTGCATTTCTCTGTTGAGTGTTTAAGGCAAAATCTATCCTTAAGGATGGATTTTCACTTTTGAGGTTTGGAGGTGCAGAAACATTCAGGTCTTGGTTCTGGCTACTGATTTTTTTTTTTTACCTTCATACAATAGGCATCATCTGTGTGACTGACTTCACCTGGACAAAATTATTTGTTTTAAGAGATGTCTAACAATATCTCTCCCATCCCTGGCCTTCCTATACCCATACAATAGAACGAAATCACTTACTGAGAAAAAATCAATTTTTTTAAATGGTTTCTAAATTAAATTAAAGTTCTTGAGAGATTTGATATCAAGAATACTACAGAGTAAAGTCTTCACTGAGCAAAACTGACATAGGGTCCCCTAGTTCAAATTTCTCTATTTACCTCAGCCTTAATCTGGAAGACACATCCTTAGATCAACACATGTGACATTCATTTCTTGGCTTCTCAGGTAAGACTTGTTGAAATAGTGCCAGATTATATCAAAGTACATATTCATATACTTGAGAACTGGAAAATGCAGAAATCTTAGCAACTCATTTTATATAGATCATTAAGCAGCTGTCAGAAAGTAACAGTCTGGTGTCACTGCTACCCTGGAACAGTGACCTGTGATAGATAATAAAAAGCTTCATATTCCATTATTACCATGGTGAGTTACATTTATCTTTATTCTAATCCCCTTTTTTTTTAGCTCTCACCAAATTTCCAAAATTTACAGCATGGGTCCTGAGAGTCTGATTTATGGCTGGATTAACACTTTCTACTGTTAGAGGAAAAAGATAAAATACAGCCTTTATTCTGAAAACAAGATAATGAAACAGATTTATGTAAGCACTTTGAAAGGATTTGAGATGTCTTACTTGTGTTTCAACTTTAGGATCTGGCAGAGGATGTTTTGATTGACAAGAGTCACTGTTCACCAGGGTGTTTTTGGTGGTAAAGTCATACAGCTCTACTACAAAAGCTATAGGAATTGTCCAAGATAGTTAGAGTAATACAGAATCACAGAATCACAGAATCAGCCAGGTTGGAAAAGACCTCTGAGATCATCAAATCCACTGTGGTTACCAGATCATGGCAGTGCGTGCCAATACTGTACACACAAAGGCTCTATAAATATTAGGAAAAGACCAAAAATATAATACAGAATCAGGTATATTGAGAAAGAACTGTTTATTCATACAAAGCAAATATACCATTTATTTATTCTGGATGTGTTACATATGTGATGTAAAATTGTTCTCCCTTATCTGGATTCAGACTTCTAATCACAGGCCACAGTGTTGTCTTTGTATTGTGGTTGTGTTGTCTGGAGACTCAGCTTTGTGAAAAAAGCCATATGCGATTTTTATTCTCAAAAATGAAAAATTTTGAGGAAGGGAAAAAAAAAAAAATGTGTGGGTGAATGACAACATCACTCAGACCAAACAGATGTATGAGAATGGACCTAAGGAATGAGAATACAAGCCCATACATAAAACCCTGAGACCCTTATAGACCCACATTTTTCTTCCTCTTTCCCCTGTCCTCTTCCTATTGCAAGGACTCCAGATTTGTTACATTAACCTTTCCACGGTCAGGGATTCGATTTGTTCCCAGTGCTTTCTTCCATAACTGCTGCCTGTATTTTTTATTTCCTACTTCCAAATCTATCATTACTTGTATACCACCAGGCAAATGAAAACACTACAGATTAAATGTTAGACTAATTCAATTAAAAAAACATACAAAGAAACAAAGGGTTGAACCTTCTCATTATAATAGAAACATGGAAGAATTAACAGAGGATTTTATTTTTAATGTTAATGTCCTTTTATAACTTTATTCTACAGGAAAAAAAAAAGAACCATTAAAATATCTGACACCGTAGTTGATGTTTACTAGACATTAAAAGATAAAGTGTACAGTGTAGTTTGGTGCTTCTAGTACTTGTACCTAATTTATAATATAAACTAACATCTAGGGCACCCTGCAGGTTGTCTAATGGTTAAATTAAACACAAACATTAATCTGGGACAAAAATTCTTCTCTAGGAGCAAAATAATGCATAACAGCTCTTAAACTTCATCTCAAGTTCCCTGAACTCCCACAGACTCATTTAATGTTAAAACATCTTGAGGATCTCAGCAGTAAATTTGAATCTTGCAATATTGATTTCACGGATAGATTTTTTGCAAACAATCCTAGATGGCCTGATTTGTGATTATATCTCTTCTGTAATATTTGTCTTTGAAATAGTTCCTCAGCATGCAGGTTTTGAAACAGAAGTAAGAAAAAACTGCTCAAGTTTCATATATATAAATACATAAATATTAATGACTTATTAAATAATGCTTGTTTGCATTTTCTTTTTCTTAACTGGTAAAACAGACATTAAACTGTGTGAATTATGTGGGCTGCTGTTTCCAAGGAAACAGCATCTCAATAAAAAAAACTTGAAAAATTTGGACACACCACCCTGCAGAAACGAAGACACAATCATTTCTTATTTCTTTTTATTGGCTGAAGAAGAGTCAATCATGGAAGCATGAATTTAAACAAAAATATTATTATTACTATTATTATTCAAAAAAGGTTAAATAAGACTAATAATGGCACTTTGATTTGCTGTCTTTACACCTGAGTGACAGGCAGGCATATTGGTCCCAGTCAGCTTGTAACTACTCAGATGTAGAAACTAACTTGCATGTACATGAGATGAGAAAAATAGTAAGAAAGCTAAAATATGTGCTTTGTTGGATCTGAATTATTCTGTCACATAACAATCACTTATGTTACTCATGGTAAAATATTTATCAGCCTGAATAAGGATAGCAGAATCTGAAATCATTATCAGGGGAGCATTTACACCTACCTTCACAGCATCCCTGTTGTCTGACAAGGTATAAGATTAAAAATACTGAGAAGCTCCAATAGCAGTGTGTCACTGTACATACCTCAGTCACATTGTTCCTTACACGTCTGGTTGACTAGGAGATAATACCTTCTTCAATACAACCAGTTCTCAGCAGATCTAAAGGTCATAGCCTAGTGGAGCAAGGTTGTGAGGCATCTTGTGTTGCCATGTAAAACTCAGCTTTAAAAATTAACTGTGAAACTAAAATCTTATTCCCTAAATGTTACTGTCTTGACTGTAGATCCCAGTATTTTTCTAATAGATAACTCCATTAAATGTAGATTTCATAAACCAAATGCAGCTCCTCTCCAGACTTCTTAGCTGTGATTCAGGAAAGCATGTCTTCATATTTTTGAGGCATCTCAGGTGGGCTGACAGGTCTTCACTAAGGCCTTTGGGTGTTAGTGTCAGCACTATTGTGAAGACTTCTCAGTCCAGTGTAATGAGCATCACCCTAAGCTAAGTTCGTATTTATATTGTTAAAGAAAATCACACAAACTTTTTGTGTATCTACACTGATTTAGATGGTCAAAAAATCAATAAAGTTTCAAAATATCTAGAAGTGAGAGGATATAGTTAATGTGGCAGTTTTCGTCATATGAACAGACAGTTCAAAACTTACCGCAAAAATAAAAGGATGAAGATCTTGTCTGGGCCATCATCAATAGTACCAGCATACAAGTAGAACATGTAGCCTGTTAACTTCCTCTGTTCTCTGCAATCTCAAACCCTGACAGCAAATCAGAGGGTTTAAATATCTCTTCTTTAGATAGGACGAAAGAAGATAGAGTCTGATGGTGGCAATTCTGATTCCTTGTCTGTATTGGCTTTTAATCTGATACACATTCTGCTGTGATGCTGCCTTGAAAGCAAAAGAAACCTTTTCTGAACAGCTCAATCTTAACATAAGATTTCAAATTCAGTTTGATTTATGGTGTGAAACCATTTCCTCAAGTCAGAACAAGCCTTTGTAATACAAATAAATACCATCACCATATTAATAAACTTTAAAACTTGGCCTCCCTGGCTATAAATCTCAGACAAGTGCAATTTTAATAGATTCAAAGAACACCTGATGGCACCCAGTGGTGTGTCCAAGTATGTGAAACTTGCTGCTTTCACTGGAAATTGCAAATATTCTGTCATAAAATTTTGCTTTTGTGCAGTGGGGCTTCGTTCTAAATGGATCCTGTTGCTTGCCTGTTGTTGATGGAGGCAGTAATGATTGCTTTACTGAACAGCATTAAACTGTGAGCTGTGATAGAGCTGTGCATCAAAGCTCTATTGCCTGATTCATAAAAAAAGAACATAGTAATAATCTTAAGAAATAATATTCCAGTATTTAAACATATTCTGCTTTACTTCTTAAGAACTCAATACTTCCCCTGTGGTAACTGAGCAAAGATGTCTCAAAAACACAAAGAGGAGCAAGGATTAATCTAGATATAGAAAATAGTTATTGAAATATGTCCTTATAAATGATAAAATTCATACTATAGTAACACAAATGTTTTTGTCTTGGTGTAGACGAAACTGGCTGCAAATTTAAAATGGATGGCAACTCAAAAAATGGGACCACCTTGACCTGGTTTTGAAGGGGGTGATAAACACATGCAATATTTATACTGACTGAAGAGCAGCAGCTATACATACTTTGATATGAGGAGATTATGGTGATGAATTCTCTTTCTACTTACAAATAATAATAACAATAAAACAGCTGGACCAAGTTTTTCCAACTTCCCTCAGTAACATCTGTCTTCAGGTTCCTGCTCATATTAGAAAGAACACACGGTTTTGCAAGAGATGTAACAGAACACAGAAATTAATTCACTTCTTACTTGTACTTGTAACTTATTAAGTTCTTTGTAACTTAGACAATATTTTGCACGTCAATCAAGTGAAATAATTCACAGGCTTAAAAATTATTTTTTTCTCTCCTTCCTACCTTTACCCATGCAATACTGGGAAGTGTTAAAAATTATTAAAGAAACTTAATTATTATAGGGCTGGTGAAAAGTTTCCTTTATGCACTAAAATTTGTTTCAGGAATAGATGGAAAGGGTACATGTTCAGGTACCTGATGTCTAGAAAATCTGACTATATACTTTGCTATTAAAGATGAGGAATAGTTTGCCATTATATGAGAAAAGAAAAGTTGGTTAAAGGATAGAAAAGGTAGTATAGGATTTAACAGTTTCATTTCAAAATGGAGAAGCATATGCAACAAGGTCCCAAAGGGCAGGTACTGGGACTAGTTTTGTTGATCATCTCAGAGACCTGGAAAAGAAATAGGCAATGAATCTTCAAATGAATCTGAATCTACTAATCTTTTTCTGGGGAGAAGAATGTTAAGGAGGGATATTGTCTAGGTTCACAAAGCCCTCGATGTGAATATGAAGCTGTTATTTACCAAATGTCAATTTTAGAACTAAAGCTTCTTCAAATTAAAAAGAGAGAATTTTCAAACAGATGAAAGATAATCCTTTTTTAAAAAGCATGTGTTAAACTTCCAGAGTTTGCCACCCACCCTAGGAAGTTATAGATAAAGGCTGTATCTGTAAGTTCAAAAAGAATTAATATATAACTTACTAAAAGGTCTAAGCTCCAGTGTACCATTTAGCAACAGCTGTGGATTCTGACAGAGGCTGGACTGCAGATTAGATTCACATTTTCTCTTTAAACATTTCCTGCTACCAGTGCTGGTGACAGGGCACTGGACTGGATGGGCTGCTGGTCTGACCCAGTAGGAAGGATAGAATCATAGAATTGTAGAATGATTTTGATTGGAAGGGACCTTTGAAGGTCATCTAGTCCAATCTCCTGCAGTGAGAAGGGACATAGGATCAGGTTGCTCAGACCACTGTCCAACCTGACCTTGACTGTTTCCAGGGCTAGGGCATATTTTATGGTCTGAAGTTTTTAATTCTTATATGCAGTCAACTTCCTGATCACCTCTGATATCTTCTCACTCTTTTTAAATTTTTCTATTTTTTAATTCAAGCAAGGTATTTAAGTTGTTAATCCTTCTGTAAGTGCTTATATGTCTACAGTTTTGTAGTTTTGCCCCTCACTGCATGCCTTGTAATCTCAGTTTAGCTGAATGGTATTTTAGTAGTTTCTTGGACTAGGTCTTCTAATAGAAGGTAAGATTTCCTTTTTAAATTTTTACTTCTGACTATTTGCATGCTGTCATCTGATTTTGAAACTTTCCAGCATTGTTCTCAAGGTTATAACAAGCCCAGAGGACAGTCTCTTGAAGGTCAGCAGAAACCTATGTAAACTAACTTGGTCTTGTGACTTGATTTTGCACTGATCATGACATGATTTTGCAGTGATTAATAGATTCATATAGTGTCAAGATCTACCTGCAGTGAAATAACTGTAATTTACTTAAGAGAGTATCAGTTTCTAGCACACTTTTTCTGAGTCTGATCTGCAATCTAAGATCATTTTACAAAACTGAATATAGTTACTTTTTTTTTACTTATCCCCATGTAAGTAATAACCAAGCGCAACAAAATACAAAATAGATACATGCTTTGTAAATAATTTCCATTTAACATAATTTACCAGGATAAATTAACATCCAAATTCTTCGTTTGGGAAGACACAAACTTTTATGGATTTATACTAGTGAATCTGAACATTGCTTAAGGGCACAAAAGCAAATCCAACATGGTACATCTATTTCACCAGACACCTTTGAAATTATTCATAATGAGTTTATTGATTGTTTATTTTGAGACTATATTAAGTGCAGAGTATGTTGACCTTTTAATAGACTCAGAAAAATATCACACTGATCATTTTATGGATCTTTGTGAAGTGCTAGCTTTATCTTTATATCTTCTCTGCTCATTTTTACATCTTCATTTTTCACTTCCATCAGCAAATAAAACTTCTCAGAAAGCCTAGGTGCAAAGAATTGTGGAAATACTGCAAAAAATCTGATCTGGAATTCAAGTGCAGTTTTTCAGCACCAAGAAACTGAAACATTCCCTCCAAAAACTAGCCATAGGCAGCAATTTTGAATCAACAAAATGTTCACTCCTTCACCTCACCCTTGTCCCTCCAACTTTAAATCAAATCACATAATTTATACTTCCTTTGGATACATATGAATATGAACACAAGCATACCTAAGTTAGAACATTTATATGTAATTCACAGGTAACTAGTAATGCTTAAAAAATAGCAGGCATTTACTGACATGTATGGCATATTCCTATGAAAGGTTGTTGTTAAAAGTTATGCCTGCACTCACTTTTCTTTGTAAAGGAGGTGTAGTTAGAATGCTGTTATCAACTGCTCCTAATTGCTTGGGTCTTCTGTCCAAGCTGACTATCAGATACATTCTGTACAATGGCAAACTAAAAATCCACTGAGAACCCAGTGATGACAACTGTGGAATATGTTACTTATGAAAAGGTAAAATTTCTGTCTGAAGAATGACCATACATGTATAGACATCTGCACTAACACCTTTAAAAATACAATATGGAAAGATCAACAGAGGAAACTTCTGTGTTTTACAATTTCCTCTTTATGGCAACATTTAGCATTAACATTTGCAATCTCTAAAAAAATCTGTTGTTTTTCTCTCTGGGACACGAAAAAGCAGGTAGTATTCCCAAAGTTCTATGTAGTTTCTGCTTGTGAAAGGAATAATGGAAGGTTTTCTTTTTCCTTGCCTTATTTTGTAGATTTTCTTTTATCAGTATTACTTGATAACTCTACAATTTTCAGCTCAATTATATGTATGTACCAGATCCTGATTTATATTCCTGTAACAGATGTGGTTGTTTATTGGGTTTTTTAAAATTTTTTATATTTTTTTATTTTTTTGTAGTATAAATGAGAAATTATGACTGAATAATACCCAGTCAAAATCAGATTATTTTGTTCTTCATCAAAATCACACATTCTATTTGGTCACAAATGACATGTTCTGGTTTGCTGTGATATAAAATGAAGATCACTGATTTACTATGACTATGTGAATTTCCACCTGTCCAAAGTTAGGACAAGGTTAAACCAGTGGTCTTAATAAGATTCTGAACAGATACCAATATAGTGAGAGAATTTTCTACGTGTGATGAAAAAGACTCCTCATGGTTACTGCATATTTCTGACTTTTTAGCCCCTATTCCTGCTTTTGAAATGGAAAGAAATGATTTAATAAGATAATTTACTTATAAAATTTCATCCAATTCTAAATATATTAAGTTTTTTCAGCATGAATTCTGCTTTGTTGCCATTAAAAGCCTTCTCTGGGATGATAATTGAAAACCAAATGTATAGCACCTTGTAAGTTGCTTATGATTGTTGATCAGGCTATCTTTGTAGAGGCTGGAAAATATCGACACAGAAAGCATGTCTTGCACTCCTTACTTATTTTTTAATGAACTATTACCGATGCATTTTTAAATTTTCCCAACTGTGTAATTTCTAAATCATTTTATAAGTAGTATATTTTAGAAACTATAAAAATCTCTGTCATCATGGATTGTTATTTCTACTTAGTTCAAAATGTTATGAACTCTGGCATTTCCTGTGAAATTGTGAGGGAGTCAAAACCTTCAGCTTTTGACATAATTCTGAAATTGTACCCCACTTTGATTATGTAATAATACCATGACTACTGAAGGTAACTGGGACAAAGTGTCGAGATTTTCAGTAACCTCTGTAATAAATGGCAAGTTTGTGATTTTTATATAGACAATTTCATTTAACCCCCCATGAAGAGAAGTTGAAAATAAAGTTTCACAATTTTTGATCCAGTAGTGTCATATGCTAGCAGTATTAAAAAGCATTGATTTTATGTCACAGAAAAATTGCTGTTCATGTACATTCTCTTTGCAACAGAAAATCTAGTCTCCTCTAGAGTTTGATTATAGAATGCTCTCTTTTGAGTAGCTGTGTGACAGAAGGTGAAAGACTGCTGAGTTTCCCCCTCGTTTGAAAATTTTCCCTCATCTCTTAAACATATACTTAAACCTGAAGTTTACATTGGAAAGCAGTAAACTTACCTGAGGGCTACAAGGTTTGGCATTTTCACCAGTACTCCATTATAAAATTAGTCACCTTTAGAATTTCAGTGCTGCCTATCTATCATTTGTCATGTAAATCAAAACAGTAAATTTAAAAGATTCTGAACGTAAGGACACAGGATGGCAAAACCTAGGAAGTTTGAAATGAAGGATTAGATTTCTTCCATAATTTACTGTTTCTTTGTCTTCACACTTCTAGTAACCCAGGAAAATCTGTGTGGCAAGATGAACACGTGTATTGATGTCTGAGAAGTATTGGCAGCCTAACATCCCAGAACCATATATTGTAGATGTGCAAAAAGATCATAAATCTTCTCTTCTGCACCAGAAGGAAAAGCTTGACTTTATTTAGTTTACCATTGTCCTAAACAGCAGAGATTTCACAAATTATCTTCAGGCATTCTTCAGTATTTCTATTTTCCATTAAGAGTCATAGAATCAGATGGATTGGAAAGGACCTCTGAGATCATCAAGTCCAACTCATGATCCACTACTGCCGTGGTTACTATGGCACTGAATGTCACAAAGGTTATGCTAAAAACTGTAAATAAAATGCTATACTTCTTCCAATACTCCCAGAGAATCTCAGTTCTTTCATTTCATTTCAAGTATTAGGAAAAAAAAAAAGTAAAAAAAAAAAAAATTAAGAGGGAAGACAAGACTTTACACTTTTCTCTCTCTCCATGGTTAGCTTGGGGTAGAGATTTGGGGAAAAGCTTTGATTTAAAATAAATGCATTATATTACACAGAGATTGTGACTGGGCTTTATGTTGACTCTCAAAAAACGTAATTTTTTCAAGGTTTCAGATATCTATGAGAAAGGCCAAGTACCTAGAAACATGGATAATACACCAGCACACACATTGTTTGTTCCTTTTGAAGATTAAACGGAATATGTTAGAGGTTCAATAAGTCATTCTGTAACTTAGAAAGTAACGGTAGATTTGTCTGTCTGCCTTTCAGAAGAAATGAATAACAGTTTGTTAATTGTGCCTTTTTGGAGCTATAATGCATTTTCTATGCCATGGTTTGTCATAGAAACATGTTTGTCCTTCCATTTGACTTTATAATTAGTGCTTGAGGGCAAGAAGAGCTGTAATCACTGAATTGCTTTGAATATTACTTACCACTGAATTGTAATCTGAGTGCATGGTCAGCATTACAGGATTGCACAAGAAAAGGTCCCCACTTAAAGCTGACAGTCTAATTGTACAGCCCAGCACAGAGCATATTCTTCTAGGCTGTCACGAGGCATTTTGAATCATAAGACTGCAATACCACACTGCAGACTTTTCTGTCGTGAGCCAAAACACAAAGCAGGAACACTGGTGCATACAGCACAGCAGGAAAGAGGATAATATCAAACATTGAGGAGTTTCTCTTGTGTGTGAGTTAACACCTAATAGACCCACAGAACACTCTAAATAAAATGGTTCCTGAACAAAAGCTCTCTTTAAGATAACATCACTGTCTTTTGGGATCTTGACAGCTTTAAAAGACATTATTAACACCTCCTCTGCAGTCTGCTCCTCTGCATCACATAAGTGTTGGAGAACCAGTTCAAGCAAAACTCCAATTTAAGTAAATGAAAGTAGTCTCTGCAAAAGTGGAAAATTAAAAAACAACAAGGATCTTTTGCTTTGGTCTCTGGAGCTCAGGAGCAGCCTCAGGGAAAACGGATATGCCCAGTAAAAAGTGCTCTGGGTCAGCTACATTTCTCATCCATTAAGTTAAAGTTCTTGAGGAAAAGGAAGTTAATAGTACTTTGTTCTCTTAGCTATTCTTAAAGACAGGTAGCAAACATAATAATTATACCTTGAGGATTTATAAAGATACACATAATTGTGCATCAGTTTGCAGTTATGAAGAAATGTTATTTCAGTTCTGATTTCCAATTGGCAATTTAGACAACTACATAATTTTTCCTTATTTAAGAGAGATAAAAATCACTCTTAATTCACTCTTTTAAGGGATGTGCAATACTAAGTAGCTTATTTGACTATGATGTACTGTTAGACATACTTTGGAGGGAATACAAAACATAAAAACTAAATAGGATATCAATAAACTTTCCTTAGTTACACATGTCACTGAAGAATTTAGAACTTAGCTCATCAGTGCAGGTAAAGTTAAGGCTGCTGGACTAAAGGACAGAATAGTCTCCTATAAAGTGAAAGAATTAATCATTTTCCTATTAATAATATTTCTATTTGAATTAACAGGAACTTGTGAATCATAGCCATTTTTTGGCATACTTTGATTATCCTTCTTTCATCATCTAATGATTAATATAGAACTTCCTCCTTCTCTAGCCCCCAAAAACCAAGCAAATACAAAAAAAAAAAAAAAAAAGACTGCATTTGTTTCTAAATTGCTTCAGATGTTTGTACAGAGTTCCTTTTCAGAAATATTAATAACACCTCCCTGATATATATTTGTTTTGCAAACATATTTATCCATTTTCTTTAATACATTTATGGAGTATTTCTATATGCTACAATAAGGCAAGTTGCATAAGAAACTGAGCAGAATGAAACTTTTCCTCTGTTGAATTGTTGAGGAGATCACTGATACCGTTCCCTCGTGAATTTGTCATAAAATTGCTTTTCTGAACCAGGAATATTTTAACAGATGTAAAGTCCATGAAGCTGAAGAGCTCTTTTAGAAAACAGAAGTCAAAGTTTATAGGGGTTTTGGTGGTTTTGTTTTGGTTTACATATTCTTCAGTCTATACAGACCCTGACAAATAAACAGATTATGTAAAAATAAACTCATAAAAGAATTTCAAAAAGATAAGCAGCCAGTGAAACTTGACTGTAAATTGTATCCAGACCAGAAGATTCTAGCAGTGTATTAACAGTTCTTCGTAATGGCATAGAGAACAAGTTTTGTCCACGTTCAGAGGTTAAAATATAGACATTTCAAATGGGTTTCCAGTCACGGGTTGGAAAACATTGCTTTAATTCTGCCTACAGTACTGCTGCATGTTGAGCTAAGTTGTGTCTTTTCCTCAGGTTCCCTTGCATAGACTTCTGCCTTGTTAAAAATATAGCTAATATGGAAGATAAAATGTTAACAGAAGCTAACCAGCATTTATTCCATGTAGGTAGTATGCATCTACAGTTTCCCAAAGACAAAAAAAAAAAGAATACAAAAATAAACAAAAAACAAGAAAATAAGGTGTTGTTGTGTGCAAACTGACCTCCCCACCAACATCTGGAGTAATTTACATTTTAGTTGTGTTTTGTATTTTTTGTTGGGGTTGTTGGGGTTTTTTTTCTTTTG
This sequence comes from Florisuga fusca, assembly GCA_038090715.1. Taxonomy (NCBI): domain Eukaryota; kingdom Metazoa; phylum Chordata; class Aves; order Apodiformes; family Trochilidae; genus Florisuga; species Florisuga fusca. The sequence continues at coordinate 3,230,402 of JAAWXA010000014.1, forward strand.
GATGTGGAGTGGAATTTTAGGGGAAAGAATGGAAAAGGCTTTTCAAAATTTGAGGAAAAATTAAACTGTATCTTTAATCCCATCCCAAATTTTAGCCTAGAGCAAATTATCATGCTGCAGTCATACAGAATGGAAATACATACAAACCTTTTCCTGTACCATTGCTGTAATTAGACAGGTCTATAGTGAATTGAATTAATGGAAGGTGAAACTTCGCAAGTTTTCCTTTTGAAAAAACATCATGGCAGCATATACAGACACCCCAAAAAAATTTCCACAAAAAAAATGTACTAGAGGTAAGCAGAGGCTTTTAGTCAGTTTTGCAAATTCAGTGTTAGATGAATCTCCATTGTCAGAGTGCAAATTTCTGGCTGACCTACAAACATTTCATGGATATTGTCAGCTACCATTACACATAGAAGTGGATATTTATACCTTGTTTTCAGAATTGCAAATGTCCTCTGAGAGTATGTTTTTTCTTATTGGCTTCTTCCATGCAGACTTGGTTTGAAATATGGTCACAATAAATCCTCATGGGCAACATACTCATTTGAATTTTAAATTAGATACTGCCCAATGAGCACCTGAAAATTATTTGGGACTGGTTTTACTTAATATTTTTCTTTGATAAAAAACTAAATTTTGTCAGAAACCTTAGTATTATTTATTTTCCTTGTTCAGAATTTAGAATTTGAAACTTTGGATCAATTTTTACATCAAAGCAAATATTTACCTTACTATTTATGTCCTCTTCATTCACTAATATAATTGTTTGACCTGTGAAGTTTCATAGTTTGTATTATCCACTGGTCTGCTCTGGGAAGTAAATAAAGCCATATTTTAAAATTTTCATGCACATTACACACGCAACATATGACAACACCTTGGACCTGCTGTCCAGTGACTTCAAGGAATATGTGTGTAAGCTCAGACAGTGATTTTCTCTTTCCATTTCTCAATATGTTACAGAAAACACCTTGAAGAACAGTAAAGTATTGTGCCTACAGAAAAGGCTAGAATGTAAAGAATGAAACCAATAAGCACATTAAATTAAAAAGCTTATAAGAACTTTCTAGATAAAAACTCAGTTGAGATCTTCCTTTAGATGCAATGAATACCTTCTCTGACCCAGTGTTGTGTCTTAATGTTATAACTAAATTCTAAGAATCAAAACATGTGACTCAAAGTACTTCTGCACACTTTTAATACTGACACTACATTCACTGAAAGTGGTGACTGACAATTTGTATATTATTTTCATCACTGAGGAGTGAAATAATGAAGATGACTGCATCATTCTTTGTGGTTGTCATTGGTTTATAAATATGCAGCTCTGAGAATTAATTTTCTCTCAGTGAAGGTGACAAAGCATCTATCCCCTAACTCAGACTTATACATGTTTACAAAACCTAGTCCTATTTTCTACTCATTAAGGTAGTTGGACAAGATGAAAACGTTTGTTACATTGAAGGAGGAGAAAGTGATAAGGAAAGCTGAAAAGAACTTTGAACGTGTGCTTTCTATTTTATCATACAAAATAAGATAGATAATTTTCAGAAATTAATGGCAACTTATTGTCATGGGGAAAATCCCCATAATCTCCAAAAACATTGCATGATAAAGGAACTATATTTCCTCTATATGTAATTTTAAAATTGTTGACATTAATTCCAAGTGCCAGCTGTAATTCCTATGGATTTTTTCACTGACTGGGAATCTTTATTTTCTTTTCTCACATTCAATCAGCAACTGGAATGCTATACTGCAGTCCCCTAATTATATCTGTTTCCATCTTTTATACTAGTAGTTTTTTGCCAGGATTTAGAACAACTTTTAAATTTAAACTTGAGGATTCCTTTAGCACTTACTAGAGGCTTTATACTAATGGCTAAGAATTTATTATTTCCAGATGTTGTTCCTTTATACCTACACCCATGTACTGCTCAGCTGTGTTTGAAATCAAGCAATCTAATCACACACACAAAAGAGAAAAAGAAAAAATCCAAGCTGAGAAATGCTCCATACAGCTGAACTGTGGACTCATAAATTCCTCACTCTAATGTTTACATACCTCTGAATGGCTTCAATTGCTACCAGCCAGGGGCCTGGGTGTTCTGCTGGCCACATAGAAATCTGAAACCTGCAACAATTTCATAAACAATGGTTCCTAACCAAGAACATATGCTCACCAGGTCACTATGTAAGGCATTAAATATCTAGGGAATATAATGGAGAGGAGAAGGGGGGGAGAAAGAGAAAAATACTGAATATTTTGTTAAATGAAGTTGGATTGTCAGTTAAAGATGTGTATTAGTTTTCTGCTTCGTGGGATTTTGAACACTCAGTGTTCTACCTAAAATCAACTTTATTTTTTATGTCTGTCTGTAACCATCTGTTATGAAATATTTATGCTAAACAAACATGCACTATAAAATATTCAAGTCTGCCGTTACTGCTGTTTCCCAGGTTTACATACTTTTTTTTTACTTACTTTTTGCCCAATGAATTTTAAAGCTTACAAAGCAATTTGTCACAACAGTAGGACACAGAATATCCCCTTCCTTACTACATATAAATTAGAGTCCAAAACCAATGTTTAAACTCATCTTTCAGCCTTATTATACAGTGAAAATTTCTTTCCACACCACTTAAACTCTCTCCAGATATTAAGATGCCACTATTTCCCTTGAGAAACTATTCCACAATCTAATAGGCTCCATGATAAGGAAATTCTTTTGATATAATTGAGCCCACATTTTCTTAATGTGTATTCTTTAACTTGGAAAAGTCATAGAGGAGGGATTAATACTGTGACTATGCCATGTTGATTGTAAAAAAAGTTTGGCTCAAAAAGTGGGGAACTGATCACAAAGCATGACATCTTCTGCCAGTGATATATTCAATGTCTTGAACTTTGATGACTTCTTTTATTAATGTTTGAAAAACTTGCTGGCTTATTTCCTTGGGAAGGGTACCTTCATAGAATCCCTATTGGTTTTGAGGGATGATTACATCTGAAAAATGCTGATTCATTTTATCCTTCCATCACTGCTGTACAAGTAACATTATATGTGTTTAAATGTTTCCATGACTTAACCTTTTAACTGAATTTGACTGAAGTTTAGTAATCGAGAAATATATTTAGCTCCCTGAATAATGTCCATTTAAGAGCATAATGTCATAGTTTGGCCCAGGATAGAATTAATTTTTTTCCTTTTAATTTTACTTTCAGGTAAGTCTCTTCTAAGTAGCTTTATGTGCTGCAATTATCAGCAAGTTTCTCAGTAAGTGTCTGCTTCTAGGAGTGGTAATGCTCAATGCTTATAGTTGCATCTTGAGAATGGTGTGCAGAACCAAGACCAATGCTCAGTACTGAGGAGCATCTTGTTCTCTGGAAAGAGAAAGGCAGTAAAGGGGTCACATCTGCAACCCTCCTTCAGGGAGAACTGGAACAGACAGGTAACCAAAGTTGACCAGGGTATTCCATCCCATACGTGTCAGACCCGATATAAATCTGAGGGGTCACGAAGGTCAAGTTCTACTTCATCTGTGGCTTGCATCCTGGGAGGATTCCAACTGTTCATTTGCCTTTGATCGCAGTCCATGCCCTCTTGAATCCATGTGTTCCTGCATCCAGCTCCTGTCTGATACTGACACATAGTTTAGCAGTACAATATCAGATTATGCTGCATTGGTAGAGAGATTCCAGAGCACTACTCAGAATACTCCCAATTTTACCCCATTCTGTGTTTCAGATATGCTTTTTAAATTGTTGATTCATAAATGCCTATATATATCTCTTTGGTGTCTGAAGTATGACTATAGGAATCATTCTTACCTAAAAAATACATATATCTACCCAGAAGCACATTTGGAAAAGTTCTAAGAGCAGACATATAGAAATCAGTTTCAGATGTTCAGCTGGGCAAAAGTAAAATTCAAAAGGAAAATAAAACCAGAAATAAAAATAGCTGTATGATTTTTTTCCCTGTTGCTTTAAACATTCTTCTGCTGACCCATGAGGCCTGCTCTGTCTCACTATGATTTTACTACAAGTTCCAGGTATACCTTTCTTCACTTCTAGCACTTGATGGCTCTTAATGAGTGGGTCTTTACAAACACTTTGTGGAAGTTATTCTACAAGAATTAAGCAAGAAAGAAAGGAATGTAAATCCATGACAGAGAGATCAGAGAAATAAAAGTAAATATAGTCATATCTTTTCCACAGTAGCTTCTTCAAATAAATTGTTGAAAATTTGCTAAAAATTCTAATGACAGTCAGCATACAAATAAACATATTAAGCCACAGACCACAGTCTGAAAACTACCTTTGTGAATCTTATGTCCGTGTACTTCATACAACCAAAAGACTTGCCATCACTTATAAAATTGTATATTCTTGAGTTAGTTATCTTGAAACAAAATCCCAGCGCAGACAAAGCAATTTATAGTCTTCACTATAACTTCCCTTTAGTCTGTGAGCATATGAATCATGTAAGAATTACATTTTGCCTAGTCCTCAGTAAAATTTGACATTATGAATAAGTCGTGTTGAGGATACACTTTTCCTTTCCCACAGATACAACACAGCTGGTTAGATTTATGTAAGATAAACTTTCCAAATAAAGCTACAGTCCATGTAGGTCCCTTTTTACATTTCAGGTCATAGTGCATATTATAAACAGCAGTAATTTGATGGCCCCATTCATATTTTTTAGATAGTTGTAAGTACTGTAAAGATAATAGGCAATTTGCTGTGATTATTGTCTTCTGACCAAAAGACTGCAATGAGTGGAATAATGGAGTACATGAGGTCAGGATTAAGCTGGAAGAGCAGATCTTGCAGCATCAGCTAATGACTTAATTTTAAAGTCAGGTTTGTGTATAAGCACTAGCAGTGAAAGAGCAAAGGAGCAAAGCAGGCCTTGTGACAGTTTTACAGCTGTACTTCAAATATTCTCTTCTGGGTTACAGAGAATGAGAATAGGTCAGTGCTTGAGCAAAAAGTATGTTCCTATTTCCAATAGTTGTACCAATCTTCAATCAGTTTTATAACTATAAGATTATTATTCAAGTTGGAATTATTAAAATAAATATAATAGAACTTGTAACTGAATCTATCAAGCCTGTTTTCTCATATTTTTTTTAAATGAAAGATGAGTAAGGATGGAAGAGAGAAGTGGTGAATTTTGGTTGAAAAGAGTGAATCTTGATTTTGTAGATAAGTGACTTCAGTGCTATTTTCCTCCTTCAAGTAAGTGGCACTGAAAGAAACTTAAACCAAGAACCCTGATATCCAGAGCCCTTCTCTCTTCTTTTCACAGTAATTCCTTTTGACCTGTCCTGAATTAATTACCATCTGTCTCACACTGTTTTTCTAGCTGAAGGTGAACTAACAGTAATAACATGGAGGCTGCAATAGTGCCTACCAGCAGATTTCATTGGACTATTGACAAACTGATGGGGTCCCATCTGCTTTTTGAGGACATGGTGCAACAAACTCCAGTGCTATCTTAAAGATCTTACATTAAAGTTTAAAGAGATGTTTATGATTTTAATATAATGGTGTCTTAATTACAGCAGCAGAAATGAATTCTTTTTCATGTTCTTATGATGTTTGTTCCTTCCTGCAGTCTTCTTAGTCAGCATACAAATTATATTTCCATAGATGAATCCAAATTCACATATATTGTCTCAAAAGTCTAATTTTTCATTTCTTGCATGAATGCACACCAGAATGGAGGTGTTTGTCTTCCTTAAGCAATAAATGTGAGAATCTCTACTGACCTTAATTCAGTTTGGGTGCTATTAAACACATGGAGCATAAGGCAGATACCCATTTGAATCTGTGAATGAAACTTTGACTTCCAGTTCCTTCTGTCTCTGAATGATCTTTAACCAGAAACTGTGAAAGAGCAACTGAGGAGGTTTATCTTCCCAGGCCACTGGGAAAAAGCACAATAATGGAGAACATTAGAATAATAGAATGGTTTGAGTTGGAACTTGAGTGAAACATCAGGACAGCTCCTATAATTTATTAAGAGGATTTTGCCCTTTTGGAATGCAATTCACATGGGGTGGTATCCCCTCATTGGTCGAATCATCTGAATATTTTCTACTGTTGTAAAGGGAGGTCACGGCAACTGGACTTTCACTGCGTAGGTTTCTTCATGTATTCTTCTTCTACAGGTATTTGAGATCAGTAACACTTCTCTCTCATGAAAGTTATGTGTTTTGAATTTAGTGAAGATTCATCATTCTATTGACCAGTTAGTTACAATAAGCTGAAAAGAACTACTGACATGTCATTTAGTATACAAAAGTTGAAGAAAGCATGTAGGAGGAATTTCACTTCTTTTCAAAGCTAGGAATATCTTCCTGTTTCTACTTGTTTCTCAACTTCAGAATAAAAATATTCCATGCTCTCATACACAGCAAGATATTCAATAGAGCTAATCACCTGCTTAGGAAATATGTCACAGGAATTTTCTGATGACTCTCCTTCACTTACTACTTTGTCATTTCTGCCAAATAGCACTGCTGGTACACAAAATGACTAATTTTATCTTTTCTTCCTTTTCCTTTTTTATCCCCCCTGAAGCTTTTTCCATAATGACCTTATGACATGAGATGCTAAGCCCTTTTTACCACTGGAGTCAGAAATTGCCCCAGAATTACCACCCATTAGACTTGGGTTTGGTTTTTTTTTAGTTTTGTTTTGTTCTGGTTTTGTGACTTTAAACTCATAGTTCCTTTCATATTTCAAATCTGCGAGTATGTCTTTTCATACATCTGGAGAACAGCCAAAGGCTATTAATTAGAGCCTGTGGCACCTCACACCTCAGATGTCCAAGCACTTGTTGGACACACAAAGGCCATCCACAAAATACCCATGGGATAAATATGTTGATTTAATATGGGAAGGAAAAAGAGTGTCCTCAGATTATGCTTTCTCTGGAACTGCTTTTTTAATGGAATTTCTTTTTCAAGCTTTTCCTCTAGGAAACTAAGTTGAGACAAATTTAGAGCAGTTGTAGAGATGAGAAAGAAAATGAAGATTTTTGTCTGTGTCCTAGCAGCATAGTAGGCTAGTGCAGGCACCAAGGGTTGGAAAAGAGGATGCAGCCAGTCAAGAAAAATATAGCACAAGCAACTTAAAGATGTCATATTATCATGCAACATTTTACATTATATATGAGAAAAAGTAAGATAAAATAAAACAAAAAACAAATAAAAATCCATTTGGACAGTTTGTATTCATTATTAAGATTACACGACTGTCCTTGATATCTTTTTCAGCTTCCATAAAGCTAAGAAATCTTACATAATACTTCAATTCACTAAGAATGGCTTCAAATGAACATTCTGCATGTATAATCAAACTTAAATTTAGATCCAACTATCTTCACATTGGTTTCCATATGGCTCTATCAGTGTCATTTCTTTGATGTACTCTCAGTTTTAGCCTTCACATATAGAATATGCATAACTTGTGCCAAGATCATTCCCAAAGCAGTCTATTTCACATTTGCAATGTTAAAGAGGCCTATCTCATTTTTACTGATGCTGTTAAGTTTACATCTCCTAATCAAAATCTTTTGAAGGGAGTATCATCATTCACATTTCTACACAGATGTGCGTGTGCATTTGAGGTTATGTATCACCAAACCCAGCTGCCCAGTTAGCTGCAGCTACAAGACTGCCACCAGTGTTGAAAGTATCTCTTATAGGTGATCTTTTCCTTCTCCATATTTTAAAATGTTGTTAAATGGACTTTTCTTTCAGCAGGCTTTATTAGCCTTCTGTATCAACTTGCTGTATGTGGATTAGTCTAATAAGAGAAACTGTCTCATTAGACATCCATCATCTGCTTTCAAGGAAGCAGCTCTAACTACAGTCTCTTTAGAAGACAAAGGGAGGTAGGAAGGAAGGAATCAAAACTATAAAACTATTTATTAGGCCTCAAAGGGTCAATAGTCTTTCATTTTGTGTGCTTGTGATTAACTGCTCTGTTTGACATTATAACTGAGACAAAGTCTAAACCCCTCTAAACCTTTTTCATATTGTCTTTATGATATCTTTTCCTAGGTATCAATGAAAAAAAATGTTCTCATCATAGACAGAGAGAAAGAGGGGAATGAAAGTGATGAAACAAGTGCGAATATAGCGTTCCTATAATCATATAATCAGAGAGACAAATTATCCACAAGAGGAGTCAAAGTGAGAAAGGACATCTGTACAACAGAAAAATATAAAGACACTGGTATTTCATTAGAGTTTATTAGCTGCAAGGAAATGGAGCGTGAGACAAAATCATGGATTTGCTGAGAAGAGGAAGTCAGTCATTTATTATTCCAAGCCCTTATAGCGTCAGAATGTTTGCAGTCTCAGATTCACCTTTCCCACCCAATTCAACCTTGTTAAAATAATGTTCCTCCATTGCTGTTTTGCATATCAATGTTTTCCCAGCCTCTCTCCTTGCCACTGTTTCTCAAAGAAAGAAGAAACTGTTTCAGTTATTTGCAGGTATGAGAACTATGTCTCTGATAACAAGGTTCCTTCTTTTCTATCATTTTCTCTTTAATCAAACGAGTTTCTAAGACTTTCCCCTCATGTCCCATATTAATAAAATATAAATCTTTTGTGATCCCTGATATGATGCATGATTACTGACTTACTGATCTTTACTAAGGATCAAACTTGATATGAGTCAGGTGAACTCGTGGGAGCACCAATGAATACAGGATTCCTAATTACAAAGGTGCCAGCCAAATAATCAGCTCAGATTCCCTTAAGCCATTTTTATTGTAAATTATAACTTAGGTACTGTAATTACCCTCCTCACTTTCATCAGGAATACCCTTCAGTACTGCATCTGGTAGCTCCCCAAATGGCACAAAGCTAATCTCACACACATTCGGGCTGGGTTCCAGTAAGTGCAATCCAGGATAAATTCTAATGCTATGCTCAAAATTCCTGGCACATACACCATCAATCTCCACCTGATTCTTTTGTATAAGAGAAAGAGAAGCCAGCCATGGAGGGCCTCACATGGGGTTTAGCCTTATTCTTATACAATGTAAGAAAAACATGGTTGTTAAAGGAGTATGTGAATTTCTACCACTTACAAGCAAAACATCTGGACAGAACAGCCAATTCATGTTACACTTTTGCAACAAAATATCTGGTACATTTTGATTACTGGAATTTTTATAAGCTGTTGTCTATATGTTGACAGCCTTCCTCTAGTTTATCTCTTGGTAGTGATTTGTTGTCTGTAGATTTCTTTTTCAGATCCCATTTACCTCATCCATTACAGTTTGGGGGTTTATGTATTTATTGTACATTTCTGCCAGACTCACAGGACAACTTGTATTTCTACTATATCAAAATACTGAAATCCAAATATACATATAGAGCTCTCTAACTGCCTTAAAAAATTAACCTGTGGTGCCAGAATATTTTTTTAATAACATTGCAGCATATTTCAGGGAAAAGTTAATCGGTCTTAATCGGTCTTTCAAAACCTATTGTAAGTTAAAATCATAAATTGCTATTATGGTTGGCTTCAATAACCAGTCAGCAACAACTACATACACTTACTTGACTTGTATGTTGGCATGATGTATGCATATTAATTAATATATTACATGGCTATGGAAAGCAAATTTCAGTGTAGGAAAAATTTCATGTTGAAAAGTACTAATGAATTACCAAGGGTGAAAGGGTAAGATTACGTATGATTATTTACTCGTGAGTCAAATGGAGCAGATGAGATCCTATGAAAGATTTTGTTCAGGCAAAGCCATGACATTGTTACAAGCTACTGTGGCAGTTTGAGATGTGCCCTTCCTTTTTTATAAATCAACAGAAAAGAGCTCTTTATGCCTTTTATTTATATTTCAGATAGAGAGCTGAGACCTCATGGATCAAGAAGCCATTGATTTTAAGTAACTAAAGGCAATTAAGAAAACACTCAAGGATTCATTAACAGATTGGGCTACACCCTTAAGGTCCAAGTCTTAGTATGTGTATCCCATTGATTTATTTATCAGTGATAAAGAAGATTGACCACCCATCAGGAAATCTGATATACAGAACCAGTGCTATGAAAGAATGACTTTTACTGCAGGGTTTGATTAATCCCTTCCACAGGGGATAAGTCTTTTCTCATTTTCAGACAAACTTTCCCCTTGATCATGGATCAGCTATAACTGACTTGTCTCAGCTATATGATCTGTTTTGCCTGTAATGAATCAGAAAACATACTAATTCAGTAAGATGTTGCACTCTGTATGCAATTATGTCACCTGTGACATAAACTTAATCAGCCCTGTTTGTATCACATTGTAAAAAAATATGAGAGAGTTGTGATATTCTCTTGAGAGAAAGGATATGGTTTCTTGAAACTACCTGCAGCATGAACAGATCAATAAACATCACAGTGACCTGAAATTATTCTTGGATATACTAGTATTTTCATTCCAAAGATTTTCTGTTGTCTACACAGATACCAGAAGCTTCAGGGGTTAGACAAGGGTCTTTTTCAAATTTCATATCATCTTTAGCCTTTCATGCACTAGCTGTGAAAATCAATTAGCCTTGGTGAAACTAAGCTGCTGTATGCTCTCAAAAAGGAAAAATACCAACTGCACTTTAGTAATTTTCTCTGTCTGTAAAAAGAAGGATGTTGCTTTTTAATTTGTTTCTCACACTTTTTGCTACACAGAATTGCCTTTTTACTTCGGCATTTGAAAGTTGCCAGATGTGCCAGCCAGATTAACACAGGACATCATTTAGAAAGACAGGAAAGCTATACTTGAACACAGTCCTGACATTTGTGATTCACTAAGGCTAATATGAACCCAGGTCTCAAAATAGAAAGCATCTGATTGGGTGCCAAAGTGAACTTACACTAATTCCTTGATAATATTATGATGCCCAACAATTCCCTGGGAATTTACAAGCTTTCCTATTAATAAATGTCTTCTGCTTCTTTCTTTGCCTAGGAAAATGACAGTGTCTTTGGACTTGGGAAACTTGATGACAAGTGTTTGTAGAAGACAATAAGAAGAATCTTAGTCTGTACACTTATTACAACTTTAAAGCCAAATAGAGAAGGTGCATCTGTCTATCATCTGATTGCACTGAATTCAGCATAAATAAGAACAGAAATGAAAAAAAAAATGCACTTTCAAGGTTCCAGTGCATATAATCTCTCAGTCATTCAAGGTGTGACTGTGATCTTGCCTTCCCTTCCTCTCTCCCTCTCAAAAGTCTTAAATTTCTCTGTTTTCTCCCATTTGTTTTAATTTTAGTAGGTCTTAACAAAACTAGGAACAATTCAGAAATGGATGTGATTTAGATACAGTTCATTGGAATAATTAACTCTTTAGAGAGTTTTCTCTCCCCATTAAGAAAGAACTCACCGAGTGTATAAGGTGCCTCCCCTGCCTCAGAGTGTTGTTTAGCAGGCAAATTCAATTTAGAGTAAAATCCCCTTATATGTCTACTCTCTTATAGGGTTACATCACAGCATCTTTTTGAGCTCTTATTCACACTTCAGTGATATCAGTTGCCTGTAATAGCAAGAACTGAAATACCACTGGTCCACTCAGTTACTTCAAATACCAGAGGTAAGAGGACCCCCCTGTAAGTTAATTTTCTGAATTAAATACTGTTACCTTTGAACTAAAGTTGAAGAAAAAAAATAGTAGGAATACTAAAAAAGAATACTAAACACTCCAACTAGACACATCTAAGAACTGTGGTCTACCCTCTCCTTTAAAATCAGAACTGCAGAATCACAGTTCTTATTCGTCTAAGGAAGATGTATGGGGAAAATATTGAATGCAAGTGTATGAAAACTGCAATTCCAGTAGAAGCAGCAAAAATATAATTTGAGTTATCATTTTAAAGCACTCTTCTGCCATTAAAAAGGTATATGACCAGCAGATAGAAGCATTCCAGTAGTTTCTGGATTCTGTGTTTGGAAGTGGAGAAAAAAGCAACACATGACAAAGAGGTTTGGGACCAGTTCTGGCTTTGAATAAATATTAAACACTGCAATGGGATTTTTGTTCTCATGGTTACAGAACTATGGATCTGTAGAGAATCCAAATAACTGATATGAAAAAAGCAATACAAGTTAGAAAAACCAGTTCTGTGACAATTTCACTTCTTTTATAAAAAAAAAAATTAATAGCTTTATGAAAAAGTGATGATATAGTTATTCTTGTATAAATTGATATATTCTCCTATTCTTCCCAGGTATGTATTTCTTCAATATAACCATGATAAAATGAATCAAACTTGAACAGTCTATCTGTGAAGTTTATTAAAAATTTAATTTATTTACAATGTTTACTGAGAAAAAACCCCCATAACCTGTAAATTGCATCATAGATCACCTATGAATGAGTGAATTAGTCTTCTAGCATTTTCTTTGGGTTTTGGTAGTAGAGGGAAATCTATTGGAGATAGAAAAAGGTTAGTTTGACATTCAAAATAAATGGTATTAATATTGTTCTAGCATGTGCAAGGGAGACTACAGAGAAAGAAGTCACGTTTCAAATATTAAAATCTTTTGTGTCATATCACATTTTTTTCAATGCTTTCAGTGGTGATTTCCTGGATTCCTACGTATGAGAGACAGACAGTTTACATGAACAGTGATTTTAAACTCCATGGTCTTAGCTTTTTTTCTCCATTTACAGAGCAGATTGTAGGGTATATCAGAGTAGGATATTACCTCCACAACTCTGAATCACTAAGGTGAAAAAAATTCTAAAGATAAATGAGACATTTCAGCAGTAACTAGTCTGGAATATTTTTCTGCTCTTAGTGTACCGATAAAATTTCAAACGTATCTTTCCTAATTTATGTAGAAATCTCTTTTATACACTGTAATTATCTTATTTCCATAGACAAGGCTTTTCTGTCCAACATAGGAAAAAGTTAGAAAATTCTATCAATAAAGATGAAAAAATTACTTCTATGAAATACTGAAATGTATTTCTTTTGGAAATTTTTTTTTAATTAAAATTTGTCCAAGAACTACAGATTTTCATTTATTTGGGGGTAGATTAAATGAATGTTGCCTGATGTTTTTTATCCTAACCAAAGTGTAATATATCTGTTGCTTCCTCAGTGCACTTTGAATTTGTGGAGTGAACTTCAAAACTGTTTTGAAACCAACCACATATTATAGCACATAGAGTTTACTAAAAATATATATGTGAATTATTCAAAATAACAATAAACAGAGACTTACTGTTTTAAGTAATCAAAATCAAAACCTGTGTGATCTTCTCCTAATGACATCTGATCAAGTGCCATGTGAGCTCGTAGAACAATAAAAGTGCAGTTATATTATCTGCCTTCTTTTCAGTCTAGCTGATATATTAGTCTAACATAAATCTGTCCTCCCTGGATTGGGTGATATAAGGAATCTTGACACAGTATTTGATTGCATGACAAGGAGAAGGCAATAATAGGAACCTAAGAAAAGCACCACTGGCTTTAACTAAGCTGCCAGCTCCTCTTGTTCTTTAGAAATCCCAGTCATCACCATAGAGTATCAAATTTTTGCCTGCTGAAAAGAAAGAATATCGAAAGTCTAAGACGGGGAGAATCACAAAGAGGTATTTCAGCAGCAGAATAATTCCATGCATCATCAAGAGAAAAATGAAGTTTGTGGGCCAAACTCTCTACTAGCACAATTTTCTCAAGAGGACACCTGGCCCAACATTTATGAAGAATTACTTTTTATTTATCCAGCCCTGCCATCATCAAGCACCGTTACTGATATACGTTGTTAGAAGTTAAGGACTACATGCTGCTTCACAAGATGATTTTTTGCCAACTTAATAGTCTATATACTAATAATTTAGAGATTAAAAAAAAATGCCTATCAAGTACTGTTTTTTGCATTTAGTAGGAGTCAGAGAAATCAGTGGCTTGCAACTGAGTAATCTATAAAGTCCTTTTCAACCCAAACTATTCTATGACTCTGTGAAGTGACACCCTAATAACTCAGTCTTTCACATAACACTGTTCAAACCGAGAGACAGAGACAGAAGAATCCACTGACAACAGCTGGATACTTGTCAATTTGGAACTGAATAGAAAGCAATAGGCTTTTTAGAATAAACTGTATATTTTACTAGAAAAAAATTATGCCAATAAAATTACAGCAGCCTTTTATTAAATTGTTTTCTTCTCATGATCATTTAATTCCAAGATGAATTTTTTAGTCTTCATGAAGAGGAAAGAAGATAACGTTCAGATGTAAAGAGATCCGCCTTACCTGCTGTTTACCTGCAAATACAATCTAGTGGAAGGCCCCATGTCTCAATCAAAGTCACACATTTCCAATAAAACACTATGAAGCCAGTAACCAAAAAAAAAACCCCAATTAACAGAAATCAGTAATTCTGAAGCTTAATGTCATAAAAATGTCATATGTCAAAAATAATGTCATTAATGTCATAATGTCAAAAAAATCCTTTGGAGTGTATACTGACCTGTTTAGTTCTTTATAAGACAGTTTAAAAAACAATAGTTTTACACTGCTTCTGTAAGATTTTTGTTAGTGAGAAATCAGTGAGAATCACAGTCTTTCAAGCAATATAATCCCAGTATCTTCTATCTCTCACACTTACAGAGAAGTCTTCTATGTTTGAAATATGTTGATTCTTCTCCTTGAGAACAGTAATTTTAGTCATTTATAGTCTTGCACAACCAGAGGGCACTGGCTGGGATCTTTGTATAAGCCACATATGTTTTTAATACTGAATGTTTCATGAACTTTGGATTTTGGGGCTTCATTTCCTTTTCTCATCACCTTTTTTGGCTCAAGGGGGAAATTCAAGGCATAAGAATACATCAAATTCATCACTTCTTGGAAATGCAGTGAGCCCTCAAGACAGACTGATTGTTTTAGAAATGAATTTAAATAAAAGTAATTACTTACTGTTCTTTAAAAAATAATAATTTACCTCTTCAGAGAAATCCTTCAGGAGATTCAAAACATAGCAGAATTATCCCTCAGGGTGATCCAATAGCACAAGAATAAATACACCATTAGCCAATTACACATAATGACTCTAAGACATGTCAGTTGTGATGCTGTTCAGGTGATTTATTAGACTTACTACCAAGAGTTTATTACTAATCTGTAATTATTAGAGAAAGCACTGTATGTATGCAGTACATCACATGCATTTTTAAATCTTGTACCATGATACAATAATGCCAGCGTTTCCCAAAAAGAGGAAAAACAGAACTTTGAAAACAGTCAGTATTACATAAAAATTATATCAAAGATTTCCTGAATTAACCCAGACATTATGAGCTTAAAGTCTCACTTGAAAACTGTACTTCTGGGATTACTGAATCCTCAGTTTGATTTCCCTTAGTGTTATCTAGTAGAAGAAAAACAATGCAGGCATACTTTTATACCAGTAATTAGGAAGGAAGAGGAAGGATAATGGACTTGAAGAGGGATTGCCTGATCATGTCCTGAAGCTGAATAAAAGTGTACTTTCTGTTGTTGTTGTTCTTTTTGTATCCAGAACATTAGATGGCTTTTTTACTCAAAATTTCAGAAGTACAAGACACAAGGAATTTTTCTAAACAAGAAGAATTCTATAGTGCCATAAACCAGTACTTCACTCTGATTCATTGCTGTAACAATATATTCATAAACCACCTTGGATAGTATAGTTCCAAGGCAAAATAGCATTAGTGGATAAAAGGACAAAGAAAAAGCAAAACTGAAAGTACTGACCCAACATAGTGATCTAGAGGAGGAATAAATGATGTATTTTATTTACTTAAACTACATGGTACTTTTGAAAGCCATAAATATACCTTCACACCAAATAGTTGACACTTTTAACAAGTATAACACAGTTCCATTCTTCATTGACCTCTCAGTGCTTTCCTAATAAATACTATTAATAATAAGACCTGCAACAGCCCAGGTTTCTTTCTTGGTTGCACAGCTCTGTATCACTGTGAATCGCTGTGCTTTCTGTAACAAATTATAACTTGGGGTTTTTAGTATAAATCTGGTTAGAAACAAGTTTGTTTTCTTGTTTTCTTTTGATTACTGGATGTTTTCAATGTCTCTTGGTCTGAAAAATGTTCACTAAGTTAGTGTGTACCTCAATTTTTTTTGCATAAATCAATTCACTCAAACATGAAGGACTTGACAATGGAGAAGACATTAACATAAGCAAAGCTTAATCTTGTTATCCTGGGCAATCTCAACCAAAACTCCTTGTGTGCAGACGTTCCTGCTGACCAAGAAATATCAGGGCATTGAATTGTTGAAGAATGACTGAGTAAGGACTGATTTTTCACTTTGATATCTTAAGTACCGGGAAGAAATCAGAAAGGTATGACATAGGGCATTAGAGTTCCCTGCTTAAATGAATCCTTGTTATTACTCTTTGCTTTTCTCCAAACTCCAAAAGAAAAGGGAAAAAAAAGGAGGAATTATACATTGTTGAGTACCTCCTTAACATGACCCCTGTGCAATGAAAAACTATGAGATTACTCTGTAGTCTCATACATGGCATCTACATCAAGGGACTACTACAGCTAAAGAAAATAAACTGCCATTTGGGTCTCTTGGTTCACACTGAGATTTGGAGTAGGAAAACCCAAACAAACAAACAAACAAACCCCACACCAGCAGCATAATACTATATTGTGTTATATATATATGTATATATTTTTAAAGAATATGTACTTCCACAAGCCTTCATGGTTTATTTTTAAAAAGACATGCATGAGAGTGATATCTCAAACTTCAGTTATTTTTGTGATTTTGCTTATTGAAGTTGAACTTTAAAGCAAAGTAAGTTATGTTTTCATTTGCACACTGTAGCAATACAGTGTAACAATGGAAGCAGCAAAATGTGCCTTTTTTATCTTTCATGTTCATCTGCACAACAAATATGCTGTCGAATTTATGCTCAGTTCAGGAGCTAAAAGTTAATGGCAGATCTTCAGTTTATATAAACAATATTACTTGGATGATTCAGTCCTAATTTCCACCACCAGAGAAAATGTGGACTGAAATATCTACAATGACATATCTCATTTGAAGGTAAAATACAGAAAAAAGGATTTTTCAATGAGCCACACTATAGGAGATAAATGTAGTATAGTTTTACATTTGCAGATCTGTCCTGAAATCTTATCACTACAAAGTTCTGATATCATGTCAACTAACAATGGATTTTAAATCTTATTTTGTTGTTTTCAGGTTTGGTGTTTCTTTTTTTGTTTCTTTGTTTGTTTGTTTTCTGTTTGTTTTGGGGTGTTTTTTTGTTTAGTTTGGGGGTTTTCCCCTGTCTTTCCATATTCAACATCCCATTATTCCAATATTATGCTACATAATTTACAAATTAATGTATACAGATAACATGATACAAGAATGTGATAGTCTGACTCTACTATCATCAGGGTGCTTGTTTTTGAAAACAAAACTTTCTCTTTCCTGGTTAATTACAGACACTATCTTGTCTTGATATGTCATCCTGCAAGTGTGAATTTATGGTTATATTTAATCATCACTAGAGTAGTTTTTGGGCAGTGAAATTAGGGAAGCTCTCTTAAAATTAATTTAACTCGCAGATAAAAATTTCAAGTTTAGAAATATATGTCTAAAAATCTGTGCAAATAAAGTAATTTTACTAAAAAAATAAAATCTTTCCCAATAGCATAAAAATGATCTTGCATTTAAGAGTACTGAACTGGAACTTTATATGTTTGGATTAATTTTTTTTCTCTTCTTCTGACTGAGCTTCTACAACAAAGACCAATCTTCATGGACTAGAAAAACTCTCATCAGATACAGTTTAATTCTGTTATGCTATGATTGTCATCCTTCCCACTTGTCAAAAGAACATACTGAGATAAAATCTAGAATCCTTTGAAGGCATGAAGGTTTTGTAATAAAAATAGTTCTACATAAGTGCATAGACAAATGTAATTACCTAACCTGTTATCTTGTGTGTTGAAACAGTTGTGAAAAAAAGAGCATCTTTAGTGCTCTGCACAGTGTCAGAGTGAATGTTAATGTGTATTAATGACTATTAACTTGACAGAGAAAGACACATAGAATTTGTCCAAACTCTTTACTATTGCAGATATATGATGGTGCCTTATGAAACAGAAACAATTTGAAGGGAAAATACACAGAAATTAGATGCTAAAATTGTTAGTGAAAAGGGATTTTCCACACTCTGCTCTGTTGTTTGTAGAGTAAAAATGTAATACAGTTTTGTTCAGGAAACTGGAACTTTTATATATATATATATATATATATACCGATATATATATATATAACTGAAATCAGTCCTTATTAGAAGTGGATTCCTGAAGTTAAGGGATAAACATTTCATCTAGCTTTCTCAGTAAACTTTACCCAAAAGTGGACATGGGAAATAAAATCTAATTTCATTCTAGTAATGAAGAAGTCTAATAGGAGGAAGCATTCTGAGTTGTTTTGGATGCGCGTCAACTTTTCCATGCCTTCAAACTTGGAACATACATGGCTGATAGTTATATTTTTTCATGGAATTTCTACTCCTATTTGTAAACTGAGCTGCTATCCTAAAAAACAAAAACAAAAAACAAAACACCCCAGATTAAGTCAAAATAGCCAACAGCTTCCAACATAAGTTTAGCTAACATTTGGTTCCAGTTTAAACCTAAAGCCAAGGCTGAGAAAAGGGATTCAGTGTTTCTAATTATATCACTATTAGATCACTCATATCTGCTTTATTCATGGAGACTCAGAAGCCAAAGCAGATAAAAAATGTCAAATTGTTATCAATTGCTAATGAAATTCTGCTGATGTGATTTGATATAGTGCTTAGAGGAGACAATGCAGCCTCTGCTTCATCAGCAATTTTAAGACCATACAGGCTAATATTTATGTTTCCACACAGCAAGAAGCAGGGTTCTATATCCTTGCATACAAAGGAGATAATAAATAGCAGGTATTCTAACACTAGGCTATGATTGTTTTTAAAACTGTCTTTTTACTGCTTTATCTTGATAATTCTACAGTAATCAGAACTGAAATCTGACAAAGAACTGCACATTGTTGCCTTGCTGGTACTGTTATTTCTGAAAGCTCAAAGTTCAAAAAGCCATGGACACCCACCTTGATAAAAGATGTAAGAATGTTGTTGCATGTCTGGTTTAAATTTCTTATCCTTCATTAAGCAAATGCATAGCTTCATGAATAGTGTAATAATGTTCTTACAAAAACAGACCTCATCTACAAGAAAATAGTGAAGTTTCACATTTTGTTTCCTTGTACATGAATTAAGTCTGGCAAATAAAGCCTAAGTATATTAATGTGTCAATAAAAATATCTCTTAATAACTTACAGGGCTCACTAGGCATTTTGGCTTTTGTTTTCCTCTCCATAATTTCTGGGATTTGATTTTACATGGGTTCTACTAGAAGTTTTGAAAAAAAAAATATCATAAGAATGAACTTTTTGTATTTTTAAAATAGTTATTGGATTGAACTAAATTATGAAAATATATTAAAATGCAAGAATTTTAATCAGTGTTCTGTTAGACATTTAGAACAATTTAAAAAGTAAAAAAAAATCAGAAGAAAATTAAAATAAGATAAAAAATATTTACTGGATAATCTAGGCTACTTCTAGGCCAAAAGCAAGACACTTTCCAACATGACATGTCTTGTGCTATTTCTTGTGCTGCTAATACCCTGAAAAAACTTACTTCTTCTAATATCTTCTTTAAAACTTTTCTGCTGCAATGTTTTAAACAAAATTGATGAACATCTGCTTGAAAGGAATTACATTTCATGCTAACTAAAACGATTCTACTTTCTAATATTCTCCTGACTGTTTCTCATGATTCCCCTTCTTTGGAGGAGACTATTCTGCCTTTGTGCAGAATTTAATGGAAACCTTTGCTACACCAGAATATAGCCTGCTAGGCAGTAACACAACCAATAAAGAAATAAATAACTGCATAGGTAAGGGAGATTTGTACACACATATACACTAGTATTTTTTCCACTAATTTAATAACTCGGTTGGTGCTGGAGAACAAACGCTAATAATGTAAGAGGTGTCACTGTAGTTACCAGTGTAAAGGTAAATCCCATTATACCCTGAGGCTGACAGATCCCATGTTCTTATGACTGTCACCATGTATTTTCAGTGATTAGGAAAGAAAGTTCAGTAAACAATGCAAAAAAATGAAGTCACATTTACTTGGAATGGGCAACTGATTGGAAGAGATTAAATGTTTTGTATAAAATGAAGAGAGTCTTCTGTAGTCCTTTAATAGCTGAACCTACCTAAGGAACTGTAAGAACTCTGATGTGTCTTGTTTTTATTATAAGAAAATAAATAAATATAATTCCACAGCTGTAAATTGATGTAATTCCTTAATGTACACAAGTCTAGTAGACACCTAGAGAAAACCGAAAACATTTCAAATATTTCTCCTTTCAATAAACACAAATTTTGGAAAAAAAGAGGCATCTCTAGATTGGCAATAAAGACCTTAGATGAACTAAAGGACAATTAAGAGCTCTGGTGTTTCTTCTGACTAAAGATGTGGCACAAGGCAGACACTGTGATAACTTTTATGGGTTAGGAATGTGCTAAAGTTAGATTCAATGAACCTGAGATGCAATATCTGTGAACAGTATTATTCATTATGCAAATTAGATGTGATGAAAACATTTAAAACTTTTATTTTTAATAATTATCATCTCCATTAGTTATGGTATATGTGATTCCAAATCCATACTGAATTGATATTAAGAAGTAATAAATTCACATGTCTAGTAACACAGAAATAAACAGAAATTTATTTCATTACGTCACTTGCTTTTCTCACGTCTGCCACCAAGTTTATTCTAGTTCATCAGAAAAGAGAGAAAAAGATATTAAGGCATCTCCCTTTGTCTTTGAGGGAAAAACCTTTGTAAAATAAATATTACATGTTCTCACTGTGTTGGTTTGCAGAAGGTACAGAACCCACCAACAGCTCCAGAGGGAAAAACCCATTAAGTTTAATAATTCATACTTTAAGTCCTAGATATCTCCAGGAGAAAGACAAATAAGGGAGCATCTAAGAAAAGAAAGTTAGAAAACTAGGTCTCTGAAGGAAAGATTATGATGAAAGGGCAAAAAAGAGGAAACGTTGAAGGAAAATATACATAAAACCTTCTGTAATTTTGAAATGCATGGCATGCAAGCTGAATATGTTACCCAGTACTTGTCTTAGTGCTGTAAGTAAATTCAACCAGGCATAAGCTAGACTGTTACCACTCATTATAAGTCTCCACCGAGTTGTAACTCCAGCTCTCAGGGCAGAGTGTTCCCAGGAAGGAACCCCACCATAAGGCATCAGGTACCACCAGTTTAAATCACTGTGGGAGACATTTGATAGTTTCAGGAGTGAGCACTCTTCAAATAGAAATTTCTTGTCTTCCTTGGGGAGAATGCAGTGGGTTACTATAGCATTAGTAACTGCCACTATATTGTCAACATCATAATCATATGTAAAAGGAAAAACATCTACAGAAATTTCCCAGTAGACAATGAAAATGTATAGTGTCAGATGTCTTGCTGTTGCAGAATGTTTTTTTACCTCTTTAAAGTGTCAAATTCTATAATCATTGGAGAGATGCCAAATTCCATGAGCATGGTATTAAAGAATTTGTGACATTTTGAGTGATATGACCTTGCAAAGTCATGCATCTTAAAATTATTGAATTTATATTTCTATCAGTCTTAAAACTATTTTATTTCTAGACTTACTCTGGGGCAGCTTTTAATGAGGATGGACTCCCACTGCTGCTGGGAGTGCTGGCTCTACTCATGCCGCCTCAGCAGCGTGCCCACAAGCTGCTAGTCCCTTGACACAGGCTATCCACTTCAGCTCCAAAATGCCCCCCAAAGCACCCTTTGCAAACCCTTTTTGCTGCAATATTCATCAATAACATAGACACTGCGATCAAGTGCACCCTCAGGAAGTTTGCTGAAGGCACTAAGCTGACTGGTATGGTTAACATACCAGAAGGACAGGATGTAATCCAGAGGGACCTGGACAAGTTGGAGAAGTGGGCCCATGTGAACTTCATGAGGTTCAACAAGGCTGGGGGATGATGTGTTGAAGAGCATCCCTGTGGAATGGAACTTGGGGGTACTGATGGAGAAAAAGCTGGACATGAGCCAACAATACACGCTCACAGCCAAGAAGACTCATTGCATCCTGGGATGCATCAAAAGAAGTATGGCCAACAAATGGAGTGAAGTGATTCTGCCCTTCTATTCTGCTCTGGTGAGACCTCACCTTGAGTACTGTCCAGATCTGGAGCCCTCAGCACAAGAAGGATGTGGACCTGCTGGACTGGGTCTAGAGGAGGGCCACAAAAAATGATCAGAGGGCTGAAGCACCTCTCCTACCAAAAAAGACAGAAAACATTGGAGTTCTTAAGCATGGAGAGAAGACTCTGGGGAGACCTTAGTGTGACCTTCCTGTACCTGTAGAAGGCCTACAAGAAAGCTGTGGAGGGACTGTTTTACAAGGGATTAAAATGATAAGATGAAGGGCATTGGTCTTAAACTAGAACAAGGTAGATAAAGATTGGATTAAAAAGAACTTTATTTGGGGGTGGCGAAACACTTGAACATGTTGCCCAGAGGGGTGCTGGAAGCCCCATCTCTGGAGAAATGCAAGGTCAGGTTGGACGGGCTCTGAGAAACCTGATCTAGAAGGCCATGAAGATGGTCAGAGCACCTCTCTTGTAAAGACAGACTGAGGGAGTTGAGATTATTCAGTGGAGAGAAGGCTCTGAGGAGACCTTATTGTAGCCTTCCAGTATCTGAAGGGGGCCTACAAGAAAGCTGGTGAGGCACTTTTTAGGATGTTGGGTAGTGATAGGACTAGGGGGAAGGGATGTAAACTGGAGGTGGGGAGATTTAGATTGGAAGTTATAGAGAAGTTCTTCACCATGAGGTTGGTGAGACACTGGAACAGGTTGCCCAGAGTCATTGGAGGCCCCACCCCTGGAGGTTTCTAAGGCCAACCTGGATGGGGCTCTGAGCAACCTGACCTAGTGAGAGGCGTCCCTGCCCACGGCAGGGGTGTTGGAACTAGAGGATCTTAAAGGTCCCTTCCAACACTGAAAATTCTATGATTCTATGATAGTTGATTATGTCCCTGCTCACTGCAAGGAGGTTGGACTAAATGACCTTTCAAAGTCCCTTCCAATCCAAGATATTCTATGATTCTATGATTAAGTAACAGCTGATTTTATCCATAGCAAAACATGTATGATTTTTTTAGTTTTTGTGTGCAATGTTACATTTGAAACTATAAAATTCACAGTACATATATGTGGCATCTTTTTTTACAGATACTCTTTTTACAGATACAGTTTTCTTAAAATACAAAGTTAAAATATAGCATGGGAAGACGGTAAAATATGACTTGATTTCAAAGTGGTTTTTACTGTTTAAAATACATTACTTTAAAAAGAATATTGTATTTTCCTGATATAATTCCAGCAGAAGAAGGAAAAAAAACTGCAGTATTTGAGACAGATTTTGAGAAGTATCTGCAAATTGTATTCTGCATATCAGATCTTGAGATATCTTCAAATGCATAGCTTTTTTTACATGAACTCCTAGTGCAGGGAGTTGAAGACAGGTAACCTGGTCAGTGAAACACATATCATGATGAACTGCTCAGATATATCTTGCTCTTTTCCAGTATATTTTTTTTCTCTTTTGTTGGCAAATAATAAGCACTAAGAAGAGTAAAATTATAAATACAATTCTAAAATCATAAAATCTAGAGCAAACTTTTAACACCTGTAAGACTTGTTGATTTATGATGTGACGCACTACTAAAAGGCATGTTTCTCTAGCTGACTTCTAATTAAATCCAGTATTTTTCATCCACTGAATCTTGACTGTCCTCTGAAGGTAAATAAATAGTTTTTCTACCTAGGAAAGTAATTATACCATATAAAATCACAGAGCTTTCCACCCTTTGTGGTGTTAAAATAATAAAATAAAGACATGGGTGTGATCCTCTTTTTCCTCAGTATGCTTATTTGATTTATATAAATAAGGATTACAAAATATAAACTTGAAGCTGTCATCACTTGAGAACTAGTGCTAACATAAATGAGATTGTCTCTCATTCCAGTGGTATAAAATCAGATACTTTATGATACAATTCTTGAGGCATAATGTTTCTTGTTACTACTACTGCTTAGTAATGACAACTAAAATATTTCATGTCACTCAGGCAAAAATCCCCACACAGCTCTCATCATAATGAATGTTATCAAAATGAAGTTGATAATCATTAAACACCAATCTTATTTCCTTTGAAAGTTAGCTACCTGTTGAATCTGAATCTCAAGAATATAGATTGATATCTATAGCAATTCCCAACTGCATATTTCCTAGAGCTATGCAGACGCTTTCAACTTTAGCAGCAGTGGATTTTGGTGGAATTGAGACTGTGACAATATGTGGGATGACCTTTTTTATACCATAAACCATAGTATGGTTTATGGTTTTTATACCATAAACCATGCTAAAACCCTCCCAATTTTTATCCCTGATTTGCATTAAAAATATTTTAAATGCTCTGACAAAGTAGTTTTTGACTTGTTTCTGTAACCAGTCTTGCAAACAGTTAGCTTGGAAATATTTATTCTAATGATTAAAGACCAACTAGATTGAGGAAGAACAGTAATTTAACCATTCATTTGAAAATTATTAAAATGGGATATTTAAATGATTTCAGAACTTTTTCCCAACTGTTTTCAGAATAAGATATATATCAAAATCAATATCCACAAAAATATTTGTGCAGTTCTAGAAGGATATCCAGTTCTGTAACAGCCAGGAGAATGACAACTTTCTATATAAAAATTAATTAATTAATTTAATCCTGGGCTATAAAAACATATGAACGTGAGGGGTTTTTTAAAAAAGTAGTACTTTTGCATTATATTTCACACTAATAGAAAGCTGAGTAGAAATTTGCAGTTGTCACTATGCTATAGTTCTTGGAAGGAAATTAGTTTGTGTAGAAAAAAATTTAAATGTCAGGAAAAAAAAGTATCTATTTGCATATGGATGTGTGTATAAATGTACAAATGTAAAAGATACAAACATATACACGCATTTAGTGAAAGCTATAAAAAAGAGTTTATATCTTTATTTTTCTTAATGCAGAATTCTTTTTTATCCCATTAAACGTTTCTGATTTGTCATCTATGCACCAGACATTGCAAAACTAGTCCCCGTTGTGCATGTTTTAGTACTTTGTCCAGTCTAAACATCTTGAGCAAAGGAATGTCCATTGGGAGACTTATTTTCCACAGCCTAATACTTCTCACTGTCAGAAAATTGTTTCTGATATTCAGCCTAATTTTTTCCTTCCTTAATTTCCTCCCATTGCTCCTAATTATGTCTCCTTATGCCACCCTAAATTTCTTCCCCTGCTTAGTGTTTATGGCCTTCAAATACTTGTAGAATGTTATAATATCCTTATGACTTGTCGTTTAGCCAAATTCTGTATAGAAATTTATGTAAATTGGCACTACTATATTGACGTATGCTATTTATACCACCTGAGGATATAAGGCACAGAGTGTGATTCTCATGGGAGGAGAATTTATGCCATTTTGTGTCATGACTCATGCTTACCTGGAGAAGAGAGAAGAAAAATATGCTTAAAATACTATCCATTTCACCAAGCCACAACAGTCTGCTACTTCTGCCTCACTATGCAGAAGTGTGATCAGGTTCAAGTACAAATATGTTTGTACAATATAACTCAAACACTAGCCACAAATATTGTGAATAATCTCTGATGTCAACACCATGAACATACCTGAACAAACGATGACCCTAATAGGTATGTCTTTAGGTTAGCAAAACTCCTCTACGCAGTAAACCAGTGATGAATATACTTCACTTCTGGACTGGTAAACTTCTGAGAAATATAATGAACCCAGATAGCTCCTATATCCACCCATTTTGACCAGACAAAGAAGGGAATTTGATGACAATTCTGAAAACATCACTAGTTGCTAAGGTAAATCGTTGTCCTCATTTGAGAGAACCAGAAAAGAAAAATGTACACCACCAGCCAATGCCAGTTCATTGATATGTCAGTTATCATTGGGAGCAGCTGTGCCTATCAGGAGGAGTGGATGGGTCAGGTGACTCAAATAGACCAATCACAGTATTCCTTTCCATGTTCCTCAGTAAGAAATGCTCCCAAGAGAGCAGTCTGCTGGCTTGTGTGGTTGGTGTGCTGGCTGGATGTAGATCTGTTTGCTACTGTTTCTCCTCCAGCTGCTTCCTTCTATCCTCACTGGAGAAGAATGTAATTCACCAAGAATTGTCTTTGGTCTTCCCAAGCAGGACCATCTTGGTTGCTCTGAGACTATTGCAAACACTCACTGAGATCCTGGACTTCATCCCATCTGCTGCCTAGTCCACCATGGAACTTCTCTGGTTGGGAAGTAATTGCAAGCTGAACAGGGTGAGTTCCATATTTACATATTTTGTACACACTTGTAAATTTGCTATTACTACTTTGTAGAATCATAGAATGTTACGGTTTGGAAGGGACCTCTAGATATTATCCAGTTCAACACTCCTGCCAAAGCAGTATAACCTAGGGCGGGCCACACAGGAATGCATCCAGGTGGGTTGTGAAAGTCTCCAGAGAAGGAGATTTATGAGTTGTGTGATTTTCATATCATTCAGGTTATGAGCAGAGCTGATAGCCTGAGAAACACTTTTCCAGCTCTAAGAAATTAATCACCCTCATTCATTTTGCAAACTCTTCTCAAATGCCAGTAGTGATTCCAGAAAACAGATGTAATCTTCTTAGATTACAGCTTCATCTAAAGAAGCACAACCTTGAAGCATAGTAGTAGACAGGTAGTGAAAACTCCTTGCTTACCTCTTTAAAAGAGCATGGTTCTTTACCAAATGCAAATGACAAGACAAATTGGTTTCAAATAAAGAGCATCTCAAAGGGTGTTGCTCTTACAAGCATACCTCCTACACAGGACTTCTCTGTGTCAAAACTCACACAGGAAGAGAATTGGGAAACTGTGCAATGTGGCCTAGGTACATTCTGTGAAAGATGAAGCATGGATGGAAGAAGGCTGAAATGTACTTTTATTGACAAAATGTCATCTTGCTACAGTTTGCACAGCACTCATCCAGATCTGTGGAAGAACACATGGGGAAGATGATAATGACTGGAAATGACAGGAACATGTAGCTGTGATTGTTTTTCAAGTTACAGTGGCTTTTCTGTGTTTTTGTTTTTTGTTTTTTTGTTTGTCAGTTTAATTTTCCCTTTCCTGAATATGTTGCTTACTGAGGTGCATATAGCTTCCCACACATGCTTGGCCTCAGCCAGAGGTGGGGACGGATTTGAAACCAGGGAAACATCCAGCAGCTTCTTACAGGAGCCATGTCTGTGGTCCCCCAGCTTCTAAAAAAACACTGCATATGAAATCTAAGATAACCTTAACTGTTTCTTCAACCTTGCAAGTACAAAGTGGGAAAGAAATGAAGGTCCATAACAAGTTTAAGTGTCAAATTTAAAGATGTTTACTGAAAAATTAATGGGCAAGCATGGCTGGCCTGCTGAAGGCTCACAGCATGAGTATATCACATTCCTGTATCCCACATACAGTGTTTTGCAGGTTGAAAATTGAGCTCTGTAGCATAATTTATAACTATACTTAATAATAGTAGAAAAACTACTTTCCCTGTGTTTAATTTGTTCAACTACATAGAAATATTGCACTTACATTATTTTAAATACATCCTTAAGAAGTCAATACAATTAAACCCAGAGTATTTTCATCATCAGTAAAACAGGTAGATGAAAGTCTGTTGTTTTATCTAAATCAGAAGTCATTGAATCTATTTTCACCTAAATTTTCAAGGGGACAGTACATTAAATTTATATTGTCACAATGAATGAAATAATTTCTGAATAGATTCAATGAAAACTAAACAAGCAGAAATGTAAATTGCAAACCAGTTGTTTCATTTTTTTTTAAAAAAAGTAGTAATTTTGATAATAGATCTAATAAGTAGAGTGGGGGTTTTTTGTTGTTTTTGTTTTTTTTTCTGAAACAGAACTGATACAAAGCTTCAAAATTGTAATATTTTAAATATGTCAAAGTTTACATCATTGTGCTTTTAAAACAACAGATTTAATTTTTTCCTTGAATACATTAATATAACTGTACTGATTTTAATAATAATTTTATCCCTCAAACAATTTGCCTTTGAAGTAAATGAGGATCTTACTATTGACCACTATAGAGTTAGGATTAGAAAATATGTTGGTGACAGAGACCTGTAAGTACCTCTTTTTGATGTCAGTAAGTTACCTGATAGTATTCCTGAAGTAGTTCACAACAAAAAACCAAGTAAAGAAAATTACAACTTTTGGCAGTCTCTGTTTCATTCTTGCTTGACTTGCAGGTGTTCCCTGGCTTTCAAATACTTGTGGTCTGGGCATATTTTCAGGGTAGAAGAAATTAAGGCTTTCCTGCTATTGAGAGAAAAAAAGTAATTAACATTCCTTCTTTACATTGCAAAGTTTAGCAAAGAGTATGTTAGGCTTTTCCTTCTATTTTTCCTCTTCTTTTTTTAATGCTGTCAATTTTTGCAGCTGAATTGTTTTAAAACTAGATACAGAATGATTTTGTGGTCTCTTGACAACACATTTTTCACTTTTTTAAAGATTATAAACAATATTTTTTTCCCTTTGATACAGTTCTTACATACTTGTCTTTTAAAATCTTAACATTCTTAAAAAGCAGAAACCAGACTGTCTGTGTTTCTTTAGGATAAATAGGGGAAAATTCCATTTGCTTCTATTCATTCCTCACATGCTCGATTGTGCATGGTACTGGAAAACACATATACAAACGTTGCTTCTGAAGTACTGCTATCTTTTCTTCACTATGATGTTAAAAATTTATGTCAATACCTCTGACATTAATCTGAAAAGGTCAGGCTGTTAAATATATAGAAATAATATAGCTCTTCTTTAGCTCTATCAGAGAACAGATTGTAAATCATACTTAGAAAAACAGAGGGTTTGAGTTTTGGGTTGCTTTTTTTTTTTTTTTTTTTAGAGAGAGATATTCATTCCTGAAAGTTTCTTCAAGGCTGACTGGGAGAAAGTCAAACATGAACTATTAATGTGGCATTCTTATGCCATGAAAAGATAGTTTCTGTCGTGTTAGATGTCATTACAACTATTACAATAATTTAAGACTAGGTTTGCAAAAACCAATAGAAATAAATAATCTATTCCTGTATTTCCCCTCGTCTTTTCTACCTACATTATTTTCTCAGAAGAAGTCTCTTCCCAAAAACTTATAAATCATTTCATAAATGTTTCATCTGGACTTGAGGCTCAATATGAGAAGTCTATAAATTCATATAAAGTCATGTCAAAAAGCATGTTTATGCAATCTGTTTGCATAAGTTGTAAATAAAGATTTGAAAATAATTTCCCATATTCTATTCAATGATATTTAATTTTTCTAGGTGTTTACAATTTACTGTTTCTGTATGTCTGTCTAAATATATTTTCTTATATTTTAATTGTCTTTCATTTTGGGAGCTACACTGTATAGTTCTCCTTTCTTTTTAAGATATGATAAATCTTTAATGGCCAGTTGGAGAAACCAAAGGCAGATTTGTGGTTTGTATGTCAATCTTATGGAAGTTAACATTTGTGCAAGTAAATACATATATATTAAAAGTATTAATACAACAGAGTGATCCAAAATATTATTTTAAAAAATATTACTATTAACTGTTTCTCTTTTACTTGCCCTGTATACCTAGAGAACATCTAAAGAATCATGTGCTCTTGAACTTTGTGGTCCTTAAAGTGGTACTATGTGAGACGTTTCTTCAACTACTTATACATGTATAGTATTTTCTGACTCAAGACATGCAAATGCTTTACACACACCTGTTGTCCAATGTCACAGACAATAAATAGTATCATTTTCCACTTGCGTAGCATTTTTACATCCATTACTCACTGACCAGATAGGCAAATCGAGTTAAAGGAGAGTAAATGGCAATGCTGCACTTATTTCAGTGGCAGAAATATTTTCAAACTCTGCTTTTCTGAC
The DNA here is from genome assembly GCA_038090715.1 of Florisuga fusca. Classification (NCBI taxonomy): domain Eukaryota; kingdom Metazoa; phylum Chordata; class Aves; order Apodiformes; family Trochilidae; genus Florisuga; species Florisuga fusca. The sequence continues at coordinate 3,260,651 of JAAWXA010000014.1, forward strand.
ATGTAAAAATGCACCATTGCTGACTCCCATCTATAATATTACTTTTAGTATTAGGAGAGGTGAACACAGTTACGTAATATCAAAGAAATGAAATACTGGGAGTGGGAAGCTGGCTTTAAACTCCAGTCATGCAGGGTGTGTGATAGGTGTTAACTATTGTCAGATAAGGCTGTGATAAAGGTTTACTGCAATGGCAAAAAGGAGGGCATCACAAGTCTGTTATTACAGCCTTGGTACTGAAGCTGATTTTATTCTGTTTTTACATGATTCTGGTGAATTGTCTATACTTTTTATCTCTTCAGTTAGTTCAACTCTCAGAAATAATGAGTAAAAGATTGACTGTGCTCTCCAGTGCAGTTTGGATCAGTCTATAGCACAAAACTTCAAGTGTCAAGATTTGATATCAAAATGAGGATAGAAAAGGCAGCTAACAGGAATGAGGAAGAAGTGTTCATAGAACTGCATGGATTTGAAAATCTTTTTCAATAAAACAGATTTCAGATAATTGTATTCTGTAGGATTAACTATATACTTTTTTTTCTTAATTTTATTTTATAATTTTTATTTTAGTTTTTATTTTTAAATTTCTTAAAAAATTTAAAACTTTTAAAATCTATTTTAAAAATTTTAAATTTTTTTGCTTTTAATTTTTTTCTTTAATTTTTTTAAAATTTATTTTCTTATTCTTATTTTTTATTTATATTTATTTTTATTCTTAATGTTTTTTTAACTTTTAGTTTTATTTTATCTTCATTATTTTTGTTTTTAACTATGTGAAAAAGGATTGCTCTGCATGTCAATCAACTGGGTCTTAGGAAACACAATAAAAAATCAGACTACATTTCTAATTAATTAAGGTGTTTCGGGACAACAGAATTTGAGTTAATTACTATTTTTTGGTATCTAGAAGAAGATTGTAAGGGACACTGTTCCCCTACAGCTGTGCTATAAAACCTTCAGGCAGTGAATGTTGGAAGAGAAATTGGAAGGTGTAGATTTAAGAAGGTGAACTTACTGTCTGTGAGAAAAGTTGAAAATCCATATTGAGGAAAAGAAAATCCTTGATTTAACTCCTGTAGAAGCAGTCTAGCAACAGGTACTTCTGCTATTCCTCCAGTCTCCAAATTACAAGGCACATTAGAGCGGTTTTGAAAGTAAAATACTTATGTCAAACAGGAATGGAGGACATATCTACCAAAAGCCTCTCAGGTATTTTCTTTTTGCTGGCTTGCATTTGTTGCCTTTTAGCTCCCTGACCTTTATATTTTGTCTATTCATTCAATGTATAGCAAGGCCAGCCAGCAGATTATAGTCATAGATATCTGTAAGAAACCTGGATTTGTATATGTAAAGAACTAAGGTAGCTATGTCCTTTGTAGCCATAGCCTTCCCATACCTTTGCTTCTTGTTTCTGAAATGTGTAAAATAGCACTTTCCTACCTAGAGAGTGTAGTGGGAGTGTAAATACATTAAATACAAGGGACTCTGTTAAACTGCTATAAAAAAGAACTTTGATGTACCTAAGTCAGACACAGTAAACACTACACCAGACTTCAGGCTGCCAAACGACCATCTTCTCAGTGATCTTTCATAACTTTTAAGGTTTCGCAAAAGCAAAGTCATCATGGCAAATGAAAGCATTCTTTGTTATTTCAGTGTCACTAGCATAAATATAGTTTCCTCAGTGTGTTTCATCTTCCTTTTCCTGCCAGGTGTCAATATTGTTGATGAAAGAATTTAGCATTGCTAGGACAGTGAAAGAGATGTTTTGGAAAAGGCTCAGATATTTCCTTGAAAATAATGGTGTAATATTTAAAGGAAATTACCTAAGTGATGATGCTACATGGATGAACGTTCACTTAGATGGTAGCATTAAATGTTCCCTCTTTTATATGCTGTTTTGGCATTTCAAACTGGAGACAGAATGTCAGAACTTGCATGCAAGTTACTGTAAGCACTTTGATTCATGGGTTGATCCATCTAAATACATTACATTAAGAAGAGCTATGATACTTGTGCAACTTTTTAAAGTTTTAATCCTTTTTAATTATTGGTCACTAATTTAAATTTTAAAAGATATGTTATGTTAGGGTAACTGATTTTCTAAACACTGAAAGAGGAGAAATTGTTTCCAGGATTGTTTTTCATGTTTTCCTCTAGAGGTTAATAAGAATAAAAAATATATTGGCTTGAGGAATGGGCAAATAATGCTGTTTTGAATGTCTGAAGATTTTTATATATTGTCAGCACATGCAGTTGCTAAAGATCTTGTACCATTTTTCTCCAGAATTAGGGCTGATTTTCCTGACTCAATTTCAAATTAATTATCATATAAAACTCAATTTGTTCAGTGTCTCCAAAGTCTTGGAACAGGGCAGGCTCTCCACAAACTATGTCCTAGATGACTCAGGAGGTGTGGGAAAAATTATAATGCTCTATTTTAGATGTTCTGTCTTCAAGATTTAAGGAAAGCAGAAAAAAAAAGATGCCCTCAAACTATGGTTTTATTATGATTATTCCTATTTAAAATGCAGGAATGGAAGAACCACAATGGAACCCTAAGATTAATGCAAGTTATGTTTAAAAAAAAAAAAAAAAGTAAGGAGTAGCGCTGAATAAGTATTACAACTGAGACTGTGGAACCACAGTAATATTAAAATGTTGAACCAAATCAGCAATTAAATAGCTACATAACACTGCAGGAAAACTTGTGGGAGGACTGCATAAATAATTAGGACCTTTGGCATATCCTGTCCAAATATACATTCATTATCATCATTGCTCTGCCTTGTCTTTTAGGTGCTGAACAATGATTCAGTCTCTAGAGTCCTCCTGGAAGATTAGTCTTTGTAACTGGGATAAGAAAAAAGTGTAGGGCAGGGAGAGCTTATGTTGCATTTTGTCATAAATTCATGCTGACACTGCTTGTTAAAACCAATGCCAGAACATTCTCCTGAGAAGTTAATAGAATACCAGAATAAACCAACCAACACCTCTATAAACCACCAACCCAATATCACCCTTTTGCAATTCTGCCAGTTTAGATTTTGCTTGTGTAAAGGCAGGATATTTAGCAGTATAATAAACACAGACAGGTTGGACACCATTTCAGATCCAGATGTTGAATCCCTTTGATTCAAAGAAACAGCTGAATCTAAAAGAAATCACAAAATTATACTCTGGAGTCTAACAGGATCATGGTAGCGTGAAGGTTTATCAGATACTTTGTAGAAAGGACTGGGAGAAAGTTAAGTGCATGAAGGAGGTGCCCAAAGAGGAAGTCCTTCCTAGGTTGTACAGGTTAGGAATCTGAGTCAAAGTATTTACCTGATGATAGAGGCATATATAGATATGTGCCATGTATAGACACACTTTTAATTGATTTTAAATAAATGAATCTGCTAATGAATTTCTGATATAAAGTCATTATAGTATGATCCTCTTAAATTTCAGGCTATATATCTATGAATTTTTTTTTTCCCTTTCATGCTTGCCATCTCAAGTTTATTGCCACCTTTCCTCTCAATTATCTCTTTCTATAGGTGCAATCATCTTTTTGGATTGGCAGATTTCAAGAGACAGTGTGTCTACATTAATATCCCCAGGAGTGCACTTTCAAAGTGAATATCACAGTTGTCTCCACTTGTCTTTGCCTACATAGTGGAATGATCTCAGACTCAAAAAACTGGTTTCTGAGAAGATGTGACCTTGGCATGCATGTATTTCATTCCTGCTACAAGTGGACATTCAGTTTATGGGACTGAACAGGAACAAATGTGAAGTAATGTCCTCTATATCAAAATTAAAAAAATTTTAGAAATGCAGGTCCTAGATTTTGGTCCTCCTCTGCCAGGGCAGTTGGACTTGGTCTTCAGAAGTCCCTTCCAACCCTTGGCATACTGTGATTCTGGGGTTCTCAGCACTGGTTCCACATGCTGGCCTTGTATTTTCTGTCTTGCTAATGTGGACATAGTTTTGACTTCCAGCCACAGGCTGATTGACTTTTTCCCTCCCCTTTAAGTTGCATATTTGATAAAGAAAATTCAGAGACAAGCTCCACTACTTAGAGCCTTTCCTAGTTTCTATATTCAAGAAATTACTTTCTCTAGCTTTTGGAAAAGGCTTTTTAAATGACCATCAGTGTTGTAAGATTCATATTCTGATGCAATTTTTGGAGTATTTCTTATTCTGCAACAGCCATTATGTAAGTCACAGAAATACACTGTGAGAGGTACAAAAAAAACCAACAAACCCTGATTGCTCCAAAATCTGGTCAATGGTGGTATTTCTTCTTGTGTTTCAATAAATTATAGATATCCTATTACTATTATAGTAGCTAGTTCTTCTAATACATGACCTCTTGAGTCTCTAGGCTCTTCAGGGAACAGTGTAAGAATGAAAATGACTGAGAAACCTTTTACTTCTGCTCTCAGGATGTGCAGGTTTTTCAACTATATGGTAACATTTTCTTGAAATGAGATACCTTAGTGATGAAAGTTCTGCTCTTTTTCTGTCCTTAGATTATAAATCTGTGAACACCAAGAAGTTTTAGCTGCAGAGCTGTTCGTAGACAATTTTGAAAAGCCCGGTTTTACTAATCATCATTATTCCATAAAAATGTCAACCTCTCCTCCAACTCCAGTCCCATATGCTCTTGATCACAATCTTCTGCCTTTCATCAAATGAGGCCCTAAATGAACTCCATTCAGTCCTGTCACCCCAGAGCAGTTCACCCAAGTTCAGTGATAAGTTGTAAAAGGCCAAAGAAGTAAATCTGCATTGTATCTGTATCTTTCCCAAACTTCAAAAAGCATCCTGTGTCATGAATTAAAACTATTCATTAATTTATTATCTCTTTGGTTTGGAAATAGAAAAGAAATGGAAGCCCTCAATGTAATGTTGAGGTTTTCTTCTAACTATTCATACTTAAGAAAACAACATTTTCATTTTCGCTTTGCTTTGAACTATTTTTTTCTTACTAGACCCTAGGATAATACAAGGGGACCATGGTTTTAAACAGTATCTAAGTGACAGATGCTCTCTGTTACTCACCCATTACACTCCCATAGAAAGATGAAGAAGGGAATAAGAGAGATATACTTTAAAGTTGAAAGAAAAAAAACTAGGATAGATTTAATGAAGCAGTATTAGGGATAGTGAATTACATATATATATATCTAAAAAATGTAAATTTGGAACTCTCTTTCCTCAGCTGGTAATTACTTTCAAACAGAAAAGTCCCACATGACACTTGGCAGCAGATGGGATTGCTCAAGTCCAGTGTCCCAGTGAAAGTCCACAGCAGCCTTAGAACAGCCAAAGCTGGTCCTACTCTGGAAGGCAGAAGGTGAGCTGTCTCAGTGATGTTTTTCTCCAGTTAGGAAAAAAGCAGCAGCAGGAAGAGGAGAAAGAGCTGCAGGAAGAGCAAACAGGCCTTAGCGCAGCTAGCACACCAGAGAAACTTCCCAAGGGCTCTCTTGGGAGACATTTTATTTTGACCAGAGTGGGAAGGATTACTGGGGTTGGTCCATTTAGGTCAGCTGGCCTATCTGCTCCCCATAGGAACGGCTTCTTCCCATCAACAGGTTAGTAGTGGCGGTGTCCCAGGAAGTTTTATTATCCTGGTCCTCTCAAACCAGGGCACAGGGAAATTTACATCTCAAAAAGGATCACCAAAGTCTCAAAGCATCAGAGATCTGGTTACTGAGTTATTAAAATCAGCTCAAACCTGACATGGACAATGAACTAACTTAAATGATATTATTGTTGAGAAGAGAAATAAGATTTGTACAACTACATCTATCCAGAAGTCTCAATGACTCTTAGACTCTTAGGTGTGAGTCTTACCATAAATGTGAGTCTTAGCCTTAGGTCTTCAGATACGACCTTGTGAATATCATCTAGTCCAATCTCTCCCATTGTTTCACTAGATCAAGTAATATCAATAGCTAAACATGACTCTGTGAATGTTTGAAATTATGATACAAAAAAATCAGACATTTCCTCCTGAGGGTTTCATTGTGTAAAGGGATTTGTATTTTGTGATTCTCTCCAGAGGAGATTTAAGCACCCTTAGTCTAGTGTCAAAAACACTGAAAGACAACCACAAGTGGTGTAACAGGAACCCAAAGAATATGTGCATATTTGTGACCATTGGTGTGTGATTTTCCCATAAATCTGTCCAAGCTCAACAATTGTTTTGACAATGCTACCAGTATGATCTGGTAGATTAGATCTGGCATTAGACCAAGTAGTTCTAATGATAAAGATTGAATTTATGTGAAGAATGGAAGCATAAAGAAAGGACTGTTTTTCAGTTTTTCAGGACATATTGCAATGTGCAGAAAAAGTTTGTATGTACATTTAATGAAGTACGCTGTGCTCTATCTCCAAATACTTCCAATTCCAGTATGGCCATCCCTTTGGCTGAATCTCTTTTCTGCATGCTCATTGCAATGCTTTTGGACTCAGAACACATTGGCATGCTGGTGGTGCCAGAATGGAGCAACATACTCCTTTAATAATTTTGAAATCGCAAAGTTACCTTCAAATCAGAGAAGATCTAGCTTCTAGTATAACTCCAATTCCTCTAATAGCTCTAATTTTAACTCTGTAAAACCATATTTGATTTTATTATATTGGAATTTGAAAAGATAGTTACGATTAATGAAGTTTATGGAAACACTATTGAACAGATGTCTGCTAAACTCTAGCAGCTTTAACAACTTTCTTCACCAGTTTTGCTTGTTTATGGCCTTTGTTAGCTATGCTATGCTGTATTTAACTTTTACAAAATTCTGAAAAAACATTTGGCTTTTTTAATTTTGCTTTTTACATTTTGGAATTTTTTAGTAGAATTAGAATATCAGTCCAGCCTCTGATGGTATAAATTATCCTAGCAACACAAATTTATACCAGCTGAGACTATTGCACAGTAATTCCACTCTCTCTCTGTTATATGCAGTCTGTATATCTTCTGCACTGCTGATTTAGTCTAACCAACATCTATATTTTCAACTTTTTTCAATTAGGAGAGAGGTCATTAAGGGTAGAGTTTTGAGAAAATACAGAAAGCAGTGTAGGAAAAGGTCCTTAGCTCATAAATGTTCTTAATTATATATTGTGTCCTTAGTGTAAAGAATTACCTTTAGGTCAATCCATCTCTTTTATCAGAATAAATCACCATCATCATCTGTTCACTTGTGCATTCAATTCATGACATAATAGTGTCAGAGGTGGCACAGAATATATACATATATGCTCAAATTCCAACACAGTGACCCAAATTGTGTCTACAGCTGCCAAGCAGACTGCCACAGACATTTAACAGAAATTACTTGTTTTAGAGTAATATTTGTTCCCACTGAAGGGAGGTAAATGGAACAATGGCTTAGTGAAGCAGCCCAAGGAAATAGGTTCAAACCCTGTTTATCTTGTAACTAAAAATAAGTTTAAATGCCTCATCCTAATCCTTGGTTCATATTAGAAAAATAATACAATATATGCCCTAAATGACAATTTTTGCTTCAAATAGAGGGGATATTGGAAAAGGGCATTATGCTATATTTTGGAAAGGAAGCCAATCATCAGGATTACACCAGTTTACTTTTCCTGGTGGAAAGCAGAAAGTACAAAAAATTCTTAGGTTAAGCTTGCATGATATTTTTGTAAGTTAGAAGAAAAAAAGTCATTCTCCAGACATAAACATCTAAGCTCTAAGTTTCTGTATTTACACACCATTCCTAAGAAAAAGAATTCATTTGTGTCCTTGTTAGTCCTCAATCAGAGTTTGATCCAAGGCTAAAATTTTCTGAAAGCTGTGTAAAAATTCAGTCAAAATACTTTTACTTTTCTCCATAGACTAAAGCAGAGGGGGAAGGAACAAGGAATAACACCTCAAAGGAGATTTTCTGAGACTATTAAAACACTTGTACATTTAAATCATAATGAAGCACTATTTACAATCTAAAACATGACACAGTCCCAAGTCTATGGGACTTCTGAAGAACAGTTCTCAAACTTTCATGAACATGTGAAATTTCTGGTGATTTTCATGCTTGGAAGACTCACCAGCTTCTTGTCTTTGTTATTAACTCTCCATCAACCGTCTTGTTAGAAACTCTTATTCAGTGATTACAATGCATGGGCTTACTCCAAATGGCTCTTTCTGCTTATGTAATGATCTTTCAATAGTGAATTTTACTAAGACAGTCAATTACTAGCCATTCTCTCCTGTCAGAGCCATGAAGCATTATGTACTCAAATTATTCAAGTCTGAAGCTTTAGTTTTAAATCTAAGAGCTCCCTTCACCTTCTGAAATTTCTTGCTTTATCAAGTGATTTGGTTATATAAAGCCATTACTGAAGGAAAGAGTATTTCATTATTCATCACCTTCTAGCACCAAAAATCTTGAAAGTGTAATAGAAAACAGTCTCTGTTTCAGCATTCAACAAGCTAGATAAACCATTATCTCAGTACATTAGGAGAGACAGCCAGAATGTATCCCATTTTAAGCATCCATGGGTGCTTCCACAGTGCCATGGAAATCTGGGCTGAGTATGGATAGACAGACAGATTGTTTCTCTGAAGACATGGAATGGCAGTCAGTCAAAATAGCTGAGGAAACAAAGGATATTTTGGTACCACATTTTTGAAACATCAGTCCCTATGACCCAGCCATGACAAATGAGTAGTCATATTCCAGCCTGAGTCTGTGTGATGGGTTGACCTTGTCTGGACACCAGGTACCCACCAAAGCTGTGCTTTCACTCCTCTCCTCATATGGACAAGGGAGAGAAAATATTTTTTTCATTTCTTCCAAAAGGCCATTTCAAACAAGGACCAAAGACTATGCCCACTGATTTGAATAGCTAAAGATCAGAGCCAGAGTTCATTACCACAAACTGTGAATAAAGATGGGAGGAAAAAGGCTGTTATTGGTCCTCATTTTAAGTTTCTTATCTCTCTTGATTTTTCCGACTCAAAATAAAAGCCAAGATGTCATTGGAGGTCTTAACCACTTTATATTTGATTCACATTCACAGTCTATAGATTTTCACTATACTAAAGTATGAAGTATTGACTCTGATCCTGAGGAAAAAAACCCCACCACCACCAACAACAACAAAAAAACACACACAAAAAAACCAAACAAAAAACCCCCAAACAAACAAAAAAAAACCAAAAACCCCACCAACTGTGATTTTTAAAATAACCTGATATTATTTTTCAATTTGTATGCAAGTATAAGCATGTTATATACAGCCTTTGACCTTAATACAGGAATAAATAGTACCTGAGCTATTTATGTGTTGACAGTTACATCTGTTCCACATCTAAATGGAAATATCCTTGAATTAATTCAGCATTCTGTGTCTCAGCTACTTTTGCTTTCTAATCTCCTTCCAGGTACCAATGCTTATTACAAGATTTTTCATAAGTCATCTCCATTCATGCATAACATAGTATGACAACAAGCAAAACATTTGCTCTCTAGTCACTGTATATTTACTATGTGTGGGCTATACCATTCACTTCCACTGTGACATACTTTACCAAGCTGCTGAAATTCATTCATCTTAAGAAAATACTTGAATAACTTACATCTCTGTTATCCTTTCACTGCTATAACAGATGAATACATGGTATCCTTGGAAAAATAGCCAGACATAATTTGCACAGCTGTGTCCTGGTGGGACTTTTACAGAAAGATATGCTGCAAGGAGTTATTGTAGCAGTCTTGTCTTTGGAATGATATATTTGGTTGAGAAACAAATTAACATGGGTCTAGCAGCATGGATCCTCACTTTACCTACCTCACATATCTACCTCAAGAAATAGCTGCCTAAATTGAAATAAAAGATTAAATAGTCTGCCCTGAAGAGCCTAAGAAAACCAAAATAACACAAGGCTATTGCAGCTCCAAAATGAGGCAAATTGTCAGTGAGAAAATGAATTCATATAGCTATGTAGCTTGGCATATATTCAAAAAGTGAATCTGGTCACCTTTTTTGTAATGTATCATGTAGTACATTAAATTGAGAATGAAGATAAGCAGAGAAGCCACCTGGGATTTGTGGCTTTTCACTTGCTTATACTGTATATAAACTACTGTTGCTGAATTTTTTTTATTGTAATTTTTATTTTATTTTTAACTAGAAGAAATCAAAGTGCTTTTGTGATTTATCTTCCTTCCAACAGTAGTTTTAGTTTAATTTCTAATCTCCTAGCACTCATTTTTCTTAAGCTGCAGTTTCCCATTTGCACTCCATAGGTTGTGCACAATAAGTACTTGTACAGAAAAGGCTCTGGGAATTTTTCCATGACCAAATAAGCAAGGACAGAACTTCTGTCTCATCCTTCCAGTCACCACATTCAATTTCTTTTTTAAAATGTGTTACTAATACCTTCTACTGTATTAAAAAAGGTCAATTTTAGCAAGCAGAGTAGCTTTCTTTAAAATGTCTGAGGAGAAAAAAGAAAAAATAAGGGAATAAAACCATTTTTCCTTTAAGTGGGAGCATCCAAGAAATTTCTTGCATGGTGTTCCACACTATGGTTATTGGACATACACTAATTGGACTAATTTTCATGTCATTTGGCCATCTCCTTTTGGAAGTGAGAAACACCTCCCAGCAATTTTTTTTACAAAAAAAATTCTCAAATTAAAAGTTGGAAAGTAAAGATTATTGATTACCTAAACAACTGACTGTGGAATTCTCATGATTCCTACAATTCAGCCTAACAGGGGAAAACTGTTGAGAATAAGGACTTATAACAGGAATAAAGACAAATTAGTATGAAAACACTGCAGCTAAATGAAATACACGAGCAAGGGTTAAATTGCCTGTGCCATCAAAGCTCTTGTGGCAGGACATTCAACATGACTTGAAGATTTTTTTTTTTTACCAAACCCTGTATTTCAACAGATTTCTGTTTTGTTTGCAATACCAGACAGTTAAATCTCACTTCGATAAACCTACAACTTTGCAGCCATCCTTTTGTCTGCAGATTTAGAAAAAGAAAGAAAAATTGAGGGGGAAAAAAATGAGAAATATGAGTCAGTTAGGATCTGCTAAGATTGTAACAGCTGGGTGAATTCCCCATCCCTTTCAGTATCACACATGGGATTGGAAAAATCGCTCATTTTCTCTTTCCTTCAGACTGAGAAGCACAAAAAGTGTTGCTTTTAAATGACTGCTTGGACAATTTGCATAATGGAGATTCTACCTGCCTCTCTGAAACCCAGAGAAGTACTTCAAAAATTGCTTCAGGAGTGGGCACAAGAATGTGTTGAAATAAATTAAATAATAATAATAATAAATTTTTTAAAAAATAATATTAAATAATAAAATAATAATTAGTATTATGAGCTCTTTCTACAGTTTTTTCTCTGCTCAAAAATTTGTTCTTTCGTTGTCAAAGAGGCAGCATTTCTGAGTTGTGACATTGCACAAATACAGACAATTAAATATGCATTTTACAGTCTTGCAAAACCTGCCTTCACCAAACAATATTAGCACAAAGTGCAGGAGGAAATATTTGACATTTTCACAAGGAAAATACTACCTAATTGAAAACATTTTTGTATTAAAAACTTTTAAAACTATCACTATCATCTCCTGTTATATATTGGTTACAGTAAACAGAAAGTTAGGTCACATTCAGCTATTATGAATTAACCAAATGGAATGAAAACCAATTTTCTTAAATGAGCAGGGGAAAATACCTTTTGCAGGTCATATTTTTAGTCAAGAAGAGACCCAGACACTAACTAGAGTGTTTCCTGCTTGTGATTTTTGAACAATTTCAAAGTGATGTTGATGTTGGGTTGCAACAGAGGTGTCAGAAATGGGAACAGCACCAGTCTGAAATCTGACTTGTATATTGTTAGGCACCAGGGATGTCCTTAGGCAAAGCAAGAAGTTGCCTAGGGCAACAATGTGATGGGATTTTGATGGCAAAATCTGTAGAAGTGGTAGAGGAGCTTCTGCAGGCAGCAGCCTCCCAAGAAATACAGTGCTCTGCCTCAGTAATCCTTAGCCCCTGTTTTTGCACATCCAAACTTTTCCTTTTTTAACCCCAGAAGTACTCTTATTGAGGAAAAATTCAATTTAAATAGCAGTTAATCCCAGTATAGGGGGAGGACAGCAGTAGGGCAGAGGGTTATGGTATGACCCTGGAGCCCCTAACTACCTCACTAATAGCAGAGATGATATCATCTATCAGCAAAGGGCAAAAGCTGACCCAGGCATAAAGTCTACAACTATTCATTGCACGGGCTGTGGATCTTATCCAGTCTCATGACACTGAATGGTTTGTGGAAAACTAACCCAAAGCAACTGGGGTTTTTTGTTTTGTTTTGTTGTCGTTGTTTTTCCCATTGTCTAATTTTTTATATCCATTAAGAATGGAGTCATCTTGCCCTTATGTCTGTAGAAGCAGACTTCAATTTAATCACCAGTCCAGCTGTAATCTACTTTGTCTGCAGAGCTGGAAGCAAAATCAGGAGAGGAATATGATGTTTGTGAGGTGTGGTTGTAGTCTGGAAAATACAGAAAGCAGTGTAGGAAAAGGTCCTTAGCTCATAAATGTCTTCCTTTACTGTCTTTCATCTTCACTGGGAGTAGTAGTTGAACACTTCCTTCTTACTCTCAGAATAAATACACTCAGTAGGAATAACTGTCTACTGGGAGGATAGCTAGGAGTGCAAGTCCAGCCAAGCCAAGAAATCAACCTGAACTTTCTTTCCCCACGTGTTATTTGGTCTGTCTCATGAAATGGGACTTACTGGCAATACTATTGCCAGTAATTTGACACTGAAGAGATGCCTCCAAGCTTTAGGTCCCTGTTGATGTGAAAGCTGTTCCTCTAGTGCATTAACCTGGGTGCATCAGGTCCAGGCAGATTTCAAATACAATTCAGTTGCTTGCCCAGGCAGTTAACTATTAAGTTTAAAAGCTTCATACACAGAGGTCCCACTCTTCTGCATTCCAGTCAGAAGTCATTCATGACTGCTGATGTCCAGGTTACTGAAACACAGGGCTGGCTTGTGCTCTAAAAGACTGAAAGCTTGTGTTGCTTTGAAGAGCTTTCAGGAACATGAGTCCTTTTTTTTTTTTTTTAAGTGCAAGATGCACTGTTTGTCATGATTAGGGATTGTTACCTCCAGGGACTGTTGGTAGCCTAGAGCCCTTTATTAAGATAATTCATTAAAGAACAGAGACTGTACTCTCAACTGTGAAAATAGATGAGAACACCTTCAAACATACCCACATCTCCCACTAAAGATACTTTGGTTTTTGTTTTTTTTTAGAACTGGTGTATTCCAAGAGATTTCATTGTGGTGTATCCTGTTTCCTTTTTAAGTCTCTATAATGGTAAAATGACTCAAAAGTTTAATTATTTAACCTGTTATGCAAATTATAACAATATGTAGTTCCAACTTGCTACCAATAGATGGCACTAGCAATTTGTGGATGTCCTTTTAATGATCGGTCCTACTTCATTTTTTCTGATTTTGATGTTTTGACAACATTTTTATAATAGGTGTACATATGTGTGCATTTCCATGTAAATAAATGGCTGATTAAAGATTTTAAGATTTCAACAACAAAATGGGGATTTAAAAGAAACAACTTTACAATTACTTTATAGAGAAAAGCCAGTTTCTTGCCAGCAGAGAATGCATAAATATTTCTGAGGCGCATCCAGTCTCACATAAATTTTAGTCAAGATTCATTTCTAGAGCTAGAATCTCAATGAACTATATAGTATACTGTCTTTTACATTGGCCACTACCAGAGAAGATTATTTGCTTATAAGCTGTTATCAAGGATATTAAAATCCATATTTGCATGGAGTCAATTTCCCATTTTGAAGTGGGAAATTGTATGCAAAAGTGAGTCTCTAAAAAATAGGTAATTTATAGGAAACTTTTAACAAAAGACCATCTATGAATCTAGGTATGTACCTTTACAACATTGTGCCATTTTTATACCCAGTGTTAATTAAAATAATGAGTTGTGGGTCTATATACTGTCCATTAGTGGGACTGGGGATTATATGATGATGATATCACTCTCCATTGTCTTTCTGTTTACAAAGGAACAAGCAATGTCTTCCTACAAGGGGGTGGATTTCTGGCAACAATATAACATTTTTTTCATGTAGTTAGGTATAGATTTGTCTTTGTGTTCTCTTTCTTCTCATAAATGTGAATATTTTGTTTACTAATTATTGTTGTATCAAACCTCAGAGTCCATAATATCAGTGCCTTTTGACACCCTTCTGAATTTGAGAGTTATATTTCTATTAGACAAATTGCTATTATGTCTGAAGGTGGTGTTTGGCTTTACAATCAGAAAGTGGTGTGCCAGAAAGATGGCAGATTCTGCACAAGTTAAAAAGAATGTTGTTGTTTTTTGTTTTTTGGTTTTTTTTCTGTTGATAGCTTTTTATGCTGATTGTGGATTTGATACAAAATATGGAAGCAGCCAATAAAATTGAAATAATTTGAAAGATACTAAAAATTAAACAACCTCAGCTTCAAGCATGTTTTCCAGCATTTGTTGAGGCTGACAAGGAACAAGTCCATTTCTGTTAAGAAATAAATGAGACTCCGGTTTATCATAAAAAATTCTGTTTGTGCTGTACATTACTTCGCAAAAAGCGATGAAGCAACAGATGACCTGTAAATTATGCTATTCCCTTTACAGAAAGGAGGTGATAGCAACAGGAAAGTGCAGTAACAACAAATAAGAAACAGCTGTCTTTAAAATTTTATTAATGAAGTTTTTCATTAGTCAGTAATTCCCCTAAAGGACTGTAACAAAATTATTCAAAGTGTGTCTCTGGTATGAGATAATCCGTTTCTTTGAAATAAACAATTATTTAAAAAATTTATTCATATGAAAATATTTTTTTTTTTAATTTGTACTTTTGTATTTGTTTTAATTAACAAGTAAGAGATAATCTTGCAGACAATGTAATTTCCCTCTTTTGATCAATTTGCCCAAACAGATTTATAGCTTAGGTCTTACACTGACAGTAACTGGTCATAAAAATTAAAAAAACTAAAGTTTACCAGTCAACAATGGAGTCAAAAAAGAATGATGCCGTGGCATGCATAAAGGGTTACAAGTCAAAGAAGTATCTATATGGAGTAATTAGAACTGCGAGGAGAATAATATATCTATACCAACATCATAGTATCTTGTTATATGTTTTCACTTGGATCTGTCTTGATTTGTCCATTTATTACCATGCACTTTTTCACATTTATGATGAGAAAATGAGCAGACAAATTAACTGTACCACTATCAAAGCAAAGAGCTTACTCTCATGCTTAACTTGGTTATGTGCGCACATCTTGAGACTGTTTGCAATCTTACTAGAGGGCAGCAATCTTGAATAACTTGCTGGACTTCTCATGGTTCAGTCACCAACAACTTAAAGTTCTGTGCAGAACTTATCAGCAAATAAGACATACATATGCAACCCAAAAATAAATGATTTGCTGATATCCTTCCTGTTTCCTATAGACTGATAAAATGTGTGGTCCCTCTAAAGGATCAAGGAAGAACAGTTAAAAAATTGTATGCCCTGAATGTCTCCAGAAAAAAACATTAAAAGAACATTACAGCTGTTTCAGGAAATTCACAGTTCAGGGTGAAATGTACCATATGTCCATCATTACCTAGGCATGGCAGGGTGCATTAAAAAAGCTATTTAGGTGGTTCCCCATTGTGCCAAGGCTTTTGAGGACATATGGTACCTTTCACCCTTGACTAACATTGCCTTTCATTCATTGTTTTTTGTAGCCACCTTAAGCATTCCTTGAATGTCATTTTTGTTTCCAGTTACATATATGAATGAACATGTATATGAGAAAGGGAGGGAGGCAGTATTCTCTTAGAAGACTTCCCATTCTTTGAGACTGAAAGGTTCTGTGGCAGATTTGGCAATCCTCATTTCTTCATAGGCTGGGAACAAATGGATTTCTGACAATGTATGCAAGGTATTAAAGAGAAAAATAAGTCTCATCCTTAAATGAAAAAAAAAAAAAAAAAAAAAAAAAAAAAAAAAGTAATAGTACTGTTAACAGTACTAGTAACATCAATAGCAAAGACAATAGAAAAACAGTAACGCTAGTTAAACCATATGATCATTACTTATTTACTATAGTGAATTACCTGCATAAATACAATAAGAAATAGGCAATTCTCTTTTTTTAAAAATGCATAATAGATGGATAATTTTTCTCTGTGTTTGAAGAATTCTTGATGCCTACAAACCCACTGAGAAGAATACACCTCTTTTGTGTGTTATCTTTCTAGAAAATATTAAACTGAATATGTGCCTTTTGGATGTATAAGCAATTTCCGTGTGGAAAGTGCCACAGATTTTATTCAATCTTAATGTTGTCTTTCTTAGTAGGTCTGGTACACCTCTGAATAACATACTTATAAACACCCTAAAAGGGTGCATCAGGATATCTTGCAGATGTTTATTGCTGGAAGACAGGAAAGAACTATTCTCTTTGAATGGTGTCACAGAGAATCTGAGATGTAGATTCAGAAAATAACAAAGTATTACAAGACTTATTAAAGACACCAAGTGTCAGGTCTCTCTACTTCCTAGCACCTGTGTGCTTGACTGAGGTTCTTACTTCTTCGCTTCATGGTTAGAAGGAATTAAACATGTGGGAGCTGGAGAAGGAAAGCTGGCCTACTAATGCAGTGGGATGCCAAGGTAAGTCAAAAGGATGTTGTCAGAAGAGGGAGAGTTAAGCTCCACTGCTTTGAACACAATGGTAGCTTATTCATTGCTATAAAAATGTTCTTATCCCCCAAATAGGTTACAGTTCAATAGCTGCCAGTTCACAGGTTAAGTGCCAAAGGTGATGCAAATATAGTATCCATGATTCTTTATTTCACAGCTTTCTCATCCCAAAGACTGAAAATCTGTTCTGAGAGGATTTGACCTCACTTCCATGGAAGAATATAAAATGTAATATAATTTCATAGAATAGAGAATTTTCATTTTCCCCTGGTGTATTTAATTCTATTCTCCTGAAGTGACCAAGTATTTAGGGTAGAGAGAAGAAAAGGATATGCAGGAATTATTCATTAAACTGACTCTTAGACCAGTTACCCAGGGGAGAGACTTAGGTTCAACTTCCAGAACAATATTAAAATAAAACACCTAAAGATTTAATAGCAGACTGAGAGGTGGGAGCAACTTAAACAATTACTCATTATTTGTGGACATCTGTTCCATATAGATTTTTCATGACAGTTTCTGTCATGAATTATTCTTCTTCTGAAGTCTCAGAACACTACTTTTAGGTCTCTTATTAGAAAAAATATATACCACTCATCACCCAAACTTTTTTGCACAGTGAATAGGCTTCCTTCTGGGCTTCAGAGGCAGGAATCTAAAAATCAAGACTGAGTAAAAACTTCATTCTTATGATTCAGCAAAATATAAAAATATCAGTTAATCAGTGATTAGAGAAACTTCTATAGTAAGATTCAAAAGGCATTTGCAAAAATAGTCCAAAATAAAATATAAAATATTCTGTAATTCAATCTGAAAATAAATTTCATATGTGTGAGAAATACTTTTTGAAACCTCTACAAATAAAAAATCCAATAAACAAAAAGAATAATAAGTAATAAATTATATTTATTCAGTGTACTTTGCATGGGGGTTGCAGCAGCAAGAATTGCTAATCAACATCAGCTGCATGCTCAGTTTTGACAGCTAAATATTAAACAAAGGTGACTGGCTACTAGAATATTTACTCAAAAATGATTTAGCAAATTACAGAAAATTCTAGAACACTAGACAGCTGAGGCAAATATCTTTCATATCATTTGCTCCTGACATAAGCTGAGCAATTATTAGAAAGCACATTAGGAATAACAGATTGTAACTAACCACTATTTGGATATACTAGGGACTGCTGCTGAATTAAAGTTGGCGAACACTTTAAACACTTTGAAGAAATGAGCCATTAATGAGCAATAACTAAGATACAGGAAAACAAATCTCCCCTACATATTAGTGATTAAATCATTCATCAAAAACTGTATTAATGAGCTAGAATAATGGCAATCTCTCAGAGAAGCAAATGCAGTCATCTCTAGTCACTCATGTAAATTTTCTATCTCCCAGGGATTCTTTCCTCATACTTTAAAAAGTCAAGCATCTTGGGCAAAGAACTGAACACAGTTGCTCTGTGTTGTCAAAGACAAATCTTTCCTAAATGTACCCACTTTGCTTCTCTTTACTAATCTGTTTGACAGATCCTATACACCAGGAAGTTCTGTCAAAAGATTTTGAAGGTTATGAACTTGGCAAAATCCATTGGTAGAATCACGAAAGGGGTTTTAGCAATTCTGTATGAGGTGAGGGTAAGGGTGAACTATGGGCAAGAAGCACAGTGTCTTACAATGCTGACAATGAGGTCAAAACCTGTAAGGAAATTATAAGTGTTGAAGTCTACATTTCACTTCAAAAACAAAACAGAAACAGGCTTTTTTTTTAATCCTAATTATTTGTCACAACTGAAGCTTGTTTCTGGAGGAAGGAACATATTAAGATGGATTTTCTGGGCCCACATACACCTGTCCCCATTTGGAGCTGAAGAGTTTTCATGGAGATTGTTTAAAAGCCTCCTTTAACCCATCTGTCTTCTTATGACTGATGTTATATTGTGTTACCAAATGTAAAAAGTCTAAATGACTGCCCATTTCCTTTATTTGTAACTTTTGTTGTCTAACTGTAGTAAGTGTGTTATTCTATAAAAATTTTTTAAAACTTTGGACACATTCCTCTTCCCTTTCTCCTTTCTTTTCCTTCCCTTCCCTTTCCTTCCCTTTCCTTTCAAAAGCTCAGTGCACCACTATGGAAAATATATTTTCCAGTTTCATCCAGTTTTTACTTTTCCCAAGACTTAAATCACTGGACAAAGTCTATTTTTTCCAATGTTTAATTCAGTGGAACAAAGAAAGAAAGTTTGCCCATTTAAATATCTCCAAGATCATCTGAGATCAATATTCAAACCTCAGATTTTTATTAGAAAAATTAGGAAACAATGTTCCAACTATCTTAATATTCTGAAGGTAATCCTTGATCAGCTTTCTATTTTCTATTCTGTGACTATTTAAAAGACCAGGATTCTTAAAGTCTCTAAAGCTTCATTAAACACAGAGAACATATGTTTCTTTGATTTCTTGGCACTTTCCTGTCAACTACCTTTAACAAGAAAAGAAATATATAAGTACCTCACTGCATATATGTGTTAACATATTCAGATAAAAAGTCAACGCACCTGTGCATACTGAAACAAGCACACAGAGACCTTTATAATCCTATTAAACACAAATTTTTCAAAAAGTCAAATACACACATGTAAAAGGAGGAGGTAAACATCCTCAGAATTTCTCACATTATCCATAGGTAGGATAAAAAATATCACAAGCTTTAACAATTAAGACAGCAGAGTAAAACGATTCCCAGAGACATCATGGTCACCAAGGAGAAAAGAATCTTAAAGCAGACTGCAAAACGTATCTGAAAATTAAATTTTGGGCAGATACTAAATAAATAAATACATATATAAATCAACTTAATCCAAGATATCAATAAAATAGTAATTCTTTTTGTGTTGGTAATGATCTGTTTCTGTTTTTGAAATTATTTATTCTAAGTCACACCAAATAGAGAGTAATCTCTGGAAATTAAAGAGACAGGGTGAATTTCTTTTCAAAATATGTGGGTAAACTGATTTAGATTATATAATGAATAGATTTCAAAATTGTCAGGCTTTAACATCTTCAACATATACTGTGCATAAGAACCAGGATTCCTTTGTATCTAAATATTTCTGGAAATCCAGTTGTCTAAATCTCCTTTAAAACTTTTTCCTTGTTTATAATATTGACCCTATTTCTTTGCATAAATCTAGTGGAGAAAGTTCATCTTCCTTCCGCTCTCTCTCCAGCAGATATAGATAAAAGAATCCTATTTACAAAAAAACCCAAAAAAACCAAACAAAAAATCACAAAACACTGAAACAAAAATCAAAATAAAAAAACAAACAAAAAACCAAACCAAAACCAAACCAAAAAACCAAAAAACAAAACACCACCCCACAAGGGATGGAAGTAACAAAACATGAATAAGTGAAGCCCTAAGGCTAATAATACTTCTCCTAGCCTTCTAGGTGAAGACACCAAGACACCAGGATTTTTAAAAGACACCAAGGCTGTTGACACAAAAAATCATATTATACACCACTGAGGTTTGAGTACCTCTAGGCTTCTTTGAAAATGCTTCTTGATTTTTTAGTATCAATCTACAAGGAGAATTAAAGAAACTTACAAATCAGTGACTAGACCTTGTATTTGAATAGAGTGCTCCCCCTCTCTTCTAAATGCACATTTCCAGTAGCAATCCTTCAGCTTGGATGTCTTGTTGTAGTTAAAATTGTCTCTCCCCTTAATTTTAATGAAAATCATAACTGAACCATATAAATCACCACAGTTTGCAGGAGAAAAGAATCTCAGATTATCTCATGTATTACATTGGCTTGAAAGTGTGATTCCTATACTTTGTGAGTTTATAGGTCTTTCTTAAAACATATTATTTTGATTGCTTTTCACAAAACCCTATATTTTTCAATCTTCAATTTTTATTAATCCTCTCTATTTTCTGGTTTCCTTTCCCCTTTGTCTTATTGGTTAGCTCTTTAGTATTATTACTCAAGGCCACACTCAGAAGCAGCCATATGTTCACAGGCATCCTTCTCAGTGGTATATTCAATGGTGCGAGTTCACACTAATTCCTTTGCCTGCTCTTTTATCTTCCTTTAGGGAGTAACAGTTCCAGGGGCTTAACTCTGGGCTGCTGAAAGTTGAATCACACTACTGGTGGCTTTGGCTGTACTTTCTTCACTCACAGGCAAGCCTCTGGAATTAAACCACAGTCTCACTTGACAAAAGCAACATGTTCCAAAATGGAGCCGCTGAGTTGAGGGAAAGAAGTTTATTTTCTGCATCAGAACTTGAGTGATTCCTTCCTGTATGGACAGAAGTAGAGCAAGGCTTGGACAAGACTCTGAAGGACATCAATAAATTTCTGCTTACAGCTTTGCCCTTTGTACATATTCATCTTTATAGACACTTGCCCTTTTAACATTCAGTTAAGCTAAGTTTGATTGCCCGTCTTTGAACTAGTCCCATCATTGAAGAGTGAGACAAAATGTTCCTAGTATTCTCAGAAAATATAGCACATTAGATTGCGAGAAAGTACTTGGGAAATAATTTACTGTCTGTAAATACTCCATTTAGTATCTGTCTGCTTTACTGTACTTTGAGTGCTTCTGACCACCAGATCCAGATATGCCTTACAGACACTGCAGCTCTGCTGTGAAGCCTGAGTGTTCATCAGCCAGTCTCAACTTCTTAGATTGCTAGGAGGGAAATCCATATACAAAAACTAATGACAGTTATTACCCACTGCTTCTTCATGTGACATCCCTTGTTTTCTGACAACAGACTGATAGACTGATACTCCAGCATTCACTTCAGATAAACTGACCATGGCTAGTGAGACTGAATATACCTCACAGAAATTGTCAATATGTTATCAGGGCTTTGGTAAATCAGCACATCTCTCTTGCACCAGTTTACTCTAGCAGCAATGTTACTCTCCTATTTGTGTGCAGTACTGGAAGATGTCTGCCAGGGATGTCAATAGAAAACTATTCTTTGTTTTACTGGAACAGGTCATCTTTGGCTCATGGAATGCATTGTGTAGGAAGGAAATAGATGGTGCTAATGACATGAAGACATGAGTATAATTAATTTTCACAACCAGAAAAGCATTATATTCTCTATATTTTAATAGAGTCTATATATTAAGGCTATATAATTGCATGGAAATAAAAGAATTTTTCTCAAGTGATTTTTTTTGTCCAGAAGTTGTTTACTAGTATCAAAAAGGAAGATGCATAAATGTTCATAAATATACTTCTTCCATGTATTGGTGTCTACTTTTAAAGAATGCATGGAAAATTTTCATTTGTCTGTGAAGAATATAGTCAAGTACTTTTTTATTCCCCTTCACACAACATGCAAAACTTTTTTTATCTGCTTATCAATCCCTCTGCAAAAGCTCTCCTAGTTGTGCCTGATAGCTTTTTTAATGTTTTTTTATTTATTTGAATTTTTATTGTTTTGTTTTTGGTTGGTTTGGTTTTTTTTTTCCTTTTGTTAATAGACTACGTAAGCATTTTTAATTAAGGTCAATTAATTTACTACTTGAGATTTCTCACAGGTCTGGTTATAGGTTAATGAGGTCTATAGTTTGAGCCACGTGATTTTGTAAAGGAGCTTGGTCATTCCTTTCACTTACCTCAAACTGAAGATAATGGCTATGACTGTGGAGTTCAACAGGGTTTTCTTCACAGCTTTTAATCACAGTTAATACACATGTTTTAGTCAAACACCGTTTACCAGAGTCAGAACAGAAAAATTACAATGGCTAATCTGTATGATCTGCATTATAAAAGACCTTAGATCAAGTGACATTTAGTCCCCTGATGGCCTTACAATATATAGATTAAAAATAATAACTCTCACGAAATACTCAGATACCTCCTCCATTTTTCATCCAAAGCCTTGTTGTCATATGAGAAAAAAAGTCCCAAAAGTAGCATGTAGTTGAAATAAAATTAATCTAATGCTACATTCTAAGTATGGAAACTATATTTCTGGAAGTGTAAAACTAATATATTTGGCATAGGTGGCAAGGATTTGGTAGCAAGGAGGGGAGAGAAAATGGTGTGAGGATGCAGGGGTGGCCTCTGGGGGAAGAGGTCTGTCTGCCCTGTGCCAGACACAGCCCTTTCCAGCTGGCTCTACAATCAGCCCACCACAGGAGACAGCTGAGCTCACTAGCCAAGCTGGTGTCACCTCTGGGCAAGCATATTTAAGAAAGGGTACAGAGCACTGCACAGAGAGAGGAGGAAGAAACTAACAGTGTGACAAAAAATAGAGGTAATCCCAAGGTCTGTGAAGCAGAACTTAGTCCATGACAGAGCAGAGATCTACTGTGGTCAGGGGAGGGCTTGTTCTGGAGCTGACATATTCCTGAAGGAACTGTGGCCCATGCAGAGCCCACACCAGAACAGAGGAAAAAAATCTCACTGAGGAACTGCAGAAAGAAACTGCTTTGTATTGCCTGTAACACTCACATACCATAAACTGGTCCACAGCATGGCGCTCAGAGTGGTCAGTGTGAAGGGAAGGATCTGAAAAGTGTCAAAAACGGTGTTGATTTAAGGTTTATCTTCTTGTTTCTCACTACATGAATTGGCAATAAATTAAATTAATGTTCTCCAAGTTGAGTCTGTTTTACCTGTGATGCTAAATTGCAGGCAATGTCACCGTCTTTGTCTTCACCTACAAGTCTTCTCATCTTCTTTTCTCCTTATGTGATGCTGAGAAGCAGGAATGTATGCTGACTGGACCTAGGTATGACAGTTAAAATATAAGGAAAGGGGAAAAAAAAAAAAAAAAAAAAAGGATTTCACCTCTTAGCATATGAGAAGATTGAATTTGTACCAGTCAACATTAAGCTTCTAAGTAATTAGAGACAAGGTAATTGAATAACAGTCACTAAGTGGTATTAATGAGTTTGATGAGATTACTAAATGGACTTTAAGGATTATACTGGGTGCTGACTAACACTCTCAGAGTATTACACTGTGTAGGAGCTACATACAGAGAGAAGTGAATGGCAGTAGAAATGGGAGAGAATTAAATAATACAAAGTGAAAGCTCACCTGAAAAAACAAGACCTCAAAAACCCTCAAAAACTCTCCAGATATCATCAAGTGGAAGTTTCAATGTTCAGACAAGTACACAATGCAGCTCTAAGGGCCATGGACGTTCTTGTTTGTGAGAAAAAAATATGTTTGTGTGGGGTACAGTGCACCACAAAAACAAGTGTAAAAAACCCCACTAATATTTTTAGATTTCTGTGATGAGGAAAATTTAGATTCTAGGGCATGTCTACAAAAAAAGAATGCAAATGTGTGTGCTCACATTATGCCAGCCAGATGCTGTTCAGCAGTGTTAAAGAAGTTAATTAATATTACCAATATAACAACTACTGTGGTCTCTACGAGAGTCTGTGCCAATTGCTCTTCACATGCTTCATACACTGTCTCTCTGAATGTTTATATGCAAACACTATACTAGTTAAATCACCCTGAGTGTCAATGTAGCACGACTAAAGTGCCTAGGGAACTGCCAGCTTTCATGTAACTGTGTTTGGCAATACCTATGCATGTATGCTTTTCTGAATCACTTTGATTCACCGGAGAGTTCTTCAAGCTAGAAATAGAGTAAAGAGAAACTTCTGACTCTGTGACAAAGAAAAAAAAAAATCAGAGTATATCCTAACATTTTCAGTAAGTCCTTCTGGCTAACACCTGAAGCAGAGAAGGAGAGCCCTACCTTTGTCTGACACCAGCATTTTCTTGGCTGTCAATGCAGCGGCCATAACTAGTCCCCCTCCAAGGTATTTGGTTCTCAAGATTTCCTTGGCCATATCTTTGGTTGGGTTCACATGCCAGAAATTGTCCCCAGATTTCTCACAGCTCTTAGAGGAGGGGTTCACCAGCCTTGTAAGCGGTTTGTATAGAAATATCTAGAAAACATATTTTTTAAATTTCTAGTAAAGTAAAATTATCGTAAGTGTATTGTTAAAATAACAGGCAGAAAATTGTGCTATGCATTGACACACAAAAACTAATGAAATGACATATTGTTTTACCAGTGCTTTTCAAGAGACATTTTCAGTTTATTTATTCTGGCTTCTAACAAAGTAAAAAGGCTGGGGTACAAACAGGCTTATCACAGATGGCAGGAGAAAGCAACTGTTTTCAAAAATATCATTTCCGCCACACTAAAAAGGCATATTATCTGCATATATATGAGGCCTCTAAATGGTGAAGTAATTATACAGCTTAACATTAATTTGTAACTTTTTCATGACGTTCATCGTGACTTTGCTGTTTCCTTGATTCACTTGGACAAATCTCATCTTATATTTAAAAGCTGCCTATATGTTATTTGAACATTTCAGATTCCCTCTGCCCTCTGTGCTCTCTATAAGAAGATAGAAGGCAATTATTAAGAAATTCTAAAATGATTACTTGACTAAAATGTAAAAAACAATTTTCTGGTATGAAACTGTTACCTACACTTATAAAATGCTTATTCAGTTGCTGAGATTGCATGTAGTATTGGATCAGAGAAATATTGTGAACAGACATAATTATAGCAAAACAGATTATGGGTTTAAAGAGCTGACCCAGATGAAAAATCTACTTTAGTTTTAGAAACTGCATGACTGGATGATTGGACTAATAGTTATAAGGTCAGAAAAATGGCAAATTTCTTAAATTATTTGTGAAGTTTTAAATTCAAGGTCTCAAAGAGGCTGTAGCAGTATATTAAATCACATCTAAACCCTTTAAAGCATGCTGAATATTAGCTGCTCCATAAATGGCTGAAAGGCAGATATTGATCACTGAGTTCATTCATTATCATAGAGAAGACAGGTGTCCTCTTATAAACCTCCTGAACTCACCCTAAACCAGAATGCTACCTACACATTCTTCATTACATTTCTACATTCTTCAGCATATAATTTGAATAAGCCTGGTAACATCTAATGGCAAACATCTAGGATTACACCTACCTTAGATGTGTTTACATACAAAACCAGAATAACTATATGAACTTTGTCTAAAGCAGTACTCAAGATAGGTGAAATGTCTAAAGAATTCTTTCCTGTCTTTACATTTTTCTGCTATCAGTTGAGCTTCAGACATCTCTGAAGCTCCAATTCTTTTGTTCCAATTAACTTACTCCTTTTATCTTAAGGTTTTTCACACATTCCTACTGCTGACTGACACAAATATACTGCTACCTACCAGTTTGATCAATCTGTGAAATTTCAGTGGCTAGTAGAGAATTTTAGGTTGATTTTTTTTCTTGTATTGAAAGCAAGTGTTCCTGGTGAATATTGTCTTTATCATCAGGTGGTTGTGCAAGAAATGTCTTGCAAAAGAAAAAGCAATTTCTTGTGCTATGGTTGTCAAGTTTCTACACGTGGTTGACAAGTTTCTTAGCTTTGAAAACCCATTCTTATATAGAGAGCTGCATATGTTTATCTCATTCATGAGCTTTGGACACTATTTACAAAGCACACATGCTATAAATATATTAAATGAAACATAAATATAAAAAATCAAAAGTCATCTATTTCACCATTTCATCTAATTGTTAGTTATTTTTCTCTACCTATGTTTGTCTCTCTTTTCAGATTGACTATATTAAAATTATGATAGTATTTAAGCATCAGGAAGAAAAAAATACTGTTCAAACAGAGGAGATGATTCTCTGTAATCTGCAACTATTAATTTGGATAATGTCTGAAATTTAGACCATGTAAAACACAGAAGGTTTTGAAACTTTCTATAATAACTTTTGTAACTTTCTCTAATAAAATAGAAATAATTCTCTATGCTCACAGAGCTACCATTTTGCAGATAGTTCCAATATCTTTGTACTGAATAGGAATTAGATGTAGCTTTGCATCTCTTAAATGAATTCTCTCAGATCCAGCCACTTAGACTGGTGTGTTTCCCTTTAGTCTCCACGCTTAAGTATGTTCAATAGTTTTGTTCCCTGTGAACGTCATCTGACTTCTTTATCTATTTCTGAGTGTGAAATATGTATTGAAAATTTACTTAGGTTTTTAGATAGGGTATCCTAAAGCCTTTATGAAAATCCTGCTTGGATAAGGTAATCTTATGAGCAGTAGAATCATGCTGACCTTATTATGGCTTAAAATGGATGGCAAGAACAGACCACAGTAGAATATTATCAAAGTAATTCAAGTTCTGTTATGTCTTTCTAGCACCTTTCTGACTACATTTAAGGATTTTTTGTTTTCAAGACTGATGAATATGGCCAAAATGCAATTTCTATCCATGCATTAAAGAAAGCTAAACAAAAGCAGTTATTGCTAATGTAATGTTCATGTTGAAAGTATGTTGTTAATCGCTAGATGTGAAAAATACCATTTAAATTTCTTATTGTATCAGTGCTAGGACTCAATTTCTCCTGTGATTTTGTATACATTTAGTCAGTTCCCTCCTCATTGAGCAAAGGAACATTCCACCTCTTCATTAAGTGTACCGGAGTCTTGCAAAAGTGTCTAACTGCGAATTTAAATGAAAACCTTCTATTCTTTCAGGAAAATGGTTGCTAAGATTGCAGTGCTTTGTATAAGTAATTAATACATTGCTTCTGTGGATTCTGGGGGGTTTGGAGAGAGTTAAGTGTTCATTTGTTTTTCATCTGTGTACTAACGTTGATGGAACTGAGAGCTGTTGATGCTGAGCACTTCTGAAAACCAGGTCAGGCACATTCAAACACTTAAATGTGAATTTAAGACTGTTAATTGACTCTTTCAAAAATGTATTTACTTTTGAAATTTCCTGCCTGACTGTTTTAAAACCCTTAAGAGGAAAAAAGAATTATATTTTTTTTCAGTAGCTCAGTAAAGGACATGGGAACGTTGTAAGCAGTGTACAGCCTTGCTGAGAGCTTGTTAATACCTATTTTTAATTCTTTGACACTAGAGATGGTAGATTTTCCAGTGGTGCTTCAACTTTTGTATAGGTTAAGGCAAATCACCAGTGCTCTGAAATTTGAGGTCTTCACAGTCCAGATGCATATGAGGTACCTGAAACATCAGTCTTTATTTCAGACAAATGCCTGATAGTGTGCTAGTTAAAATAAGTTTTTGTTGCCCTCACTGAAAGACTAGGTTCTTTAACACTTTGTCACCAATCTTCTAAGTTGAGAAACACCTTTTTCTTTACTACTCTGCCGTAGAGCAAGAAGTGTGTTGAGTTCATGAGCAAATCCATATTCATTCAGACCAAGGAAATAGGGAATGAGCATTTCATCTGTGAACTCATTGATCAAGAACAGAAGAGCCAGCTGGGTTAGCAAAGTAATTGATTGGAACCCTGCAAGTGTACATTTTGTTATGTAGGTCAGTAAAGACAGGAGCGTTATCACTCATTTTGTTTGCTTAGCCATAATACACCCTCTAAGTGGAACTGAGGAGTGGAAAAGGTTTGTAGTACTCAAACCCACTTAAAGCATCTATTCTTGTCCAAGATAACCGTAGCTCTAATCACCAGTCTGCCCAGACCACCACCAGTAATTAATGCTGCTGGCATTGATTTGGGGTGTTTTCTCTTCCCATGCCTGGTGGAAGTAAATGCAATGTCCTCAGTACCTAATAGTCATTGTGAATGCAGATGTTTATATTCAGCATATGTACTCTGTCATCGCTACTCTGTCTAACCAAAAAAAAAAAAAAAGTTAGGACATGAATTAATAAAACAAAACAAAACAGTGTTTCTGATTACTCTCTTAAGACATGGCTCAATCTAAAATGGATTGAAAAAATTTCACTCTAGATTTTTGAAAGCAGCTTGATAACTATTGAGTAAAGAACACTCTTTGAATTGCTAGAAGATATATAGCATGACCTCAGGTTTTAGCCAATATTTGTTTAGTGTTATACATCAAGGAGTAGTTGAGGAAGACTGTCTCCACTCTATCCGATGGTTTTGCCATTTAAAGCATGGGCTAACATTCATGATCCCACCAGCTCACAAAATTTCTAGTTGTTAATTTTGAGAATTAGCAGTCTAAGAAATGCAAAATTCCCTCCTTATCTTTCAAGTTTTTTAGTACTATTATATCTGCTCTTCTATTAAGACTTATGAAATACTGAAATTACTTTCTTGTTATTTACATGTTAAATTTACCATACATTACCTTACAGTACCCTATTCACTTCTCTTTAGAATGACCCCTGTACTCCACTGTCATGTAGATTAGACAGGAATATGTTTATTTCAATCCTGATAGTTAAGATGGACTCTACAAAAGAGAAGGAAAGAAACTGGCTAATGCTTGTCAGAGCTTACTATGTTAATTATAGATTTGTGAAGCTATATTTACTGTATACATACAGTAAACTGTGACATACATCACACTGAATGTCACAGTTTGCATATCCCTATGATCTTCCTGTATGTCTTAATTTCATGCTAGTTTTATTAAACTTGTTTAATGCACTTTTTACACCAGTCACTTGAGCACAGAGGGGGAATTGATATGCATACTCTCATAGGTTTTTTACCCAATGAGTTGTTCAGTAAAATGCATGTGGTAGTAGCCAACAAACCTCTTGCAGGTTTGCCCCAGCTTCGTGCCATGTATGTCTGCAGTTAAATAACCAATACTTGTCAATGCTGAATATCTCTTTTATCTTAATTTAGTCTATCTGATATATATAACATTTAAAAAAAGAGAAACTTGTACGGTAAGTTCAAGAAAGTTAGCAAGAGAAAATAAAATCACCAGATTAAAGTGGGTGGATGGGTAGGTTATTGCATCTAGTCTTTATGACAGAATAGAATGTGTTCCTGCTTTCTAAAGTATGGAAGAGGTTTAGATTTTATACATTCTTTCTCTTTCTTTGTTTTTTTGATTGAAACTCCCACTCAAAAGACTGAGTTTCTGAACCTGAGGCCAGCTACTGGCTCTCTAGTCATATGGAGTTCATAAGCAATTCAAATACTGACTCTCTTCTAGACCTACATTCGTGAGCGTGAGAGTAAACAGGATTGCTGATGACAGGTTTTGGTAGCTTTTCTGAAATTTAGCCAAAAGCCAGCCATGGGGTCTCAGTATCCCCGCAGAACCATCATCTTCAGTCTCCTCTGTAATATAACATTCATGTCTCTCCAAGCAATGCAATATGTATCTCTCAATTATGTAAAAATTTGCATATGCAGTCTCCACAGTGAGAGAAGTTGGATTCTTCTGCTACACAGACTATCTGCTTCACTTTGGTAATGTTTCTAAAGCAGAGCAGTTTGGTATTCTTAGTCTGAGTGTTTAAATGAAGCTATTGCACGAAAGTCTTCTCCCTTTCTAATGTAATTTCTAGCAGCTCCACATTGGAAAGAAAATACCAGTAAACACTTTAGACCCTGTAATAAAAGTGTCTGTCTTCATATGCTCTTCCAACTAGAAAGATATTCTGTCTTTATCTGCTCTCCCCTTTTCTCTCTCTCCTCTCCCCTTGTTCTCTCCATGGCCCCCCCTAATACTAAATTAGCAAATCTTTTTGGAAGTGCAAAGATTAATGAAAGCTTTGATGGGCCAATTTTTCATTATCATTTAGACAAGCCTTTGATCTTAGTCAATGTGTGATCTCTCAGAGTCGCTCCTTGTATTCCATAGGTACACTCCACCCATTTCTTGACAATTTTAATTGACTCCAACGTCAAGCCAGTTTTAATGTTGCCAGTGCGTGAAATTATGGGCTGGATACACAGAGGTAGTTCATTGGACAGGGACGTAATGGGACATGATTGGGTAATAGCACAGTTTGTCACATGTGTAAATTATTGTAAAACATAGATCTTCTGCAGTGCTCACATTGTATTCTAGTACAATTACATGGCTATATGACTGCTGGAGTCCTCCCAATGGTCACCAAGTCCTGTCCCCTGTTAAAAAAGGCAACTATTTAATGCAATTCTTTCTGTAAACTTAATTAAAACTGTTGCTTTATAGATCAGTGCAACAAATGTAAACTGCAGAAGAAACTAATCAAGTAATATGCAGTTTACTGTATTTTAAAGTATTTGCTTACACAACAGGTTCTAGAGACAGACTAGTGAAAGCCGATTGCATAAATGATGAGTTGAAAATTAACTTTACAAACCAGGTATTGTACAAATGTGAATGAAACACTTTCATACTTTTTAAGGGATGTATTCCCTCAGGGAGAAAGAATTTCAAAGTCAGACGTGAATTTTAAAGATGCATAAGTACCACTGAATATGATTAGAGCAGAGATATGATGAATAAAGTTTTGAAAATACATGGATTTAAATAAATTATAGGTGCTTTTGCGATCTGCTCTTTTGCTTATTTTAATCTTCATATCAGACATCTTCTTCATAAGCCTTAGTTTTCCTCAT
Organism: Florisuga fusca; assembly: GCA_038090715.1. Classification (NCBI taxonomy): domain Eukaryota; kingdom Metazoa; phylum Chordata; class Aves; order Apodiformes; family Trochilidae; genus Florisuga; species Florisuga fusca. The sequence continues at coordinate 3,291,823 of JAAWXA010000014.1, forward strand.
TTTAAACAAAAGATGTCTTTTTTTCTCAGTTATCATAAAAACTAAGGTTCTTCAGAATTTCTATGTCATAGTAATATTTTTTCTATTTTTTGAGAGTTCTCATCACTTTCTTGTTTTCTTGCTGCTATCAAATTATGTCAACTAATGTTCAAACTCACAATGACTATTCCAGCTTGTCTGAATGCCTGGCTACATCGAGGATGTCAGACAGGAAAGATGGAAACCATGTATTTGATGAGTATATAAGGGTTGGTACATGGAAAGGTTTGTGTTTTCCTCTTCCTCTGTGCGTTGTGGAGCATTCACACTTGTTATTTTATGGAAATAGTAAGAAAAACATCAGCAATTTACAATCTGGTAATAAAGGAATAGCTATTTTTAATTAAGTACCTCTATTGTCCAGTCAAGGATAAGGTTCATCACAATGCTAACACTATAGTATGTTATAGAAAGAAAGCCTGTGTCCTGAGTTGTTGAAACCTGTTACTGCCACAGTGACACCCTAATCATTTGATGTTAGTGGCAGACTTCTGTTTAGAATACTGCATAGAAGCTAGTAAGCCTAGAAGGTAATTATGGAAGTAGAAAAAGTTACATTCTCTAAATTCTCTAATTCTCTATAAGTAGTAAAACTACTTCCAGATGTTATTTACTGGTTTATTGCATCAAGTCAGTATTGTAGTGTAAAAATATTTAAATATTTTTTTTTCATTATTCAAAACAACCGCAATTTTCTTTCCACTTTCAGATTTCTCCTTAGTGCAGTGTCTTTTAGTCAAGTTTCGTGGTTGACAGAGGTAGGAAGAGTGACACTTTTAATACAGATGAGGATTTGATTATCACACAGTGTATCTCCAGTCTTACACTGTAGTGTTTGAATTATAAAGACATAGAGTCACAGAATCTCTCCTGTTGGAAAAGAGCTGTAAGATCACCCAGTCTAAATTTTATCCTAGCTCTAGCAGCCCACTGCTAATCCATATCCCTAGGCACAATATCTATACAGGTTTTAAACAAATTCAAGGACGGTGATCCAACCACCTCCCTAGGCAGCCCATTCCAGTTCATAATAACCCTTTCTGTTAATAAATTTTTCCTTCTTTAGTTGCATAAGGCAAAGAATAAACTTTTGCCAACTGAGCTTTATAGTATGTATTTTTTTTATTATATATACATTTGCAGTTTTCTACAATTATAAAATCATTTAATTGTTTTGGCTGGAAAAGGCCTTTAATATCAAGTCCACCCATTAACCTAGCACTGTCAAGTCCACAAATTTGAAGGTCCAGTTGTAATCCATGTATTGAAATTGTAATTATTAAAAAACAACAGACAAAGGAAAAAACAAAACATAAAATAAATATGACTAAGCCTGAGAAATAGTGTGAAGATGTCGACATACGTGTTTGACCTATTGTACAAACAAGAGAATTACCAGTAAGCAGATAATAGAAATAGGTGTTTTTTTCAAACTTGTATATTTACTTGACTAAAGACTGTCATAAACAAACAAACAAACAAAAAATGTCTTTCACAGTCCTATTGTTTACTACTGTGTGATTCTTAATAAAAGAAAAGAAAGACAGACAACTGGTCTGTATGAAGATTTTTTATTAAGAAAACAGTGGTCTTCTAAGTCTGAAAATTAACCTGTATGGCTGACATGTGCAGAGCAGTTAGTTCGGAAGTAGTGTGAAATCTTTAACTTCAGCAAAACAAAACAAAAATCTCCAACAAAACAACAAAACAAAACTTATCATAACTGAATAGTCCACAGTCGTGACATAGGTATTTGGACTTTGTTTCCATATGATGGGAGCACATTAAATACTCTGCTACTGCACTCCTTGTTCTATCTATGGTATGGGTACATAGAATTCACCAACGACAAGTTCTGCTCTTCCCAGAATGCCAAATATGTTGTTAGTACCTTGCCATCACTTGCACTTGAACAGAGAATACCAGAAGAACCTGTCTGTTTCACTGTCAAACATGGCTTAAAACAACTTACCCCAGGGGAAAAAAACAGGGAGAACATAGTACAAACAGTAGTGTAAATTTTTAAGGAACGAGGTTATTCTGTTCAGTTTCATCATAGACATTAATGTTCAGAGTGGTAAGACAGCACTAAGGTTAATAGAGTTAAAAGCTTTGTTTGCTGAAGAATTCTCTATCTCATTTGTGAGGCTGTGGTAAACTTGAGCTGATCCAAACCATTTGACACACGGAGGTGCAGCATGCTTCACCCCTATATTGTTGTCTGAACACTTGCAAAATTTCTCTTAACCAGACTTTTCTCATGCAATTTCAAGCTTAATTTAACTCATCTTGCAAACAGACATAATAGAAGGATGCCATATCCCATAGCAAACAGAGCTGAGCACATATTATGTGACTGTGTGTTTATCTAAGTAAATTCACTGTGGCTCTGTGGCCCCTACTTTAAATACAAATTATTCCAGACAGCTGTAACTAGGTCATGGATGATGAGCTCTATTTTAAATTTTTGTTTTCCTTCTTCTCAAGCCTGATAAGACAACGTCAGCACTAACCAGTTAAAAACTAATAAATTAAAACTGGTTATGCAAAAATGTGCTTTACAAAACTATTTCTGTTCTAGTACATTGTGAAACTGGAAATGCCAAGTTTGGAACACCCTTCCTACTGGTTCACTTTTGCTTTCGTAAATAAAGCATTTATTTTGGATATAAAAGACCCCTGACTTTGTAGCTTTCTAGATTCTCAAAGCAATCAATACAGAAACGTCCTCACTATGGGAACTTCATTTACTGATATCTCAGACTCACACTTGTAAGGAAGAATAAGGGTATAGACCAAAAATTTTGACTTTGCCAAGCACAAGTGAGAAATATTTCTTGTATGTGCTCACAAGATGAGAAATGGACATAAGAACAGAAACAGCAGAGAATACTGAAATCAGTAGAACTGAGCAACAGATAGCTCGATTAGTAACTAATAGCCTAGCTGAGGCTAGGCTTTTTCTGTCTCATTTCAGGTGTGGAACCAAAAAGTTAACATATTATATTAGAAATATGATGCTTATTCCTCTGTGTTCTCATGTATGCCTACTTTCCATAGCTTTTATCCTTCCCAACTAAGCACCTACAACTTAAGTTGTCACTGATTGTGTCCTGTCGCTGTCATGTCTCCTCCATGTTGCTGTCATGTCTTCTTCATGAGTAAATGTTAAGTTTGCCTATTTGCAGTTGAATGATGGGGTATATATATTTAGAAGTACGGTGCATTGTGGAAAGGTGTGAGGATATTTTCCTCCCAGTTGAAGTCTGTCTGTCTGGCACATCACTAGCTCATTTTGTAAAAAATGGGGCAGATGTTTATGATCATTTCCCTCTGTGTGCTCTGTGTGCAGTGCATACATAAGCTGGAATATTGTTTTTAAAATGATGGTTTTATAATTACCCTCATAACTGTATTTACTTTGGTTGGTACCGGACAGAGAAAATACATGAAGATGTAATGGAAAAATGTACTTAAGTGATTAGAAAGGGAACTGCACATAGTAATGGAATGTTTTAAACACTATGGGTTGGCATGGTTTCTACTAAAAAGTTTCTGTTATAAAAAGCTTTCAGTCAAGCAGCCTAAGAAATAATTTGGTTTCATTTGCATGACTTGTCCCAGGGCTGGTTGTATTCAAATAATATCATTGGAATCAACAGGGAGTGGCTGTAATGTTAAAAAAGCAGAGAAAGAGCAAATCAAGTAAGTGGGACAAACTAGGAGAAACTTGAGAGCAGAAAAAGGGAAAAGCATTATCTATAAAACAGGAGGGAAGAAAGCACAAGCAACATAAGGGAGACTTTGAAGTGTTCAGATATAAATTTGAATTTGTAGTGTCTTTCCAGTTTCCATGGACAGATCTTGCAAATGTCACAAATTGTGAATTGTGCTTTTACTGTGTGATTATGCAGAAGGCTAACACAATTAATAAGAAAGAACGGATGTGATTTTTCAAATACTAAAGAAAATTAAGATAACTACTCATTAGGAAAAAGGAGACAACGGAATTGCTTCTTACATAATTCAAAATGCTCAGCATGTTTTAGTGTTATTGCAAAGTGAGAATGAAACAGACTTCCATGCTTCATGAAATTTTCATGTTTAAATTAAAAGATTTCCAGGAAAAAAGGGTAATTTCATCAAATAAATTGTTCTTATCTAAAATAAATTGGGGTTTAGATTTTCATATCTAAAAATTATTTTGAAATAAAGGCAAAAAAAAAAGGCAACACCAAAAAAAATGCCAGCTACAGACCTCACAAATGGGCAAAATAAAATTACAGAATGTATCTCTGAAAGGTTTCTATGATCTTGACAGCATTCCTTGAGTGTTATATATTATCTAGCTCTAAGAAAGTATTCATGAAGCAGGGAGATTGTATATGTGAACAGTAATTTCAAACATTTGCATTATTCTTAAAAGATCTTTCTAGAAGGTCTGTTTCACTGTGTAGGCATGTTGTTTTACTAAAGTTCCTCTTGCTATCTTGGATTTAATAAAAATATAACACAATAATACAGAGATTACACTTATATGTATGAAGTTTCACAGTGAAACCTGAGCTCAGTAACTGCCTCTCTGATTCCTATGAACAGATTGTCTTCCTCATACTCCTCTCTAAGTTTTGTTATTTTAGTTATTTTGTTATTTTAGGGGTTGTCCTATACTATATTTTTATACATTAATATTAATTTCCATGGCTTTCTCTTAAAGTGCAAAAGGTTTTGTATGACCTAACTGCTGTTAAAACAACAGGATATAAATCATATTGTTTAGGTTGATTCTTGCAAGTTCACTCACTTGTATGAATAATTCAAAATCTTAACGTATTTGTTAATAATCTCTCATGGATCTAAAAAAATTATAAAGCTCATTGCAATAGCTTGTCGGACTAATGACAGCAGTTCTTTACATTGTGTATAGGATTTTGTGGTTAAGTGTCCTGAATTACAGAGAGGGAGTGACCAGAAGGAGGAGGAAGAAGTAGTGGTGGCAGAAGAAAGTATGACCTTCCTTGGAGACAAGACTGGCAATATAAAGTATTTTCAGCATAATAAATATGAATGTCAAAGAATCAAATAACATCTAACTGTATAAAACAGGTTACAGGAAACAGAAATTTTCATATTTAGGATTTATTGTTCAGATCAATGCAGTGTAAAGAACTGACTCACAAAGAGTGGAGATTTATAAAAAAAATAGTTTTGCTATTTGTTTGCTAACCAGACAAAACCTTAACTACATAAAGCTTAGTAAATATGGAGACCAGCCTGGAACCTTCCAGTTAAATAGGCAAAAGGGACACTGCCCAAGAGGCAGATGGTGAGGAATCAGAAAATATGTGTCACTGCTATGAAATTTTCTAAATCACAGACCTCAAAACTGCTGCTCAGGTAACTTTTGAGGTGTGTGAGCATCAGTCATAGGCAGTTGCCACCCCATGCTGTTTCCCCTTCAGGAGCTTGTTCTCCAAGGGCTTGCTCCCATTGTACTGCTTTCCCCACTGTTCATCTCTATTCCTGTGATGAGGGAGTTTGGCCTTGTTTTGCATCATCAGTTAAGTAAGCAAAGCATTCACATGTTTTACGGAGGCCTTCTTTCATTTGTTTGTTTGGGTTTTTTCCATTTCTTGGTTGTTGTTTCTGTTTTTTGATTGTTCAATTGTTTTTTGTTTGTTTTGCTTTAGTTTTTTTACCTAGTGCCTAATTTCATACATTTTAAGAAGCTTACACATCCCCATGTACTGCAGTAGTAAAAGTGTATGTATTGAAATCCCTATTTCACAAGAAGAAAATGCATCTTGTATGTCATATTGCATGCTAAGCATGAGGGCACCGTAGTCAGATTTAGTTTAACACGAGAATTCCAGAAATCCACTTCCAAATAGATAATGGTCCTGCCTAAGAAAGCATTTTCAGGAACAATAAAGAGATCAATCATTGTGGTTGTTCTCTAGCCATGACATCTTATAAAACCACTTCAGTCCAGTTTCTGACTTTGATGTAGGGTGGATTTGATCCTTTGAGAGATGGTTGAGTATTGCTGTATCTTAAGGATGGAAAACGACCAAGGCACAGAGACAGAAGTGATTAGAGAGATAATATTGCAGAGCAGTTCACTAATATGACCATAGTATCTAGTTCCAATTTGTGAAACTTTGAAAGCTGACAAGGTAAGTATTCCTCATAAGTTCATAGAATAGTCACACACTGAATATTGAAAGTGCCTCATTTGTAAGTAGAAAATTCTGAGCTACTTACAAAGAGATCAGATATGACAATATATTATAATGAAAGCAAGGAATCAAGAGATAAGTTTATAAAAGGCAAGATGAGTCAAGGTAGGGTAAGGCAAGGAAAAGGAAGGAAGTAAAAGGAAATCAGAAAAGGCTTCAAGGCATGTGTCTGCATAATAGGCATGAGACAAAGGAAGCTGATTCAGTGCCCCTTCTTGAAAACATATCTACCTGTATATTCATTAATAGAAATAAATTTTGCCAGCCTAGCATTATAAAGCAGGCTCTTTGCAAGGAATTATTTATTACTACATGGTAATATCATATCCCAATGCACATATATTTTTCATATAAGTCATAGAGACTATAATTTGATAATCAGAAGAAAATGTATCTGAAAGGAACCAAATATTTATACATGATTTCTCTGTTATCAAAAGAGAAAAAGAGCACGCTTGTGTTTTCATCAAACTTTATCTATCAAAAGAACAGCTGGTTATTTTTGAATGACTAAAATTCTAGCTGCATTTATATAAAGAATCAGCTTTGTTCCACAATGCTTCTATTTGATTAATTAAATGTATGCAGAATGATTAATTGATTAATAAATTATTTGTTTATTGCAGCCTCTTTCCAAATATTTATTTTTATGCTTATCTCCACAGAATAATCTCTTCCTTTCAAATTTCAATACATTCATTAGTGATTAAAATTAATTGAATCTTTTAGAGTATTTTTAAGTTAATTCCACCATGAGTTCAATGAGATGTGTTTTCAGGTGTAATTATAAGTAGGAAGGATGACTTATCTTAGTAAAAGAATAAAGCAATAAGAGTCATAGAAAAAATGTCTGTATATAAATATTATATCAAAGCTACATAAAGATTTAGGCATGAGCCTAAGAGGTCTTACTATTGTGAACGAATAGATGGGGAAATGTGCTCCTGGATGTGCAGCAAGAAAGAAAAGATCCTCAGCGTGCTGGTAGCGTCTTCTGCCTTCCCAGTTTGCATAGATAAGGACATATGCTGATAGGCAGAACTTTTGAGGAATTTTTTTCAGGATGTGGTTTCACATCTTCTTATCTTTTATTTCATTCTTACCATTCTTTGAAAGGTAAACTGAATATGACTCAAAGCTACTTACAATGGAATTTTATCCCACGTCTTTCCAAATCAGCAGTGAGAAACCAGAAACGTATGGAGGTTTAAAATTGACAGAAGTTAATTGAGTACCCTAAATTTTAGTTAAATCAATCGACTTATGGAGAGATTCATGAAGACAAGTCAAAATGTTGTAAAACCTGAATTTTAAAATTGCACTTATTTTTCAGTACACAGATTGACTTCAGAGGAGTTGAATGATTATGTGACATATAATCACATGAAGAGATAGACCTGCTGGAAATTCAACTAATAGAAAACAATTGTTTTACCTACACCAGGTAAAACAATGTTTGTAATATTAAACAAAGTATTTTAAACTGTGGTAATAAGGAAAACTTGTTAAAATTTTATAACATATTAATAATACAAGAGAAACTCAATAAACACTCATTTTAAGGAATAGAGGGAGGGGAGTTCACCACTCTCTTCTGCCTTGTATGAGTCAGAAAAACACTGAAGCCCATTCATAGGCTAAGTCCTTCCTGTTCCTCCAATGGTTATCCAGAAGTTCACACCTGACTGTGCATTCCACTAGCATTACTTCGATCTTTAATAGAAATAGAATCAGGGCTACAGGAAATCCATCCTGAAAGACAAATCTGTACCTTTATTAAGCTTTTAATGTACATGATTTTGTTATAGAAAACAAGAACTGAATAGCCTGTGAGAAATTTCTAACTCAAATAAATCATATCAGTTCAACTGCCAAGCAAATGAGTCCTATCACATTTTTACCCATTTCACATATCAATACTGAAAATGGGACCATAACCGATGATGAATTTCTGCAACAGCAAAAAGATGGCACTTTCTCTTAAGCACTCCATCCTTTCTTTTTTACTACAGATGGTACAGCAAAGATAGATAAGTATGAAAAGCAAATGTTATGTGGCAAAAAGCTCTTTAAAAAACTTTGCAATTTCAATTGAAAGGATCTTGAGGAATGGAATTCTGATGATTGGTAACAAAATTCTTTGTAATTGGCACTTGATATTGACCAAAATTTTGTCAGATTTCTAGTTTCATCTAGGTTACTGGTTGTTAATTACCAAAAATATACCTTGAGGAACTGAGTTTCAATTGTGCCTGCAAGATTCTGATTCATGATACAAATTGTCCAAATATTATTATGTGTTAGTTGTAAAAAAATAAAAATATACCTAGGGCCTAAAACAGTTTGTGGGATATATTTTTTCTTCTTTTCCATCAAGATAAAAGAAAATAAATAACTCTAAAGAATGATTGGCTTGTAATTTCTACTTTCTTTTAGAATTCAAAATATAATTAAAAATAACAATCTCTAAACAACTTTCTTTATGATACCATTTGAAGATATAACTGAGCATTGTATATTGGAACCAGCTCACTGTCCATTGAAATTAAGACATAACAGTGCTCAGTAGCTCCAGGAGTCACTTTGGTATCCTCTACCCTCTCACATGCCCCATACCCTCAAGTCTTATTGCCTCCTATTATTGTGGCATGGAATTTTCCTGTAACGTCTTTTAAATAAACTATTTGTGTCTCATAATTTCATAAGCTGCACACACAATATTTATTTCAGTCTGAATTGTATCTTCTGCCATAAGTTGTTAACAAAAATTATTATGAGAGCATTTGTAAAGTAGATTTCTGTTCAGCTGGATAAAAAATATCAGCATTTAATCCAAAAATATTTACCTTGTGATGTTTATGTAATGAGATTTATAGGAATTTTATTTTGTGGCTAATAGGACTGGAAATGACCGTCAATCATTAAATATACTTAGCTACTGTTGTCACAGTAGCCACATCTTGCCATCTATTTCATAAAAAAGGTTTTTGCCGTTGATAAAATCTCAAAGCCAGCAAATTACCTTCTTACTATCAGGCAAATAAATGCAGAACAAGATGAACCATAAACAGAAGGAATATATTGCTGTAAAAGATACTGGCTCTTCAGTACATATTTATAAACCTTATTATGACCAAGAAGAAAAGTAATTGGTGTATTTTTTTTTTTCCTAAATTAGTTGGACTGTGTCCAGAAAACATCTCCAAAAAAGAAATAACAGGCAATTAAACAAAAGCAAGCAAAAACCCTTGTGTTAGAATTTCAATACATAAACTACTTTATTTTTAATTGAAGAATCAAGAAGACACATTAGAGAACTCAGTAAGGTGTGTGGTTATATATGAATACAGGTGCATAAACTCAGTTTTCATTCTAAGATTTGGTTTTATTTTTTGTTGGGGGTTTTTGGTTTGTTTTGGGTTATTTTGGTTTGGTTATTTCTTTTTCTTTTTTAAGAAATTATTATATTGTTCACTTTTCACCGTGCTATGATAATTTCAAGAAGAGGACATGAAACAGGCATGTCAATATAGTAAAAGTTCTGCTAGAATGGCAAATATATCATGAATAAAAGATATTTCAAAAAGATTTCACATACCTTGTCTTTAATATAATTTTTTCTTAGAAAAAAACCCATAAAAATAAAAAATCCCAGGATTTGGTCCAACATTATTTCAAGCCTCTGCAGTGAACAATTATGAATAAGTAATGTGGAAGGTAAATAAAATAATATTTTCATTACATTCCACAGATGGAAAATGTTAATCTCCTTTATATTTCTAAAAGTAATCTTTGTATTGTCCTGCATCTGATCTTTTAGGATCTGAGAAAGTTCTTATTTTATATAAGATGTTGAGAACTTCAGACCTACCTTTGGAAAAATTATTCTAGATCTTTTGCAGATGTCAACACTCCTTTGAAATCAATTCTACTTTCAGTGAAGTCTGCTTTTGCAAAGCCCACTTAGCACACTTCTAATTTTCTCCACACCTGTGTTTCTGAGAATGTTCTCTCTGAGCTCTCTGCTTCTGTCCCTCTGTCTTTAGCCTCATTGTGGATATGTGGAAAGGGAAAAACACTTTTCCAGTAGGACACCTGAGACTCAGGGTTAGCCTGGCTTGCTCAACCAAATGAATGCCAAGTTCTACAGCTGTGTGGAGGAACTGAAGACACATCAGAAACTGGAGGATACGAATGACCAAACAAATACAGATGCCATTATGCATGTTTTAGCATTTGATCCTGTGATTTTTCTTAAGCCAGAGCTTTGTTGATATTTTATTCAAGCACTAGACCCATCTGATAGGTCACAACAAGGGCCAGGCTGTAGTTAAAGGTCACTACAAAAAGATCTGTCTCAAAAATCTGGCAAAACCCTCTGAATTTAGGGAACTGATATTTAAATTCAGGCATCCAGTGAACTCATTTTCTCATCTTCAGGCAGGATCCAAGTGGTTTGCTAAACAATTAAGGAGAAAAAAGCTCTAACCAGAAAGCTTAATAGAGAATACTTGATTTCCATAACAGAGATAAACCAATTTATTCTCTACGTCTAGGAAGCCACTGAGAGGCCAGCTGGTTGCTTGACTGCTCTTGAAATAACTTCTTTTTTTTTGGTATTAAGATCTGAATGTAGTTGATGTGATATGAGATTATGACTTGTTTTTGTTAGCCTCTTTTCACTCCATTAGCCTTTCTCTCTAGTCATGCCGACCAGCAAAAGACAGTGTAAATAACTCCCACAGATCTGCCCACACTTTTTGTTATTTCAGCTCTTGAAAAAGAGTGATTTCTTGTGAACTAAACCATTGCTCAGCTTACAAGAGACTGAACCGCTTCAATGTTCCTGCTCTTGCATTAGGTTTCTTAACATTTTAGTTCAGGCTTGGGCATTTTAGCATAATACTAAAAGCCATTGGTTTGGATTAAGAAAAGCACTCCAGCAACACTCAGGCAGGGTTAGCCTCAATTTCTATAGGTGTTCAAAACTACAAATTTAGATGTTAGAAAGTATCATTTCCTTTTTAACACCAATGTCTCTTCAGCATGCACATCACATGCAAATAGTTTCAATACTGCCTTTCTGTGCTACAAAATATCAACATAGTATCCTTCAGAAGTACGTTTTTGGAGTATTTTTTCTTTTTGGAGTATTTTTTCTTTTGCCGAAGGTGTTAGGCACCATGGTTGAATGGTTTTGATTCTTTGGGACACTGAGACTAAACATCTTCAAGTCAGCATGTGTAAGTTTGACAGATTTGTTATCCTCAAGCAAAAAACAAATCATAAAGCCCTCTTTGCAAGGACCTCTAGTGATAGGACACGGTGCAGTGGCTTTAAGTTACAGAAAAATAGGTTTAGATTGCATGTTAGGAAAAAAAAGTTTACCATGAGAGTGGTGGAAAAGAGGAACAGGTTGCCCAGGGAGGTAGTTGAGGCCTCATCCCTGGAGTTGTTCAAGGCGAGGCTTGCAAGGCTCTGAGCAACCTGATCTAGCTGAGGGTGTTCCTGCCTACTGGGGGGAGTTTGGAGTAGATGACTTTCAGAGATCTCTTCCAAGCCAAACTATTTTATGATTCTATAAAAGTTGTATTGTATTTAAACAAATGGTCCTTAAACTCTGACTCAATAGTGAACATTGTGGTGTCAGTTGTGTCTAGCTACTCTGATATTGCATCCAGTTCAGATTTATTTTTCTGAATATATTTAAAAATCAAAACTATTTAAGGCCCTTTTTAACAGTAACTTATTTCAAATGGCAATGATTGTTTTTATCATCACTAGATTTCCACAGACTGGGAAATTCCTGGAATTTGAAGATATGCCTATGAGTGCATAGCTCTTTAGTATTGCATCTCATTGGTCATTTTATGGCAGTGACATCTGACTGCCATCATTTATCTGAGGGAATATAGAGAGGTCTAAAGTCTGTGTGGATGCATAAAGAGCTGATGTATCATATGGGACATATAAGCCTGTAGCTGGAGAATCATTTGGGGTTATATACAGGGGCATGTTAGAATCTGAAGCAAACAGAAGGCCAGCTGCACACCACCGAGTGCTACATTTTAGAATTGTGAACTGTTACAGCACTTGCTTCATCACCTAAATTTGAAAAAGATAACGGTGAAGTAAATGTCTTGGTTTAGATCCTATTTCCTTTTATGAAAATTATCATTTTTGTGATCCTCTATAGAATCAATGTCATGTCTGCCTATGTTCCAGCAACTGACAATATCACTATTTAATGTCAAAGAACATTCACATCACATTCTCATTTACTGCATAATAACAGCTTATACCAAATGAGACTCTGTGCCTTTCTGTATCTACTTTCAGACATTATAATTTTGTTAGCCAACACGTAGTGCAGAAACATTTGAAAATAAACACTTGTATTTCTATTTCCTTATAACTGATGGCTCTAATTATAACCATAATGCCTCCAACTTTTTTTTTTTCAGTTTTCCACTAAAACCAAAAGAAGTATTTATTACCTCAAGCAGTTCTTTATTTACAAATTATGCATTTTGTGTCTGATATGCATAAGCAAGTACTGCATCAATGCATCACATGGTATTAGTGACTCTTCATATTTGGCTATTTTTTGTGACATTAGACCCCAGGTAGGATGGGCACTCTTCTAGCCCCACAAGACTTTGTCTTAGAGTCCATAATTCAACATGAATGAAAGATGAGTAGGAAATAGGGAGTAGAACTGGTGGTACCTGTCCTTCAAGCAGGTTTAATGCAGGCTTTGAATTCGACCTGCATAAGGTCTCTAAAGATCTGAATAAGGAATCTAAACCTATGGGGTCAACAGAACTCCTAGGCCATCTTGAAATATTGGTTAATATTTTCAAAAATTTTCAAAATTTTCAAGACATCCTGGGCCAGATTATTCGGTGACACAACTGACTGTTTTAAAGACAGAGATTGAATGACACAGTTGTAAGGATAATTTGTGGAGTATACACTGGAAGGCAAAAAACCTCTCATTGTTTTCACAACATTTAAAACACATACATGAATAAAATAAAATATTGTCAAAATAAGATAAAAATAAGGACTGCATGAAAATTATGTCCAAATTATGATCAACACCACCTAACTACTGCAGGCTGGGGCTGTAGACACTTGCTGCATCCCCCAGCAGTGTCACCTCTACATTACCAGGCATTTTCTTTTTAGCCCCAAGCTAATCAGAACAAACGGATGGTATAGTCAGTTAAGCCTATCCCCTATCAGTTTTATTTCTCATCTGAAAAGGTAAAGTGAAAGATAAAGTAACAATATACTGTGCAGCCTGACTACCCACTGCTCTCCTTTCTTAAGAATTCTTCTTGAAAGTGAATGAAGTCACTTTCATGCAGTCAAATATTGTAGTTTGATACCTACAGTACATTTGGACTAGCTAAGACACAGAACACATTATGATTAGTTCTATTCTGTTTATCAGTACAATAATAAGGTAACTTCAAGGCATGTTTATTAAGCCAGTAAAACTTCATTACAAAAAATCCCGTCAGTAACATTGTTATAAAAATATTTTGCTATTCAGTAAACTGAGGAACACAGAGATCAGGTGTTTTTCTGAATTATCAAGAGAACATAATTGCCTCAACAGTAAATCATTAATTACTAAAGCAAACTGAATGTTCAGTCTACAGAGCCAGTTGGGAAACCTGTTCCTAGCTACAATGAGCCTAAAATAAGAGGATAATTTTCCCAGTATACGTCGACCAAGTGAGAAGGATCTATACCAGTTTGAAGCAGCAAATTTGTTTCATCAAGGATCAGAATGATGATACAGATGGACTCTTGGAAACTTACTTGCATAATAGTTTATTTCTTTACACAGCAACATTGAGTTTTGCTACTGCTGCAGCATTACTTTGAATTATTGCATTGATTAGCGAGCTTACAGTGAGCTGCAGGCATATTTATTTGCATACAGAAGACCTTGTGACAATGTTACAAAACATTGCCTGGGAAGCATGGAATTTCACACAGATTTTGAAAAAATGCAGGCATTTGCTGAGTCCTGGTTTCAGGACTTCAGAGGGTGATTTTTGGTGAGTTGCCAGACTGGTATTGTGCTTTCAGAAGCAAGGAAGGAGGTGAGGTTGATGGCGAGTATTTGACAGCAAAATCTAAAGTCAGCTCTGGTTTTGGACAGATTTCTTTGTTTGGGTGGCTGCCTGGTCATTGGTATTGAATCAATATAGAGCTATTGTTAGCTGGCTGATGATTAATATTTCAAATGATTAAGTAATCACAAAGGGACAAATAACAAATGGCACACTTAACCTACATTTTATCACAGCCTGGAGACCAAACCTGTCCTCAGACTTACAGAAATGAAGAGACTATTAGCTATAAATGAATGGCGTTAGCCATTTAGCACTCAACCTTTAAGACAGAGATTTTCCTTAATGAAAATAAAGACATATTATTGAGAATCCTGTAGACAAATCAGTTTATTAATAAAGGTATTTTCAAATGAGAGTATTTTCAAATATCAGATTACTTTCAGTCAGCAAAATCAGACTTTCATCTGTACTGATGTTTGAACAAGCTCCCAGAAAAAGAGAATGAAAACATGTAATATTTGGTACCTATTACATACATATCCCAGTATGTCTATAGATTAAGGGAGAAGTATATTGAGCTGTAAATGGGTAATGTATATGAAAGTATATATTTAGTATACATAAAAAGAGCCTTACTTTAATTAAATACTGATGAAAAAAATTGTAGTGAACTGCAGCATCTTCATGACAGCGTAATGTATCAGGGATGAAAAATAAATAAATAGGTAATTGGTGTTATTTTTTAATTTCAAGTTCAGCGTACTCCTGCTAATGTAATTGGTATAAGCACATCATTACTTTGTTGCTCTAGCCTTGAATATATGCATAAGTATGTACACAGGCCTTTTTGGTGATATCATATGGACAGAGGTAAGTATGCAGAAAACACTTTTTTAATTGCTATGAAGGTAGATGGAACTTGTAGGCAAACTATATTCAAGTTTCCATTATACTCATGTTGTGTGACCCATAGGAACCAAAGCTCTAAGATATGGCAAAGATACATTCACCTTACCTATTGGGAGGAGGTACTAAATTCTAAAATCATAACAGTTTTTTTTAATCTTTGAAAACAATATTATTTTTTTAAAATGAGACAGATTCTACTACTAGTTCCACTTCTCTGAAATTCTCCAATATTATATATTTTTAACTGAAACCAGAATGTGAGTAACCATCTTCACAGTGTCCGAATTGTTATTCCGTAGTTGCTCTTTGCCACAGATTTTTTTTTTATTTTCCTTAATAATAGAACACTATCAGCCCTCCCTAAGGACAGTTTTCACAGGAACGAAAGTAGTAGTTGCTGGGTTTTTATATTTCTATTTGTGACAATTCATATCCCCTATTGATTACCTCAGTAGAAACACCCTGTAATTCTATCTAACTGTGCATAACATCTGATGATCTGTTAGTGAAGTAAGTTTGTACAAATTTGTACAAATGCTGTCAGCATTTAAGTATTCCTTACTTGATTTTAAAGAACAAGTTGCAAGCCCCATGAAAACTCACCCTCCCATAGAATGAACCTAATCATCGTTCTCAGCTCTCTGGTCTCTTTGTAAGCTGATCTCACTTTTCCCCTTTGGGACAGAAGGCTGTGATTTCACCTATTGCTTGACCACTTTTTTATGACTTTGAATCTGGTTTTTTGTAACCAATGGGACACCCATGGATGAACACTTTGTAACTCATTAACAGTTTTACATTAAACAGAAACAATGATTCATTCGGGAATAAAAGATCTATTTTAGACAATTTTTCTGTTTCATCTTTTTCTCCTTCATGGTGATTTCTTGAAGAGTATATGATGAAATTGTCTACTGCAAAGATGATAGTCATGAATACAGAAAACAGAGCTTCTGCAGAAATAAGGTTGAGGTCTTGTAACTCCTACCTTATTGGAGACAGAAATGTCCACAAAAGGAATGAAAGTCTTGAAAACAAGACCCATTTGCAAGACCCATTTCTTCCATTTAAATTTTCTCACAGACAGATTTTCCAGTATAAAATAAAATTAAATACCTAAAAAACCAAACCAAACCAAAACAAAAAAAACCTGAAGATGCTTATAAAGAGAAAAATAAGGAAATGCAGTAAGAAATTGAAAATTAAGCAAATAAAATTTGTCCTGTTAAGTCTCAAGATCTCAGCCTGGGACTTAATATCTATTTTTAACTTCTGTGACATGTTCTGGTTCCCCAGCAGCATGACTCATCTTCATCCTAATACATAGCTAAATAAGAAAAAACACTTCATGGATTAATTCACAGGAAGCAATCATCATTGTTAAATCCTCCCTCTTCTGTAAAAATCCTTTGCAGTCATATGGGAGTCCCTGGCAAGGTGTAGTGAGATGAGATAGTGTGCTCATACTAAGTGACTAGAACTTAGTGAATGCTGTCCAGAAGAACAAATCAGAACTATAGGTACTTAAAACAAGGGGGAAAATAGCACCTACAAATAAACAAATAAGTACATAGAAAGTAAAATACTTTAGACAAAATCTGGATTTGATGTGATAATGGAAAAGAAACTTAGAAGATACTACTAGTCTAGTAGCATTTGTCCCAGATTACACTACATATGATTTTGTCCCAAAAAGACAAACCATCTTTTTCGATTTAGAACAACTTGGTTGTATTAGCATATGATTTCCCCCACTTTGAATCTTAGGCAACTGTCATGCATCAAAGGTGGATTTCATCAGCTGTTTCTGTAGTGGATCATTAGGAATTCCTTTGCCTCTTTTTACTTAGCACAGCTTTTTTCATAGTATTTCTTAGCTGATGTTCACCTTTTCTGTTGTCTTTTGTTTAGTGTTTTGATTAAGTCCCATCTCTAGTTGATTATACTGCTACATTCAATTCATTATATGTTCAAATAGGACCTTTGTGCTCTTTTCCTGTGCTGTCAGAGGTGTTTTAAAAATAATAATAAGTAAAACCAGTAGCATTTCAGCTACTGATATGCTCTGGTGTCTGTTTTCCACGTTGCTTAATATTGTATCATATACTTTCCTGTGTCTTGCTCTTAATATAAACACAGAAATCTGCTTGCTTCCTAGATTATAAACTGAATGTGGCAGAGATATATTCTCAATCAGTATATTGTAAAGTATGTCTTAGAGTGGAGGTGTGATTGGGATACTTGTGGTAGAAAAACAGTTTCTGCTGTTGGAAAATACCAGTACAGGTGTGCATACCCTAGCTGCCATTGATTATCTGTATAGGATGAAACAAAACTCTGACTTTAGCATTTTCAGTAGTAGAGTAACTCAAAGAGCTATTCAAAATTATTTTTGACAACTTTGGCAGTATTTACACTCAAAGATCTACTTCTACAGGTAAAATTTCCATATTACGTCTGCCAAGATCAAAACCTTAACTTCAGCATAGACATGAGAACTGAATTAGCTACTGCAATATCACTCTGAGTTGTTGTAGCCAACGGAGGTCCAAGGAATATATATATATGATTTAATGTGTTGGAAGCATGTCCATTCACTTTCCATACTTTCCTCAGAATGTACATCAAATCCATTTCAGTCTCTGTCCTTCCCCTGATACTGCAGTATTTCAGATTCAAGTTCCTTACTGTTCCTATATATCAGCATCTAGTTAAAATTTCTTTGTTATTTTGGATGTCATTTGAACATTTATTTTCTTTCTTTTTTCTCCATTGTTCTCCAACTACAAGGCCATCTGTTCTGCTGGCAGATGCATGCAAATTCTGTAATTGTTGTCATTCTTAGAATAGTGCAAACCATCCACAATTCAAAAGAGCAGGAATGCTATATTTGTGAGTTGGCCAAATGGGTATTGTTGTCAAAATTGCTTAACAAAACATTAACAGAACAATATTTGATTTTCTGACTATTTAGGCTGTGCATCTGTGTTACCAGGATTAGAAGGGAGAATTTGTTTGAAACTGCTAAATACTGTGTCTCTCTCTCTCTTATATTTGTCCACTGTTTATGATGTGAGATGAGGTCTTTTTGTTTTTTGCAATCTTAAGTTTACATTTTGGATTATTCTGGATGTGGAGGGCATTGACACCAGTTAAAGGTGACAGACTGTTTGCTTAAAAGACTGACCTCTTCTATATATGTACAAGCAAAAGCAATAAAAATTTCCTCCTCTTATTAATACACATGCCTCAGCTTGTGCTGAAAAGGAGAAAAAGGAAGACAGACCCTTGAACATAGAAAAAAATCAGAACACAAGATATACTGAAAAGAAAGACAGGAAAATTATACAGTAAAAAGACCGAATATTTCTTCTTAATATTTTTCCTTTCAAAGAAAACTAAAACCTGGAGGTGGTAGTAAAATAGAGACTCACATAGAGTTTAGTTCTGATAATAGAAGATCATTAGACTATAAGGACTCCTTTCTTAACAGGGTCACCCTTGGATACAGAGATGTTTCCCACCTTTTCTATACTTTTTCCTTATATTTTAAAAATGAGGGAACTTTTATTATTCTGCCAACCCACCAACAATGGAGATTTTAGATCACCTTTGTTGGGAAATTTACTGATATTATTGGGACTTATAAAAGGTACTCATAACAATGCACTGCAATTTCTACCTGAGAAAATTAAAATTAACATATCTCCCCTTATGGAATAGAGATGAAAGTGGCATAAAAAGCATTACCTTTGGCAAATCTTAGAGAATGAAGCTTTATAAGCTATAAACATCAGTGCACTGTCCATTTTACCTAAAACTCCTTTCCCTTCTCTATCGATTTTTAATTTCATAGTGTTTAAATGTATGAAATTAAAATAAAGAAACTTAAGATAAATATGAGAAAACAATGCAACATTCTGGTGTCTGAAATTAAGATGTATAATCCCTTCAGAAGTACTTCATAATTTAGATTTGGTTAGGGTGATGGGATTACTTCTAAATTGAGATAGCTTTTTCTAAAAGTCATATCTAAAATCTACTAACATTAATAGAAACAACTTTCAGTGATTTTAACAAACTTTGGTTCAGTTCCTTGTTGAATATCTATTTACTTTCTATGAAAACCCTGGAGATCCAGAATCTGGTCCATGACAATTATCTTTATTTCCCTGTGTTGATTTAAGTGTATGACTAACAATGTACTTCTGATTCCCCATTCTTATACCAAAACCACCACCACATCATCAAATATGCAAATTGAAATAATGATTTATAGTATCATTTAATGTGTTTTTTGTTTGTGGAATTTTTGGTTTTGTATGCCTGCTTTGGTTTTTTAGTTTGTTTTGGCTTTTGCTTGTTTTCTTTGTTGGTTTTGCTTTTTTCAGTTTAAGCATTTAAAGTGTGAATGTTACAGAATTTGGTCACCTCAGTGTATCCATCTGCAAACTGAATGAAGTGCTCACCTCACAGCGAGAACTGAAGGTCAAAAATTTTGCAAAAAAACCTGTCTAGAACATGCTGTGCTGGGGCAAGCTAATACTAACTTTCCATGATGTGTAGCTACTTCTTTAACTTTGCAGGGACTTAAAACCATTGTTTAGCCTCAGGATGATGTACTCGTACACATTAAATAGGAAATGAGATTATAAAGAATACAGAGGGATCTGTCCAGAAGCTGCATTCTCTTCTTTGAAGTTTGTTTGCTCTTCATACATCTCAATAACAGTAAGAACATGCAACACTTTGCAGTAGTTACAGGACACCAAGACCACTGCAACTCTTCAAAGACAGCTCAGTTATATAATTCTTCCTTCTCCCCTTTTTTCTAACACCAGCAGGGGCTGAAAATGTATAAGCACCTTTGATCAAGGATACTTAAGTCATCAAATAAGAATAGGCATCTTTGATGGTGGAATATAATAAAAGAGGAAAAGACAGACAGTAAATTACTGTCTTTAGGAATCTATTCAGCAAGGCTTTCAGAAATGGCATTGTAAATGAACTCAGCTGTTGTTGTGAACATGTCTCTCTGAAAGTCTTGTGTGTGAATGCTAACATCCACCTGGTGCCACCCTGCTGGTTAAACAGAGCATGGGGGGGGAAAAAGTGCAAAATCTAGTGGTGCTTGTTCAACTTCCATTTCTTTCCATGACTGGCACTGAAGCTTTTGTACAGTCAACTGGGCTTTTTTTCCAGACATATTACACCCATTGTTCCTAAATCCAGATCAGTAGGTGAAAATTTACCTGAGTATCTCATCTTTGGAGAAGGACAGTTATTAAAAACTTTGGGGGTAGGAACAGGTCATTTCTCCTATTAAAAATTTTGTGTCTTCCAAAGCTTATTATGGAATGTTTTCATAAGTTTTAGTTGAGAGCATATAGCTCGCTCCCTGAAGCTCCTGGGGGTTGTTTCTTCTGTATATATACATCTCCAACTAAGCAACAGACAACTTATAATATCTCTTCCACTACAAAGGCACAGTTGAAGACAAAAAATAAACTTATTATGCCAGGAGGGATCAGTTCCTCTTTTCTTGTCTTTGCTTGATGTTATACAGTCCATATTAGAATCAAAGTGGACAGTGAAAAAAAATTCTGATATGAATAAATTGCAGATTGGTCACCTGGGAACTGGTGATAAGTAGACCTGCAATGTGTCACAGAGTTCAGCTGTGATCCTGATTGAAGCAGAGCAAGCAAAGTTACTAGGCACTTGAGGCTGCTCAGCAACATTTGGTTTTTGGGGGTTTTTTGCCTTTCAGTTAGACACAAATTAAAAGAAGAATTACACCCAATTAGGTGAGCATTTATCTTAATTTTTTTAAACAATTTTCTTAAGTTATATTAGACTTCTAGGTTGGGAAATTTTTTAATAATAATCCTTCCTGCTTAAATTTCTGATGACAATAATCAGGGAGAAAGTAATTTTATTTTATATTTTTACATAATATTATGAACCAAAATATGTTCACATTCTAATTATAAAATGACTAATTTCATTGCCATAGTTTGTTGAAGCAAACAAAGCCAATAAAACAAACAAAGAAAAAAGCCCACTATGTTGTTCCAGAACCTTTTTTTGAATGAGTGTCAGGACGATACAACACCTTTTTTGTCTTTTACAGCATTATAAGACAGTGTTGCTAACTTCTTAATGAAAGAAATAAACAAAGAAAATTACTTAAGGCTGCATATTAGTAGGTAAGTAAACAAAATAGCAGCAAAAGATTGAAAAACAGGTCATTAATAGCAATTTATCTGTGCCTTTTAAAAGTATAATTTCATTCTCATTGCTAATATTCCAAATGCAAAAAATGATGAAGCTTATTATTTAAAAAATAATAATCTTAGCAGAATATGTCACAAGTGTTCCTGTCTTAGATATTTCTTTGGGAAGTGGCCATTCATGTTTATGCACTTAAATTACAAAGTGCATGGATCAGTAAAATGCAATATTAGTATTATCCTGTTGCATATGCTTTCTAGAATCTTCAGAATTTCCTTAAAATGAGCTGTCTATTGTTCACAAAAGCAAATTCAATTAATGCATTATCAAGCTGGGCAATGGCCATCAAAGTGCTTTAGGTGAACTGTTAGTGTCATGGGAGAAGGTATTATGATAACAAGTGTCCTTTTTGATGTAAAATTATTGTTTGATTCATCACTACCTTTGAGGTAAAGATTTTAGCTGTCAGTGGTACAGAATGGGATGTGAAGACTTTGAGTTATATCTGGTAAAACATGAAGCAGGAGACCTCCAGCCAAGGCTCATGGTCTTGGATGATTATGAAAACATGATAAACCTTAAAGAAAAGGGTGTGTTTCCCAGTTCACTGAGTGGAAGACATGAGTCTAAATAGCTATGACTGCACTAATCTATAGCTGACTGTGCAGGCAATGATACAGCATGTGGACTCTCAGTTCTGTGGGGCTTAGTGTGAGACTGGTTTATGTCAAGAACAGAATCTCATGGCTTTAATTAATTGCCAGGTGTTCACAGCACTGCTGCATACTGTTGTACAGTTCCACTAAAGGAAAGCTTTAAAGCAACTGCAGAGCCCTGAGGAGCACAGCACCTGCCCACACTTGTTCTTTTCAGAGTGACACAAAACCTACAAGAAGCTCATGAGAATCTATAAAAGGAATGTTTATGTGGACTTTATGTTTCTGCAGAAGTCTGTAGCAGTATTGGCTATGGAACTCATTCTCTGCTGTTTTATGTGCTGGCAATTCTTTTGTGTCGCGGTGCCTAGAAAAAAAGTGTAGGGTATGTATTGCTTTCCAGGTTTTCATTTTGATGGATGAAATCCATCCTACCATGTAATAAAGAAAGTTTTAACTACAACTACAACCACAGTTACTTTTTGTAAAATTATGATGCCTTAGATGACTCACTGAATTATTAGAGACAAACATAGATAAGAAATAATATTGTGTTTTGTAACATAAATAGGACATAAACATTAGTATATTAATATATTAATATAAATATTAATAAATATAAGCATGGATATATTAATGTAAATAATAATAGCAATAGAAGTGATGGAGAAATGGAAAAACAATTAGAAAGCCAGTAGCTGGATGTAACTTTTAGCTGTTATGACTTGGCAGCAAAATTTCAAACTTGGATATTTAACTTCAAGGTATGAAAAAGTCAGGATTTATCTAAAGACTTGGAGACAAAAATATCAAAACCCCAAATTCACAGATTTGTGAAATATTTGTTAATAAGGAAGATTTGTGACAGACAAAGAAAGAGAAATCAGAAGAGCTAGCACAATGTTTTCAACACTGGACAATTTTATGAAGAAGTCTATTCTGCACAACTCAACCAGTAGTCTGAACATAAATGTAAGTTGAATCAGAATGAAAGCATCACCATGACCTACATGGGAAAGAGAGATTCACTGCCCATTGTCCTGGTTTGGTCCAGGATAAAGGTAATTTTCTGTCTTGTACTTTTACTTTCAGCTAAGTCTCTTGTAAGTAGCTGCAGTTGCTGAAATTATCATCAAGTTTCTCAGCCAGTGTCTGCTTCTAGGACTGATAATGCTCGATGTTTATAGTTACTGCTAGAGACTGGTGTGCAGAGCCAAGGAGACTGCTCAGTTCTGAGGAATATTTTGCCCTGGGGAAGGAGAAAAGGAGTAAAGAGGTCACACCTGCAACTCTCCTTTAGGGAGTAACGGACAAGATAAATGACCAAAATTGACCAAACAAAGTATTCCACCCCATACACGTCATACTCAGTATAACTGAGGGATCAGTATAATTTGAGGGATCACAATAGTAGAACCCCTTCCTTCTTCACCTGTCCCTCTTTCCTTTGGCACCCTGGGAGGATTCCGTCCATTTGTCTGCCTGTGGTCCTGATCTGTGCCAGCCTGAATCTGTGTGTTCCTGCCTCCAGCTCCCAACTGTTGCTGACTCCAGGATTCCAGCCTGGACCTTCCCAGGGCTGCCCTGCACCCTCAGTGGTGACGTGAGAGTTATTGGGGAAGAGGGGGAGGAACATGGTATNCAAAAAATAAACTTATTATGCCAGGAGGGATCAGTTCCTCTTTTCTTGTCTTTGCTTGATGTTATACAGTCCATATTAGAATCAAAGTGGACAGTGAAAAAAAATTCTGATATGAATAAATTGCAGATTGGTCACCTGGGAACTGGTGATAAGTAGATCTGCAATGTGTCACAGAGTTCAGCTGTGATCCTGATTGAAGCAGAGCAAGCAAAGTTGCTAGGCACTTGAGGCTGCTCAGCAACCTTTGGTTTTTTTGGGGTTTTTTGCCTTTCAGTTAGACACAAATTAAAAGAAGAATTACACCCAATTAGGTGAGCATTTATCTTAATTTTTTTAAACAATTTTCTTAAGTTATATTAGACTTCTAGGTTGGGAAATTTTTGAATAATAATCCTTCCTGCTTAGATTTCTGATGACAATAATCAGGGAGAAAGTAATTTTATTTTATATTTTTACATAATATTATGAACCAAAATATGTTCACATTCTAATTATAAAATGACTAATTTCATTGCCATAGTTTGTTGAAGCAAACAATAAAACAAACAAAGAAAAAAGCCCACTATGTTGTTCCAGAACCTTTTTTTGAACGAGTGTCAGGACGATACAACACCTTTTTTGTCTTTTACAGCATTATAAGACAGTGTTCCTAACTTCTTAATGAAAGAAATAAACAAAGAAAATTACTTAATGCTGCATATTAGTAGGTAAGTAAACAAAATAGCAGCAAAAGATTGAAAAACAGGTCATTAATAGCAATTTATCTGTGCCTTTTAAAAGTATAATTTCATTCTCATTGCTTATATTCCAAATGCAAAAAATGATGAAGCTTATTATTAAAAAAATAATAATCTTAGCAGAATATGTCACAAGTGTTCCTGTCTTAGATATTTGTTTGGAAAGTGGCCATTCATGTTTATGCACTTAAATTACAAAGTGCATGGATCAGTAAAATACAATTATTCTGTTGCATATGCTTTCTAGAATCTTCAGAATTTCCTTAAAATGACCTGTCTATTGTTCACAAAATCAAATTCAATTAATGCATTATCAAGCTGGGCAATGGCCATCAAAGTGCTTTAGGTGAACTGTTAGTGTCATGGGAGAAGGTATTATGATAACAAGTGTCCTTTTTGATGTAAAATTATTGTTTGATTCATCACTACCTGTGAGGTAAAGATTTTAGCTGTCAGTGTGTCCTGGTGTGGAATGTCCTGGTTTGAGCCAGGATAAGGTGATTTTCTGGTTTGTACTTTTGCTTTCAGCTAAGTTTCTTGTAAGTAGCTGCACTTGCTGAAATTAACAGAAGTTTCTCAGACAGTGTCTGCTTCTAGGACTGATAACACTTGATGTTTATAGTTACTGCTAGAAGTTGGTATGCAGACTCAAGGACAGTTCTCAGCTTCTGAGGAAAACATTTTACCCTGCAGAAGGAGTAAAGAAGTCCCACCTGAACCCCTCCTTTGGGGAGGCCCGAGACAAGATAGATGCCAGAACTGACCAAACAGAGTATTCCATCCCATACACGTCATACTCCGTATAAATTTGAGGGATCACGAGGGTCGACATCTTTTCCGGCTCCTTTTTCACCTTTTTCCCTTCCTGGCCTTCCTGCCTTCCTTCACCGGTTCCCTGTGTGCTTCGGCATCCTGGGAGGATTCCATCCGTTCGTCTGCCTGTAATCCTGATCCGTGCCAGCCTGAATCTGTGTGTTCCTGCCTCCAGCTCCCGACTGCTCCTGACCCCAGGGTCCAGCCTGGACTTTCCCAGGGCTGCCCTGCAGCCTCGGTGGTGACGTGAGAGTTATTGGGGGAAAGGGGGGAGGAACGTGGGATCAATCTTTTCCTGTATATTTGTATATTTGTATATATTTAGTAATTTTTCCTATTTATCATTCCTGTTTCATTAAAGTTGTGTAGTTTAGTTTCCAACCCATAAGCCTCTTTCTCTTATTCTCTCTCCTTTCCTTATCAGGGAGGAGAGGGGGATTAATATAAAAATCTGTTATTCGGTTTAATTGCCGGGCCAGTGTCAAACCGTGACACAGTGGTACAGAATGGGATGTGAAGACTTTGAGTTATATCTGGTAAAAAATGAAGCAGGAGACCTCCAGTCAAGGCTCATGGTCTTGGATGATTATGAAAACATGAGAAACCTTAAAGAAAAGGGTGTGTTTCCCAGTTCACTGAGTGGAAGACATGAGTCTAAATAGCTATGACTGCACTAAACTATAGCTGACTGTGCAGGCAATGATACAGCATGTGGGCTCTCAGTTCTGTGGGGCTTAGTGTGAGACTGGTTTATGTCAAGAACAGAATCTCATGGCTTTAATTAATTGCCAGGTGTTCACAGCACTGCTGCATACTGTTGTACAGTTCCACTAAAGGAAAGCTTTAAAGCAACTGCAGAGCCCTGAGGAGCACAGCACCTGCCCACACTTGTTCTTTTCAGAGTGACACAAAACCTACAAGAAGCTCATGAGAATCTATAAAAGGAATGTTTATGTGGACTTTATGTTTCTGCAGAAGTCTGTAGCAGTATTGGCTATGGAACTCATTCTCTGCTGTTTTATGTGCTGGCAATTCTTTTGTGTCGCGGTGCCTAGAAAAAAAGTGTAGGGTATGTATTGCTTTCCAGGTTTTCATTTTGATGGATGAAATCCATCCTACCATGTAATAAAGAAAGTTTTAACTACAACTACAACCACAGTTATTTTTTGTAAAATTATGATGCCTTAGATGACTCACTGAATTATTAGAGACAAACATAGATAAGAAATAATATTGTGTTTTGTAACATAAATAGGACATAAACATTAGTATATTAATATATTAATATAAATATTAATAAATATAAGCATGGATANTTTCAGCTAAGTTTCTTGTAAGTAGCTGCACTTGCTGAAATTAACAGAAGTTTCTCAGACAG